>JAMZEH010000071.1:2840000-3240000 GCA_024699665.1 Ostrea denselamellosa | reverse complement strand
AAATTTTCACTAATTGTGACAGTAAATGAAAGTAGAATTTATTCCATATATTGTCATGGTAAAACACGTCGTCATGATAAAATACCAGTAACAACTCCACAATACTGGACTGAAAACCAACTTTTATTCGCGGCGATTTTATTTCGCGATTTACTAGTGATGAACTGGTTCACGGCGACTAATTTTCGCAACCGAGATCATCTTTATCACAAAAGAAACATTAAACGACGGACTTATTCGCGATTATGGGGATCTCGCAAAACTTTTCCGCATGCGAATAAAAATTGGTTTACAGTATGTGGTAATACTTCTGTTATTTTGATTTGTGTTGTTAACTTCACAATTCTTTATATGTGACAAGAGCCTTAATATTTTGATTTGTGCTGTTAATTCCACAATTCCCTATATGTGATAAGAATCTAACTATTCTGATTTGTATTGTTTGAAGAAACATCAGAAGGTATTCATTGCAACCATAATGTACAGTTTTAGGATTCAAAGAATTTGAAACAGCCATTTCGTTTTTTGTTTGTTAAAGTTCACTTTTTCACTGTCATAGAGACCTTACCAGATGTAGCTGACATCACTAAATAAAACTCCTCTGTGCACAAGAAACTTGCCTGTAAGAAGACATTGTGACGGCCCCTGTAGTTATGGAACCTCCTGATGTATGCCAAGAAGACATTTGGAATTGTACAGATGTTGGAGGCAAACGGAGATTTCTGTTCAACGGGGATTTCTCTAACACGGGTAATCAGGGTATAACGAGCAAATTTCCTCTTGGTTCTTTCTATCGCTTTTGCACATGCGTTTGCAGTTCTTTCAATAATCAAATTCATATCTGCACCATCTGCAAAAAATAATGGATTCCGTTGAAAGGGTAATTGGGCATGGGAAGGTGAAGACATCATTGTTGTTTTAAAGCCCTTGTTTTCTGTGTCCCCTCCAATGGCAAATGAAAATCTATGTTCCGAAATCGACACCGGGAATTGTAATTCTGTACACGTTTTACTGTGCTTTAGTTTATCTAACTCTTTACAATTTTCTGAACAATACACAACCGACTTGCAGTTTGGGCAGAAAACATTTCCGGCTGCGGATTTACATCGATTACATGAAAACTCCAAAAAGCCTTTCTCTCTTTCCGGCGGTACTGAATAAACTGGGTTGTTTTGGTTTCGCCCTCTCTGTTGTTCGGGTGTAACAAGACCCATTATAAAGCAATCCATTTCGCTCAGAGTCTCTCGGACTTTCGTCTGCAATCTACTTCCTCTACAGGATATTTTGTGTTTCTTCCAATCCGACGACTGGCAAGATTTGGAGCAATAATACACCGCTCTACATTTGGAACATACCAGAGCATTGCTTTTAGATTTACAGTTTGCGCATATAGGCGAAAGTTTATCTGCATTCCTTGCAGAATCGGCATTTGAACATTCTGACTTATGCCTTTTCCAGTCCATTTGCTGACATTTCTCTGAACAGTACTTCTGTTTTCTACACCTGTTACAGATCTTCGTTTGACCTTCTATTCCGCACAAAGAACACATTTCTCGTGTGATTTGATGATCATCTTTCTCAATATACGCCGTTTGGTCAAACAAACCCTCCTTCTCCTCAAATTCTTCGTTAATGTCATAATCTAAATATGTGGTTTTTGAACATTCGGTTTTGTGTCTCCGAGTCCAATCATAACCTTGACACTTTCTAGAGCAGTATAATGCCGTACGGCACCCTAAACATTTCTTTAGCTGGTCTGATGGTTGGCCACAGAAATGACACTCGTGTTTATATATATCTGGACCTGTACAAAGAGAAAAGTACATGCACTATCTTTAACGAACCGGTACCGGATCATATATGGCACCTACATGGGAATGAGAGAGAGAGAGAGAGAGAGAGAGAGAGCGAGAGAGCGGTTGTAACAAAACTGAATACCTAATTATTGTTTGGTTTTGGTTTGCTAATCAATGCATGTTTTCTAACACGTGAATGAGGTCACTCCTAATCGTCCAATATCCAGACTTTGCATTTACTTTATAGATGGGATACTTTTGGGTATCGGCTCTCTCTCTCTCTCTTCTTCTTCTTCAGGACGACAGAATATTTACATAGGATTAATAAACACTTAATAAAGTAAGAATGCAAAGTAGCACTAAAACTAAACTATAAAACCTGAGAAAGGAGACGTTATATTTGTTCTCGGGTTTCTGTTTGTTCTCAGGTTTTGTAGCTAGTATGCATTCTGAAGAAGGGAGAGGTAGTTTCAAAAAGGAACACTGCTATGGAAATATACCGATGACCTATAGGGCTGGTATTAGTTTCAATCTTTATAAAAAGCTTATTGATTTCCGTTCCCGTTGATGATTTTGGGCCACATGCGTGTAGTTATTTGTTTCTCATTACATCGCTTTAGTTCTAGTTCTAGAGACAGAAGAAACTATTTCACAGTCGTTATCTGAGCAGCATGAATTGTGGACGCATTTCTAATTCTTTATCTTGAAATTTCATTTCGTATTTCTCAGATTACTTTTAACAATGCAGTTACTTCATATGCGTTTACTTACCATTCATTTCGTTGGAAATAATATCTAAAAACGTCATTGATGCAAGAAATACAAATTATGATAATGTAATTCAAGAAATTAACTGTCGTTACTGAAATGTTGTCCTACAGCTTAAAAACCTAATCAGGGTATAGAGTATTGTCTTCAAGGTATACAATTTTTATGTAATTGTAATATATTTAGCATCAACTGTGTATTCACCTGCCCCCCCCCCCCCCCCCCCCCCCCCCCCAGCCATCAGCATTTACAGATATATTCTTTGTATGAGAGTCCTTACCTGATGCCTGGGTAATGGCAACGGGACATAAAACCTTAACTGACACAACCCCACTCTTTTCTAATCTGTAAACCTTCCTCCTGCATTTTTGGCATAAAATATCGCCAATGGACAGAGTTTTCCGGAGGAATGAACTGCATCTACTCTGCAGTATCTCTCCCACAACAGTTCTATTTCCCAGTGACGTTCTTGAAAGGCAAACGCAGCAACTTTTGCTCCGCATGATTTTTTTTTCGTGACACTTGTATCGAGTACCACAGAGTGAATGATTCTTGTCCTCGAACAAAGTGTGTGCTTACACTGAGGGATTGCTTTCAGTTACAGAGAATTTATGATCTACATTCTCATAAATGTTTTTATATCAAGAGCAAACATGCATTTAAGGAAAAAAATTGAAGTAAAATATACAAGCCTGTATACAAAAAATTAAAAGGGGTGTTTATAAGCAAAAGTGTGCCAACAAGTGGATTCGAACCAGGACACTAAAAATGTTGACTGTAAGCGTTTGCGGTCTAACCATCTGAGCTATACTATGAATTTAAGCGGCATAAATATGAATCACGTTGATAGAAATAGGCTTTCGCATTTTTTGTAGGTTTTTTGTAAATTTCAATCCCAAGGCAGGGGTGCCCCTAAAAATCCTATTTCGAATTATTCCTTAGATCAATACCTATCAAAATACCATAGTTTTTATTAGGGACAGGCCTGCCCTTAAGGACTTCTGGGACAAAATTCATGCAAAAATATGCGTTTTTACTGAGAGAATGCTGTTTTAGCCAACTTTGAAGATTAATTTAAAAATTGCTAATACAAAATTTTAGGTTCAAAATGCAAATTTGAAAAATTAAGAAATATATACGGTAAAAATAAAAAATGAATATTGATTTTCAAAAGAGAATTTTCCCGGGAAATCGCTCCCTCCTATAGGTCAATTCTTTTGAGATTCCGAATACATCCTTTGCAATTTCACATTGTTTGTGTCGTCAGTCATTACTGAAACACCTAATGAAGACACAATCCGTCCTAAATGTGACTCTAGGTTTACTAAATCTATGTAGTACAGTAGCATCATCTTACAGAATTCCTTCTGCGGGGTCTTCTCCCCGCCAGCCTCACCATCCCTGTCTTCTGTCGTCACTCTGCATTCCTGTCTGTGTGTGGGCCAGTCCCGACCCTGACACGCTGAAGAGCAGTACGAAATCTTCCAACAGCCAGTGCAGAGTCGGGTATTTTCCGAAATTCCACATACTTGGCATTCTTTTATGGATTTTTGTCCACTGCGATCTGCTAAGGAATTAAAAAAAATTAGTACCCTTTCAACAGTGAATTACTGCGATTTACTTTTCATGAGTAAACATCAATATTTTCACAGTTGGTATCTCCACATGTGAAAATAACAAGAGTGATATCTCGATTGATAATTGTATATTGTTTTAAGATCCGCTTTGCAATCTTTCACTCATATGGAGACGTCACCATTGCCGGTGAAGGGTTGCAAAATTCGATATACATGTGTAGCTACAACACTACAGATAGGTTATCCCTGTCCATGTTACGTGTATTCTGTATCCTCACCGGGCTCTGTCAGACACGCCCTCTTGTGACCTACTTTCCAATGTTTTCGTTGACAGTCCCTAGAACAGTACCATTCTCCCTTACAACGACTACATCTCTGTAAATCCGGGGATCTCAGTCCACAAAAGCTGCATTCATTTCTCTGATCCATTTCATTGACTACAAATATAGGAGGATGAAACATATTCTAACACTCAAAATGGATTACACTACATCCACATTCACCTTGATTTTCTTACAAATTATATTTTAAAGGTTTTCACAAATGGACTTCTTCCAAACACTTTATTATAGACGTAAATTGTAAACAATGACCTGTTATATTATAGAAATAAAATTCTAAATGAAAAATAATAATAATAATAACCTCCCCCCCCCCCCCCCCCCCCCCCCCCCGCTCAAAAAAAGTTTAAATTAGGATTCTTTGCTCTAGAAGAGTAAAGTAGATTCAACAATCCCTCAGAATAATTTCATCGTACATGTATATATATATATATATATTTCTTTTTTTGAAAGTCCCTGCTATTCAAAATTTTAATGTCCCTCGCGCAATATTGAAACAGAACGATACCGTAGTTATCGTTCTTTGAATTGGATCGTACATAATGTGCCGGAATACACACACACACACAGATATATATATATATATATATATATATATATATATATATATAATTCTTCATATTGCTATAAAATTTACTGCGCAATATTGTTTTGCATGTCAAAAAATCAAGACAAATTAAAAAGAAAAAGGAATTTATAAAAAAAAAAATCACTCCTAAATCAGGATTTTCCTTTGCACTGGTTAAGATATCAAAATAATCCTGTCTCACTCGTGAAATAAATTTTATATTCAACAATAAAACATTGATTATCCTCTCTATACTACATTTATTTTAACTTTTACTAAACAGGGCAAAATACAGAACAGCAAAATACAATATAGTCATTATCAAATAAATAAAATATATTGTTTTTGTAATTTTGTAAAAGAGTACGATAATGTATAAAAATACATGTGTAACTACAACACTATATATAGGTTAATCCTGCCCATGATACATGTATTCTGTGTCCTCACCGGGCTCTGTCAGACACGCCCTCTTGTGACCTATTTTCCAATGTTTTCGTTGACAGTCCCTAGAACAGTACCATTCTCCCTTACAACGACTACATCTCTGTAAATCCGGGGATCTCGGTCCACAAAAGCTGCATTCATTTCTCTGATCCATTTCATTGACTACAAAATAGGAGGATAGGATTATCAGTTTCTACATTATTCAATTATTTTATACCTTGTACCTTGATTCAGAACACGTTTTGATGAAGTGAATTCAAATAGAAATTCTATTTAATACCCACTTCCCCCCTCCACACAAACCTTTCCGTTTCATCTTAATTTTTTTTTCGTAAGACATTGAAAATTATGTGCCAATTGTTACAACTATACTTTTTTAAAAACGTTAAATATCTATACAAGGGAGTTTTTTCTCTCGTACCCTGAGTGCGGTCATTATTTATTTTAGTTCTACTAGTCCACGTATTAATTCCGTTAAAAAATTACCTTGTAGGAATAGAAGATTTGTATTCACTCAATGTGATGATGGAATACTGCTGCAGCTTGTGTTTACTCCAAGATAAAAAATACAAGTTTATGCGAGCAGATCGTAGGAAAGTTTCAAGTGAAAAAAGGTCAAACCAAACTCATTGTAGCTCAGTAACAAGCACTGAGATCACTGTTTTTTTTATTTTCATTCTTCGCCTTCTATGTAACATTTAAACATATTCTTCCAATAGAATTGACAATGCTACAAAAGTCAAAGTTTATACCTCTTTAACAGTGGTAATGAAATGGTGCGCCTTTCCGGGACTTGCTTCACGAAAGTGAAAGCTACTCCCATTGTGTGTCTGATTGACCAACTTGAATTCTTGCAAACCAGTGTTTTGTTACTTTATTTAAACATTTTCAAATTATGTGCACATACAAACTAGCAGAATATTCACTGTCGCAAAAGAGAGCAGAGATTGGAAGAGGAAGAAGTCATTAGTTTATGTTGTACATCAGAAATGTTTTCATTTACTACATACACATAAACAGACAGCTGATTTCACCCGCTTATAATTAATGTTTATGATATCAAAATAATACCCAACTTTCCAAGACAATTTTCAAGATGCTTGAACACACAAAAATACCTTTAAAATCTTTTTAAACAACAAAAGAGGGAATTCGTCAAGGCGGGACACACAGAAATGAACGAAAATGAAAGTAAATAAACTTACTTTCAATTTATTTTTCACTCCGTCGAAAAATCATGTCCCTCAGTTGGTGTGTGATAAAAAGGTTACAAACATTAAATTCTTCTGGAAGCACCAAGAAAATATGTCATACGTTTTGGTAAATTCCAATATTCATGGGGAATAATAAGACAAACGTTCTATAACATGATGTAGGCCTAATACACTAAATCCCCAAAAAGCTCGAAAATCAATTTAAAAGAACTCAGTTTGACTTTAATCTATAATTGAACACAACAACTTTGAGAAACAATATGTATTAGTACGTAAAGTTTGTACCTTTAGGGCTTTCAGTGTCACGTCTGCAAAACAACCAGCATTCGTGTTTTCGTTGAAAACAAAACGAAAGTGAGTGTGCCTTGTCGTGATAACGTTTTCTTTGAAAGAAAGTGGAAGATAACTGTGTCACCTGAATGGAATAAAATACTTTTAAATTTGTATTTTTCACTTCAGAAAAATAAACTAGATTCACCGATGCCCCAGAATAATCTTTTAAATTCCTTGCTATTTAAGGTACTTTTAAAAACACAACGCTATCAGAGCAGTTAACGTTCTTTGAATTGGTTGGTTTTGCGGCAGGGGAGTGGGGATTAGACTTGGGCCCTAGTGGGTATAGGGAAAGCTCCCGGAAGCATCTGAGGACCGATTTTACAACTTGAAATACTTTCAAATATCACGATCTTTTTTCTAGTCATGTTAAATACGGATAGGTTAATTTGAATTCACTTCGGTCGACTAGTCAATTCACGCTAAACAGTTAGTGCGGGCCAAAATGTAGGCATCATTGCAAACTAACAGTCAAAATGTGCGATCCTATCTCATTCTGGCCGTGGGTAAATGAGAAGAGAATACGTCTTGTTTAACATCTCTTTGAAAATTTCTCATTCATATTGAGACGTCATCAGCTGTAGGTGAAGTAACACTTTAGACCTATGCTTAGCACTCAGGACTGTAGGAATGAAAAGGGGAAGATAACGAACAGTGATCAATCTCTTAACTCCTATAAGGAATAAAAAACTAAGAGTTGGGCAAACACGGACCACTGGACATACCAGAGGTGGGGTCAGTTGTCTAGGAGTAAGCATCTCCTGTCGACCGGTCACACCCACCGTGAGTCCTATATCTTGATCAGATAAACAAAGTGAAAATCAGTGTGTAAAGAACGCCAAACAATTGGTATGAAACACGTCAGACAGCATTTGACCAAATGACAGGTTATACTGGCAAATTAGATCGTTTTAACTCCATAGAATTTGCGAAATGCCGACTTTAAACGAGACTGTTGAAACCATGTAACATCAACTTGTTTGTCAGTAGTTTATCTCGATTTAAAAACTAATCACACTCAGAACAAGCTCTTGAGGATTCTTTTACTTGATCTCCGCATTTAAGGTCATACCCTTGACCCGTTAATTCCCACTTCTAAATCATTATCATGAATTAGACGATCATGCCTAAATCCTGACATATGATAATATTTCTTGAGCTTTTTTAGTATAACATCTCGGTAATATCGACCTGTAACACTTTTGCCCCTCGGCACCAGAATTTGAACGGCTATACTATCACATAAGAAGAATATGCTATAAAGAACCATCTTTGTGCTTATGGTTCTTTTGGTAACTACAGGCCTTCTACCATGTTTAGTTAGCTATAGTTTGTTTCCCATTTTTCTTACTGGTTCGAATTAGTAAACCCATGTTTCGTCACCAGTAACAATGTTTGGAAATTATCGTTGATTGAATTTAGGAAACATTTTGAGCAATTGGTTAGCGGTTTGTACTCGTACCCGTTTTTGGTCATCTGTCATACCTCTTCATTTGGGACCTGCACCAAAAACACCGACACCGGGGGTACAGCATAAGCTCCCCGAATTCGTCTCGGTGAGCTAAAAATCAATTAGTGCAATTTTGGAGGTGGGGTGGGATTGGGGTTGGAATGCTTAAACTCTTCTCTTAACTCAGAATTATAATCAAAAATATGATTAAATTGAGTGATTTGATTGATGTAATTAAATATCTGCGAGTTTCAAAAATATAACGGAAACATGAAAGTAAAGAAGAATGTCTGACCAATATATTGATATATGCACATCCAATGTTTTGACTTGCTGTGAGTGAAAAATCAGGCGAAGTTTGAACCAGGTGAAGCAGACGACGTGAAAAGAGTTGCAAGCCTTCTCTTCTTATAATCACTCATAACGTAATTTTTGCTAATAGGTGACAGAGACGAAAATAACATATCTGGGTGATCTTTAATACGTGTTCACAAAATATAAGTAGAAAAAAAAATTAGTGTGCCTATTTCAAATCAGAAAAAAAACTTGAGTGATAAGGAGGGGGGGGGGGGGGTGTTGAAATAATCATGATCCATACCCAAAGTGCCTGTGGATATAACTATGTACATGTAATCACGTGTAATAACGAGACAACTCGTGGTGACGGTACAACGAGCTAGTATCCTCTTCTATCAAGTTAATTCTTATTTTCTAAAAAAAAAACCAAAAAACATTTCTTTATCGTTTTTTAATTTTAGGATTTAAATAGAAATGATAAATTCACTTACTGTTTACTGTCATTAATGCGACAATATTGAACATTCTCCCAAGGCATTACCAGAGAAAAAAATCCTTAATAAAATTTACAAGGGGTCATTATTCTATGGGGGTCATTTTTCTGCATGGAGAATGGGTTGATTTTTATGAAAATAACACTTTTTTCTACGGGCAAAAGGGTCATTTTTCTACGTCGAATAATGACCGGGGGTCAATTTTCTACGTCGAAAAGTGACCTTCGGTCATTATTCTATGGGGGTCATTATTCTTCTTTACACCGGCGTGAATCGTCGCAGTTCATACCCTCATGTATTTTCATATCTGAAATCTATTTCTTATACTTTTATTTTACTCGGAATTCCCAGCCAATACTCGCATTTTTCACAACTGCAACACATTCATGAGGAAATGGCTATCGTTATAATATGTAAAGATATTAAAGGCAAAAACATTGAAAATGTAAATATCTATAAGAAAAGGCCATTACACGATTCAAACAAATCACTTAAAATTAAGAAAACTACAGGAAATATATAAGTGAGAAGGAAATTTATAAATAGACCTTTCATTGTAAGATGTGTAGAAGGAACAAAACACAAGGAATTTCGACCAACAATAAAACCTTTCACGGCAAACTAAATATAAAACCGCGGCACTTCATTGGAAAGCCTGAAGATAAAGTGAATAAATAGTATGGAAAGTACCAGAAACATTTTAATAAGCAGATAAGTTGTAAGCAAGGTGGGGGTGGGGTGGGGTTAAAATAAAAACTATTTAATAACTTATACGAATTTTTGACCTTGACTTTTTGATCTCAAATCCAATAGATGTCTTTCTTAAATTTTAGAGATTTGTCATACTGGTGCTATAGTACAAACGTTGATAAATTTTGACCTTGGTTTGTGATCTTTTCACCTCAAATCAAAAGAAATCGTCTTCAAGTCATAAGGAGTTGTAAATGAGGAATCTGGTATGTCTGACACACACACACACACACACACCATAAATAATGGTACCATTGCAAATATCTATCCAGCATTTATTAGCTCTTTAACCCTTCTGTAGCAGGGTAAAAAACTTTCACCGACTGCATGAAGGGACCTTTGAAGCCTGGCATTACAAACTGCTGTAGTAATAATCCAAACATATATTTATGGACTGATTTTATTTTAGGTATGTTAAACCTGAAGGGTGACTGACTATTTTTGATTGTTGTGGATTTTTGTTATAAGAAATACAATCCTGTAAAATATCAGTTTGATATTTTGTTGAAAATTTCAAATATAACATTTCCAGCTTTACTCGTAGACAAAATAATTTAACAAATTTTATTTTTCATAAATAATTTTCAATTGTCACCAATGAAATTTTTCTATTCATCCAATCCACATTCAATGAAATATGAGGTACGTTATAAAACAATATACAACAATTGTACCATTAAGGCGATGGCATAATAAAAATGATATACAATGAGAGGAATGGGGAAGTATGTGTCACATTGTATAGACTATTACAAATATTTTACTAGAAATAAACATTTGACATATTAAATTATCAAACCAAATTTGTATATAAATGATTTCTGTACAGCATATGCCTGACCTAGGAAATAATTTAATAATACATGAGATTCTAACGAAATGTCGCGCCATATTTCTTGAACAGTACATGAAATATGAAACCATTTTATTATACACATAAGTAATAATAATTATAAAACTTTTTAAGCGCAAATTATGTTTCAAAAACATTCAGTACATAATGTCTGTTCTATGACATATCAGTCACGTAACTATACTTTCTTACTTACTGCCCTTCATGCCGGTCGGTAGGTCAGTTGTTTTATATTCTATGCAAGTAATAGGTTTGATAACGTTCATCATAAATTTATCAAAATGGCGAAGTTTGAATTTATTAAACGAATTAAGTTTTTGTGTATTAAATTAATAATAAAAACAATAAATTATTAAATTGCAATAGCATATACTACACATAACTTTCTGTGCTGATCACTGCCCCCCCCCCCCCCCCCCCCCCCCCCCCGCGAAAAACAAATCAAAATAAAGTCTGAAAAAATATTATACCCAGATATTTAAAATAATTTTCTCATTTTCAATAATATTCCCAATGTTCACGGAGGCCTTTTCGAAAATACAAATATCTTTATAATGCTAACGTCACCATTAAGTTTATGTTAAACACCAATGAAAAAATAAAATGTACAGTGTATTTTGTAAATTATCGTCAGTTTCAGTCACAATAACAATCAATTGCCAATCAGAGTTGGTGTTGAGCACATAGAATAGACCATATTTTCATTTAGTTTAATTAAAAAATGAAAGAGACTAAAACGGTTCCGTGTCTTCGTTTTCAAGTAAACATTTATCTTATCTAGTAATATTTAAATAATTTGGTTCAAATATGCTAGTTTCGATACCAAGCTCTAAAATACCTTTATTCTCATTAAAATTTGCCTTGAATACCTATAAAATGTTTCTATGTATTCTTCTTGTAGAAACTGACTAGCTAGATATAAAATAAATTATTCTATTACCTTTTATAGCTAATTAAAAAAGTCCGAGCCTTGGAGGCCCGACATTGCAATCAGAGGGTGTCCAGAATTGGATACGTATATTAAGGGTTAAACAATAGGAAAGTGTTACATCACGATTAGAGGACTCTCCCGGCTCTCTAGCAGAGGAATGGCGTTTTTAACTTCAGTGACTCGTGGTGTAATAAACAAGTTAACAATCACATGGAGAATTAACTGTAGTCTCGGCTTAAGCAATTTGGATTAACCAATGAGAGTGCGTCTTCCATTTTCCGTAATTGAGGGTAGTTCCCGAAATTAACGAGAGGCCCATCAGCAACATCGCTCACATGAGTCAACTTGGCCCTGCTGTTGGTCAACCGTCATTATTTCAATTTTTTTTATCAATCTTTATTTCTATATAATTTTTAAGTCGTGACCCCAACCTAGCCCCCAAAGATCATAACATAACTGAAAATGAATTCACATAACACAGAGATGTCTCAACATCAATATGACTATCATAATTTTGCTGTTTTGGATAAGAAAAAGGTCATAAATCATGATATGATACGAAAGACCTTGCCATAATATATATATATATATATATATATATATATATATATATATATATATAAAATATGAAAACTATTTTAAATAGTTCAGGATATATTGAATAGATCCGATTTTTATCAAAAGTAGGTCAAACTTACAGATCAAGGTCACACGAGCAAACGCAAAGTATTCCAAGGTTTTGCCATAAAGAATCTATATAGAGAATATGAATGCTGTACCTTAAATAGTTCAGGAAAATATTGATTAGGGCAGGTTTATGAAAGAAAGTAGGTCAAGGTCACAAGATCAGATATGATTGTATCACAATTATTTGTCATAAAAAAATATATGCACAAAATATGAAACCCTAACATTGAATAGTTCTGAATTCGAAGATATTTCACAGATTACGTTTTCATAAAAAAAAAAGTCGAATTTCAAGGTCACAAAGTCACAAGTCATAGTATGAAATAAAAAAAAAAACCTTGCCATAAGAAATCTATAAACAGAATATGAAATCTCTACCGTTTATAAATAGTTCAGAGATATGGAATAGGCCAGAGACTTAAAAAGCATATCCAACTCCACGGTCAAAAATTAAAATTTTCACGAAATAATAAAGTCTTGCCATAAAGAATCTATATACAAAGTATGAAAGCCCCACCTTAAATAGTTCAGGAGATAATGAATAGGTCGGGATTTATTTTAAAAATAGGACAAACTCTAAGGTCAAAAGATCAAACACCATTGTGTACAAGCTCTTGCCATAAAGAAGTTTTATACAAGATATGAAAGTCCCACCTAAAGTACTTCCGGATATATTTAATAGGTTATGTTTTCTTAGAAGAAGGTCCACTCCGAGTTCAAGGTCACAAGTCATGATACAAAATGAAAGGTCTTGCCATATATATATATTATATATATATATATATATATATATATATATATATATATATATATATATATGACTTGAAAGATTTACCTTAAATAGTTAAATCCCTATTGAATAGGTCAGACTTTTATCAAAAGTATGTCCAACTTCCAGGTCAAGGTCAAAATATCACATACTTTGCACCACATGAAGAATGTATATACAAAACATGAAAGCTCTAGCTTACATAAATCAAGAGAAATTTTAAAAGATTTTTCTTATATTTATTATTGTTCCTACCCCCCGGGGGGATCATGATTTGCACAAACACTGATCTTCTCTATGTCGAGAAGCCCCACCCCACCCTCGGGTGCCATAATTTTAACATACTTGAATCTCCATTTTGTCAGGAAATTTTGATGTAAATTTTAAACTTTTCTTGCCCAGCTGTTCTTGAGAAGATATTTTAGGATTTTCCCCATATATACTCGATGTAAAACTTTGATCCTCTATTGTTGTTGCCCCATCCTACAACCAAGGACCATCAATTTAACAAACTTGAATCTGCACAACGTTAGAAAGCTTTCTTAAATTTCAGCTTCTCTGGACTAGGGTTCTTTAAATTTCTAACAATTATCCCTATAAATTCGCATGTAAAACTTGGATCCCCTTTTGTGGCCCCCTATCCTTCCTGGGGGTGGAGGGGGCCTATGATTTTAACAAATCTGAATCTGTATTATGTCAGGAAGCTTTCATGTAAATTTTGGCCCAGTGGTTCTTGAGAAGATTTTTAAATGACCCCTATTTCTGCATTTTTGTGAACATGGATCCTGGACATACCTGAGATAAGGTGTCTAAAAGGAGTAAGCATCACCTGTCGACCAGGCACACTTGCCCTGAGCCCTCTATCTTAATGAGGAAGACGGGGCAATCTGTACGTGAAATCTAACAAACGGCGTAAAAATTTGTATGAAACACGTCAGACAGCATTCAATCAAACTAATTAACAGTCTTTCACATCAAAGCAGTACACGTGTTTAGCTTCGTCAACCCTCAAACCGACCGAACAATCACTGTAAAAATGGATGCAGGGAAACAAAATAGCGATAAATTTCCCAGGATAGAGATCAGTCCACTTGAAATATGGCGTAGGATCATCATCTCGGAGGTAAAAGCTGACGTAAATCTCTCGTCTCTCAGAATCCTGTAAATAAAATGGGTTATAATTCATAGGGGAAAAACAAAAGAAAAGAAAAAAAAGTCAATGGAATTTCTATATTTCTATCTTAATACTCATAGCATAGAGATGTTAATTGAAAATTTGGAATTATTTGAAAACGAACCCTCACCATCTGGGTACGAGTTCACCTGGAGAAACACTTGTCATTTTATCATAAAAATCTGGGCACCCCCGTAGAAAAACTTTGTCTTCTTTGTCATCAAAATCTGGGTTCTCCTAGAGAAAAACTTTGTCATTCTATGAAATAGAAATGAGGGTACAATGATGCATATTTGACAAAAAATGAAGTTTGTTTCCGGGAGAACCCGTACCCACATTTTTACGATCAAATTGACAAAGTTTTTTACTCCAGGAGGACCCGTATCCTATTTTCTGGGTACGAATTCACCAGGAGTCTAGGACTTCTACGGTAAATTGAACACTACCCACATGTTACAGAATCCAAACACTGTCCCCTGCCACCGGTGGGAATTTACATCTCATTAATGCTCTTGCTGTTTATACACTCAAGATGTTCATCATGTTTATCCCATACAACGGGTTTACGTGACAATTTTTTTTTTTTCAATTTTAAAAACATTTATAAAATTAACTTTAGATTCAATATGCCTTGAAGTTGCTTGTATTGTGCGTATCTGATAGTTGGTAAAGGCATGTGCATACGTGAACAATATATGTATACATTGTAAAACGTAGCATTACCGTAACAGTGGTTAAAAAAGTATGAATAATCGAATATTCTTCGACTAAAGCTATTCAATACTCGACTAAGAAATTTACTCATTTTGACACCCCTATTGCAAATACATGGGACAAATCCTATAGCATTAAGGAGATTTTTATAAAACAAATCAAACTTCTTTCTGTAAAAATTATTAGTGTTTACTGGGCATTTGTTTTCAGAGCTTTGCAGTAGAGACACGCAGTAATCGTTCTGAACACTAATTAAAACAATCTCTCTCGGTGCATCATGCTAGGTAACAGAGACAATTGTATTGCTTGGGTTCGAATGTACTACATACTCTTTAATAGTAAATTCATCCCAAGCGATATAATTGCTAGTGGTAGATAAGTACCAAAAATTCTCTGCAGTAGGGAAACGTTTAAACATGTCCGGATTTTGCATTAAAAAAACCCAAACTAACAAGTATCTTGTATCCCTTAAAATATGAGAAGAATCCACCCTCCAGTAATCTGCCTTGTGCAATATGTACGATTAAGGCAGCTCGTTACATCAAGACCCATACGTCTTATGACACTAAGTAACAATGGTTGCCAGTTTACTTTCGGAAAGTCGGTGGTCTCTTCCCGGATACATTGTATCTGGGCTCTCCTCCACCTACAAAAAACTATACGCCACCAGATAACTGAAAAATTGTGGAGTGTGGCGAAAAACAAACAAACGAAACGATGGCAATTTTTAAATTTTGTATCTATCATCGCAGCATCGCGATCGCGACCCGCAGATTTCGAGTTTAAATCTGCCAGTCTTCTGTTCATATTTTTAAAATCCAAAATTGCATATTTTCTGTCTGTTTGATTTGTGTACTTATCGTATCTTTCATAATTAAATCATTACCAACCTTTCCACCATAATGGTATGTACTTAAATCTTTCGTATATGAAAAAAAAGTTTGATGCAAAAGAAACTTGCCTGTAAGTACACATTGTGACGGCCCCTGTAGTTATGGAACCTCCTGATGTATGCCAAGAACACATTTGGAATTGTACAGATGTTGGACGCTAACAAAGATCTATCCTCAAGGGGAATTTCTCTAATACGGATTAGTAGAGTGTAGCGAGGAAATTTTCTCTGGATTTGGTCTATAGCTTTTCTACGCGCCTGAGCAGTTCTTTCAATGATTAAATTTAAATCTGCACCATCCTCAACAAATAGGGGATGATTTTTCAAAGGTAATCTAGCATGGCTAGGCGAAGACAATGTTTGAAATTCAGAAACAATCTCTCCATTGGATTCTGTACCAGCATTTAGAATTGCAGATGAAAATATTTGTGATTCAAATGGTATGAAGGTTTGTGTGCATGTGTTCTGATGTTCAGTATCCAGCTCTCTACACTTTTCTGAGCAATACATCACGAACATGCAGCCGGGACAGGTTATATTGTCAGGTCCAGTTTTGCATAAATTGCAAAACTTAGCCATATACGGCGTTATGTCTGATTCTACATCTTTTCTGTCATTAATGTTTCTACCTCGATGTTCTTCTGGAGTAACTAGACCCATCATAGAACACTGTGCAGTGCTCATAGTATCTCTAATTTTCGCCTGCGATCTAATTCCTCTACAGGACAATTTGTGTTTATTCCAGTCCGACATTTGGCAAACTCCTGAGCAATAAAACACTACGCTACAACTGCGACACATAAGCCGTGCACTTTTACTTTTGCAGTTGGCACATATTGGCATTGTGTCGTCATTTCCTCTTTTACTGTTCTGTGTCTGCTTTTTCGCTTTTGCGCAATTCTGTTTATGCCTTTTCCAGTCTGCTTTTTGACATTCAACAGAGCAATACTCTTGTTCATTACATCTTTGACATACTTTCATGGTACCGCTTACCCCGCAAAAAGAGCAAACATTGCGAAATGTGACGTAGTTTTTATTTTCAAGAATGTCCTGTTCTTTGTGGCAGACTTTTTCTTTCTCGCATTGTGCTTTTATTGGACTAAAATCTCTTTCTTCCTTTGTATATTGGGTCCTCTTACATTCAATCTTATGTCTCGCAGACCAGTCCTTTTGTTGGCAATCTTTGGAGCAGTAGAACACCTGTTCGCACCGTGTGCATCTCTTCAATTTGTTCGATGGTAGGTTACAGAAATAACATGTTGAATGAGATGATTTTGACTCTGTGAAATATAAAAAAAACATTTTATACATGAATGTGCAATAACTCAAACGCTTTTTGTTTATCAAATTGTTTGACGCTTTTAATTGTGCCATACATGAAAAGGCCAAGGTAACTAACAGTATTCAAGCTCGTAATTCCTACAGACAGTACAAATCAGAGAGATGGGCAAACACGGACCCCTGGTCATACCAGAGGTGTGATCAGGTGTCTAGGAGGAGTAAGCATCCCCTGTCGACCGGTCACACCCGCCGTGAGCCCTATATTCCGATCAGGTAAACGGAACAATCTGTAGTCAGAATCAGTGTTTCGAGAACGGCCTATCAAACACATCAGACAGCATTTGACTTAATGGTAAGATTCACTGGCACACTAGAACGTTATAACGACCATAAAATTTGCGAAATGCTGACTTTAGACGAGACTGTACAAACCCCTGTAACATCATCTTCTTTGTCAGTATCCCGCCTCGATTTAAAAACTGATCATAAGCAGAACAAGCTCTTGCATATCGAATCAGTTGGGAGATATAAACACCATATGCAGGTGATGATGGAATATTGCCACATAAATAAGGGAGGTTGACAATGGAGAAATTGAAATCATCCCGTTTGTCATAAAGTTCAGTTGTTAGTTTGCCGCCAGCATCTATTTTAGACAAGAAATGGGGTTGCAAAAGAGCTTCTGTCAGGATACATATACTATTATAAAATGTTTTAGTTTCTAAATGCACGAATACTTCATATTTGAATTCGAAGTCTTACCAGCTTTATTGGCCAAAATCTGCAAAGCTTCACATCCATTCTTTGTAGAATCTTCAGCATTCTTTGGTTTGTACTCGTGTTTGTGTCTGCGCCATTCCTTTGCTTGGCCTTTTGAAGAACAGTATGGTTCTTTCCTATATCCTGTGCAAAAGGTATTAGAGAAAATTTTACGATATAGGAAACTGCTAAGACGATAATGTATTTTTAAACTTTTATATATTTACAAATTGTAATGATAGTCAATGCTCATCAATGCGGTGCAGTAATTACGAGAAACTAGGAACTAATTTAAACTTTGCAAATTTGGCATATATATATATATATATATATATATATATATATATATATATATCAAAACAGATCACCGAATTTTAAAATGGTCTATACTAAAGTACCAAATTTTGTATGATTTTTTTTCTTGGCCAACATTCAAAATATTATATACCTCCACTTTTACGTTACATCTTCAGCAAGACATTGCAACTTGTGTACAATTTTTAAAACTGACTTTACACCTAGACTTTATAACTTTGAATTTCTACACAGGAATGTTTTTGTATTGGTCATTATTTATTTCAGATCTACTGGTATTAAAGTTTGTAAAATTATCTTGTTAGAAGACAAGAGTATGTTTTTATTTGATGTAATGATTGATTCGTGTTGCTTAAGTTGTGTTGACACCAACAAACGAAAGTTGTTTATTTGAATGAATCGAAAGTAGATTTCAAGTGCATAAAAGGTCTCGTCTAACTCACTAAACAAGCACTATGAACCCAGTTTTTATCTTCATAAATACCCTTCAATATAGAAATTAAAACTATATTTCCAATTGAATTGACAATACTAAAAATTTAGGTTCAAATATAAACATTAAAAAAAATTGTTTATCTGTAATTTTACTTGGGATCGTAATTTATCTAAAAAAACAGTCTTTGCCATGTAGTAAAATTTAACAAAAGAGTATGATAATGTAAAATTAAAACTACATACATGTGTAGCTACAACAGTATGTATGGGTTTACGTTCACAGCGTATTTAAGCTAGATGACGTCACGATATAAAAGTACGTCACCGCGTACATGTCTCTAGTTGTAACGCGGGGAAAATTTCAAAAAATGTTATTTCCTAGTGTAGTACTTATCCATACAAGCCGTAAAGAGTGAAGACCGTAAAGAGTCAAGATCAAGTTCTACGTCATGCAGTGGTAAGTCTGTGGAAAATCCACCAGATTAGAACCTATAAATACTATATTGGCGTCCAACTCGAGGCCATGGACTTAACCTCCGTGGGTAACTTGAAAGTTTTTGCTCTGCCCGCAGCGTGCTAGTCTGCCGCCATTTTTTCGGGATTCTTCATTTTTTAAATTTTTTAAAATTTGAATCGATTTAAAGTTAAGTAATCAGTTTTTAGAGTATTTTTGAATCAATTTAGGTAATTTACTGATTGTATTTTATATTTTGTTTGCATCATTTTTGCATGAATTTGTCTTCTTCTTCTTCCCAATAATGGCCACCATCAACATGTTGATTATTTTGCCAGCCAATTCTACGCATCCCTTAGGGAAGGGGTATGCTGTTAGGTCCCGAAGGGAGGTTCGTTTTGATGAGCTAGTAGTAATGTCACAGGGCGGGGTGGTGTACGAGCCACAGTACCGCCGGAGTAGTTCACCTATATAGTCAGGCAGGGTTGTGCCACCAGGGAATACATTCGAGCTCCTACTAGATGAGGATTCGACCTTGATACCCCCATCACCTCTGTGAGGGGCATGTGTAATCAGCTCGTGGCTTCAGAGGAATATTCAGGTAGGATGGGGGAGTTTGCTCCCCCGCCTAGGATTGATCAGGAGTTAGGAGGTGAAAATGTTCTCACACTACGGGACTTGTCCATGGCCGTAAAGAGGCCCGATTTTGCCTCTGAACTGCCCATTGGTGACGGCAATCGGCAATCCACTCGTGTTTCTACAGGGTTTCGGGTAGCAAGGGAGACCCCAGGGTGGGGGATATTAGGTATTCCGAACTTGGGGTGGGTTTGGATTGCATGGCCAGGGCCTCGGAAAGGGGTACGGCCTACAGGTCTCAACCCATGACCACCACCACCTAATCCCCCGTTTCCTGTATTGGGACACCACCTGTCTATGGATGCCTCGAGGTTGAGTTTAGATTTATACGCTCCGGCAGCTCCAGTCCATCTCTTACAAGCAGCGTAACCACCCAACGCCTATACCCCACCGACCCACAACAAGGTTAGGTACAAGGATCTACGCTATGACGGTGAGGCAAGTTGGAAATCATTCATGATAACGTTAGCCTGTAGACAACAGAGGACAGAGGACAGGCAACATGATCACTTCTGCTTCTCTTTAGAGGGAGGCGCAAGTGATTAATATACTCTGTTGTTGGATACTTCACCCAACCTCAGTCTTAGGGATATCCTCTGTAAGTTTGACAAGAGGTTTGGGACCTCGGCGCCCGACATCACTCACCACCTTAACTTCCAGTCAGCCACCCAGTCAAGTGGAGACTCTGAGACAGTGGGCGGAGCGCATTTTGACGTTGGCAACCCGTGCGTTCCCAACTCTGGCTGATGTTCATCTCCAACAAGTGACACGACTGTGCTATGGGCGAAGGACCGTGATGCAGGTCTCTGTGCCTTAGACAGGCAGTCTAGAACGATGGAAGAGGCTGTGGATAGGATACCAACATTCTCGTCAATTCAGACCGAAGCCTAAGAAGGACGTGCGACAGGTGGCACAGGACAAGGCACTACAGGCTGATCGAACGTCCGATCGAGAGATGCGGGATATGCAACAGAGGATTGATGAGCTGGAGAGGAAACTCCTTTCCCCCGGGGATTTCATCGCCACAGCAGAGCCGCGACTAGAGGCCTTCATACTTTAAGTGCGAGGGTTTTGGCCATTTTGAAAAGGACTGTCCAGAGCCCTAGGGGCACATGCAAGGCCTAGTAATAATCCAGAGGCTCGTTAATGGATACAGGAGCCACGGGAATGGTAGCTGTGGTTGGCGGCCCCGGTGCTTCGCTCCTTGAGCTAGTGGCTACACTGCGGGCAGAGGAAGTGTGTCTTAACCCCGACCGCATCCTCACCTCGGATATGGTGGACACCATGGATAGTCTGTGCCCAGTTTGGGGGGAGATTCCATTGGAGGGCATAGGCCGTCCTTGTGGCCCGTCTCTCGCCCCATTCACGGGCGGCCTACAAGCACCTGACCGTCAGTGAGAGGGAGCATTCGCCTGCGGGACTACTCGATGTGGATATATACATCGGGTGGTCTCGCTCGACCGAGGGCCTCCTCATGAGGACCGGCTTCGGGGTACACTAGGCCCCCGAGCTCGCCGGAACCCTCTGGGGAGGTCCTCCATCTTAGTAGAGCAATTTCCACCTCCTCTGGAGCTCGTTTCCGCGGAGGAGGAGGCCTTGGAGACGCCCTCTAAGGCGGAGGACGATCCTCCTAGACTACCACCCGGGTTCATCACCTCCAGCTTCCTGGTAAAGGAAATGCCTCCTGGCTCCAGGGTGACCGGCGGGTGGCAGTGGCCATCATCCAGGAGTGGTAGGCAGCGCTCCTGGATGTCCCGGGTGTTTCCCCCCGCGACACCAGGGAATGGCTGGGAGGGTCCCGGCTGGCTAGGTTCCTTCTTTCCCGGACGGTACTCCGGGGTGGGGGGGGTGTTACGCGCCCACGCATAGGGAAGACCCCCCTTCTCCCTGTCTTCAAAGAAAACGGGGAGAGAGTGTAGTATCCGGGGACTATTTCCCGGTACGATTTATCCATACAAGCCTGACTTCCGGTGCCCGGATGAGGGAGCGTTTTCCCGCAAGTCTTTGACAGACGCTAAGTCGAAGCATATACCGTGTCACCGACAGTCAGTGATTACAGATCGTAAAGAGTCAAGATCAAGTTCTACGTCATGCAAAGGTAAATCTGTGGAGAATCCACCAGATTATAACCCATAAATACTATATTGTTTAATGCTATCAAGTGGTCAAGCTGTATATGTGGAAATCTGCATGTCAAAAGCTTTTCAAATGATTTGTTTTAATTTTTCTTTGATAATACACAAGTTTTTATATTTAGCATGCGCTAAAGTAATATCTATATTATATTGTGACCTTGAAATCGCCCCCATCTGCGAAGTAAAGTTGTCAAGAGAGTTGATGTTGCAATATTAAACGCTATGGTACCGGTGAAAGATTTTGTATTTTTATTTTCTTTCCATCAAAGCATATTCCAGAAGGTAACTAGTTGCAGGTATAGGATTTTCATACGAAAGGTAAGATTTTTTTTGCCTAGTTTACATCAGATTTGGCGATGAATATGGGAACTACCCTATATTATGATAAAGATTATGAAAATTGAAGAACGAGAGGATATCGTTCCGGTCGGGAACACATCTTAATTCTATTATATCAATGTTGATATGTTAAACCCAATCTGTAAGTGATTGAGTGCATGTTCCACCTGTATCGAGGTGATAAACAACTGAAAGATAGCTCTACGTCATTTGCAAGATGACGTAATGATTCAAAGCGGGGTCTCCCCTTGTGGCACGATATTTGTTTATATATTTACAAATGATTATCAGTAAAATAAGCGAGGATTGGGAGAATTTTACTTTAATTTTTACGTCCTGTTATGACTTGTTAATTTTACTCGGGACACCTTAACCCTACTGCGTTTTTCCTGTTACGTGTATACCATACCTTCACCGTTCTCTGTCAGACACGCCCTCTTGTGACCTCCTTTCCAATGTTTTCGTTGACAGTCCCTAGAACAGTACCATTCTTCTTTACAACCACTACATCTCTGTAAATCCGGGGATCGCAGGCCACAAAAACTGCATGCATTTCTCTGATGCATTTCATTGACTACAAATATAGGAGGATGAGACATATTGTACCGTCTTACTGGTGATTTAAAGTCTTTGTCCAACAATAACACATTAAATATTCTATTTTACTATACTGGGCAATGTACAGAGAACAGTAAACTTCAATTGAATCATTTTCAAAACAAACAAATAAAAGGTAAAAATAAAGTGTCCCTGAAGTCGTGTCTGTTCATGATTTATGTCTGCAATTGAGTTTTGGGATAGTAATATATTTAACAAAAAATGTTTGCCATGTAGAAAAATAGAGCACCGCTAAATTGGTACATGATACACGCCTGCATACATTATTGAACAAATAAATCTAATAACCCCGTGGGGATCCGGGTTAAAATAGATCCTCAGTACCCCTTGATTGTCGTAACAGGCAAATAAATCGGGTGGTCCTTTGGATGAGACAGCAAAAACCTACGTCCCGTGTAACAACAGGTGTGGCACGATAAAGATCCCCCCTGCTCAAAGGCCAAAAGCACCGAGCATAAGCCTAAATTTTGCAGCCCTTCGCTAGCAATGGTGACGTCTCAAATGAGTGAAAGACGTTAAACAATATATAATCAATCAACCAAGAAATGTCCAAGGTCCATAACTCCTTCAAAAATCCTCCTTATAATATGCACATCTACACAGTGTGATCTTTCTTTGTACCAAGTTTCATTAAAATCACTCAAGGATTTTGGTGGAGGTCTCTTCCGCAGAAAGAACACATTTCTCGAGTGGTTTTATGATCATCTTTCTCGACATACAGACACGTGCCATAAGTATTCGGTCAACATGGCGACTTGTTTACGTTTGAAAACGACAGTACATACTTTGAGTCTCCTGGTTTTGTATATATGCGTCATCGATGACGAATTGTTCTAAATTTAGATTTTTAGTCACATGATGTATCACATGAGAATTTGTTATCGTCTGTAGCTAGCGGAAGTTGTGAGAATTACGAATTTGAAAATATAGGTAGAAAAGGGCAAGAGCTTGGGATGGAGGCGAAAAAGATCATTATAGATTTGATACAGAGTGGTCTTTCCAATCACAAGGTCAGTGAGATGTTGAAAATTCCAAAATCAACAGTTATCGGTGTAGCACGAAAGTTTTTTGCCACAGGATCAGTGGAAAATAAACCAGGAAGTGGGCGACCAGCGAAAATGAAAGACAGGGATTGTCGTGGTTTAGAGAGGCTGAAAACGCATCGTCGAGAGTCTTTGGGTGATATTACATCAAAATTTAATGAAGGCAGGACTGAAAGTGAAACTGTAAGTAAGCGGACTATTCAGCGTCATTTGCATAATCATGAATATAGAAGATGTGTAAGTAAAAAGAAATTTGTAGTGAAGGAGGTTAACCGACGAAAGAGACTTGCATGGTGCAGAGAGAAAAGGCGGTGGACAGTTCAGAATAACTGGAATCAACTTATATTCTCTGACGAGAGCAAGATCATGATTGGACATGACCAGCGGGTTCATATTTGGCGCAAGAGAAACGAAGGTTGGAGACCCGATCTTGTTCAACCCCGGACATCACAACCCAGGTATGAAGTAATGATATGGGGGTGTATCTCTTGGAATGGTGTTGGGACAATTACTCCGGTAAATGGTAACATTAATGCAGAAAAATATCAGGACATTCTGGAAGAGAACCTGTGGCCAGTGATTGCTCGACATTTTCCTAGGGGTGGATATTTCTTCGAGGACGACAATGCACCCGTTCATCGAGCAAGGTCTACTCAAGAATACATTGCCCGGAATGGAATAAACTGTTTAAGTTGGCCTGCCCAGTCGCCAGATATTAACATTATTGACAACCTTTGGCTACTGATAAAAAGAAAGCTTCAGACACACATTTCCTTTATTAAATCTAAAGACGATCTCGTGGAGGAAATTCGTGGCATTTGGACAAGCATCCGACCTGACTATGTTCAGAACCTCTACAAGTCCATACCAAACCGAATTTTGAATGTAATCAGGCTCAAGGGACATCTTACGAAGTATTAACAAGTTCGTTTAACATAATTTATATTTTTTATTACTTTATTTCATTACAGCGAATGTTTGAAATTTGACACTGTCGTTTTCAAACGTAAACAAACCGCCATGTTGACCGAATACTTATGGCACGTGTCTGTATACCGTTTGGTCACAGAAAGCCTCCTTCTCCTCAAATTCTTCGTTAATATCATAATCTAAATATGTGGTCAAATTCTTAGAATCTTGGTATAATCTAAATTTATGGTCTTTGAACACTCGCTTCTGTGTCTCCGAATCCAATCATAGCCTTGACACTTTCTAGAGCAGTATAATGCCGCACGGCACCCTAAACATTTCTTTAGGTGATCTGATGGTTTACAACAGAAATAACACGTGTGTTTACATATATCTGGACCTGTACAAAGACAAAAGTACATTCTTTAAAGAACTGGATCATATAAGACACACATACAGTCTCTCTCTCTCTCTCTTTATATATATATATATATATATATATATATATATATATATATATATATAGAGAGAGAGAGAGAGAGAGAGAGAGAGAGAGATTTTGCAACAAAACTGAACACCTAATTATTGGTTTGGTTTTGGCTTGCTAATCTATGCATGTTTTCTAATGCGTGAATTTGGTCACTTCTAATCGTCCAATGTGCTGACCTTGCATCTGCTTTGTGGATGGGATACTTGGGATAGTTTTGGTTTGGGGTATTGCTCTCTCTCTCTCTCTCTCTCTCTCTCTCAGGACGATCTTTCCCTTCTTCAGGACGACAGAATATTTACACAGGAATAAAAACTAAATAAAGTAAGCATGCAAACTAGCACTAAGCCTAAACTACAAAACCTGAAAGACGTTCTGTTTATTCTCAGGTTTTATAGTTAGTATGCATTCTCAAGAAGGGAGAGTTTGTCCCGAAAATTTGGTTAATTTCACATTGTTTGTGTCGTCAGTCATTACTGAAACACCTAATGAAGACATAATCTGTCCTAAATGTGACTCTAGGTTTACTAAATCTATGTAGTACAGTAGCATCATCTTACAGAATTCCTTCTGCGGGGTTTTCTCCCCGCCAGCCTCACCATCCCTGTCTTCTGTCGTCACTCTGCATTCCTGTCTGTGTGTGGGCCAGTCCCGACCCTGACACGCTGAAGAGCAGTACGAAATCTTCCAACAGCCAGTGCAGAGTCGGGTATTTTCCGAAATTCCACATACTTGGCATTCTTTTATGGATTTTTGTCCACTGCGATCTGCTAAGGAATTAAAAAAAATTAGTACCCTTTCAACAGTGAATTACTGCGATTTACTTTTCATGAGTAAACATCAATATTTTCACAGTTGGTATCTCCACATGTGAAAATAACAAGAGTGATATCTCGATTGATAATTGTATATTGTTTTAAGATCCGCTTTGCAATCTTTCACTCATATGGAGACGTCACCATTGCCGGTGAAGGGTTGCAAAATTCGATATACATGTGTAGCTACAACACTACAGATAGGTTATCCCTGTCCATGTTACGTGTATTCTGTATCCTCACCGGGCTCTGTCAGACACGCCCTCTTGTGACCTACTTTCCAATGTTTTCGTTGACAGTCCCTAGAACAGTACCATTCTCCCTTACAACGACTACATCTCTGTAAATCCGGGGATCTCAGTCCACAAAAACTGCATTCATTTCTCTGATCCATTTCATTGACTACAAATATAGGAGGATGAAACATATTCTAACACTCAAAATGGATTACACTACATCCACATTCACCTTGATTTTCTTACAAATTATATTTTAAAGGTTTTCACAAATGGACTTCTTCCAAACACTTTATTATAGACGTAAATTGTAAACAATGACCTGTTATATTTTAGAAAAAAAGTTTAAATTAGGATTCTTTGCTCTAGAAGAGTAAAGTAGATTCAACAATCCCTCAGAATAATTTCATCGTACATGTATATATATATATATATATATTTCTTTTTTTGAAAGTCCCTGCTATTCAAAATTTTAATGTCCCTCGCGCAATATTGAAACAGAACGATACCGTAGTTATCGTTCTTTGAATTGGATCTTACATAATGTGCCGGAATACACACACACACACAGATATATATATATATATATATATATAAAATTCTTCATATTGCTATAAAATTTACTGCGCAATATTGTTTTGCATGTCAAAAAATCAAGACAAATTAAAAAGAAAAAGGAATTTATAAAAAAAAAAATCACTCCTAAATCAGGATTTTCCTTTGCACTGGTTAAGATATCAAAATAATCCTGTCTCACTCGTGAAATAAATTTTATATTCAACAATAAAACATTGATTATCCTCTCTATACTACATTTATTTTAACTTTTACTAAACAGGGCAAAATACAGAACAGCAAAATACAATATAGTCATTATCAAATAAATAAAATATATTGTTTTTGTAATTTTGTAAAAGAGTACGATAATGTATAAAAATACATGTGTAACTACAACACTATATATAGGTTAACCCTGCCCATGTTACGTGTATTCTGTATCCTCACCGGGCTCTGTCAGACACGCCCTCTTGTGACCTCCTTTCCAATGTTTTCGTTGACAGTCCCTAGAACAGTACCATTCTCCCTTACAACGACTACATCTCTGTAAATCCGGGGATCTCAGTCCACAAAAGCTGCATTCATTTCTCTGATCCATTTCATTGACTACAAAATAGGAGGATAGGATTATCAATTTCTACATTATTCAATTATTTTATACCTTGTACCTTGATTCAGAACACGTTTTGATGAAGTGAATTCAAATAGAAATTCTATCTATTACCCACTTCCCCCTCCACACAAACCTTTCCGTTTCATCTTAATTTTTTTTTTCGTAAGACATTGCAACTTATGTGCAAATTGTTACACCTATACTTCTTTAAAAACCTGAAATATCTATACAAGTGAGTTTTTTTCTCCTCGTATTCTGAGTGCGGTCATTATTTATTTTAGTTCCACTAGTCCTCGTATTAATTCCGTTAAAAAATTACCTTGTAAGAATATAAGATTTGTATTTACTCAATGTGATGATGGAATAGGGCTGCAGCTTGTGTTTACTCCAAGATAAAAAACGAACAGATCGTAAGTAAATTTCAAGTGAAAAAAGGTCAAATCTAACTCATTGTAGCTCAGTAACAAGCACTGAGATCACTGTTTTTTTTATTTTCATTCTTTGCCTTCTATGTAACATTTAAACATATTCTTCCAATAGAATTGACAATGCTACAAAAGTCAAAGTTTATACCTCTTTAACAGTGGTAATGAAATGGTGCGCCTTTCCGGGACTTGCTTCACGAAAGTGAAAGCTACTCCCATTGTGTGTCTGATTGACCAACTTGAATTCTTGCAAACCAGTGTTTTGCAACTTTATTTAATCATTTTCAAATTATGTGCACATACAAACTAGCAGAATATTCACTGTCACAAAAGAGAGCAGAGATTGGAAGAAGTCATTAGTTTATGTTGTACATCAGAAATGTTTTCATTTACTAAATACAAATAAACAGACAGCTGACTTCACCCGCTTATAATTAATGTATGATATCAAAATAATACCCAACTTTCCAAGACAATTTTCAAGATGCTTGAACACACAAAAAATACCTTTAATATCTTTTTAAACAACAAAAGAGAGTATCCGTCAAGGAGGGACACACAGAAATGAGCGAAAATGAAAGTAAATAAACTTACTTTCAATTTATTTTTCACTCCTTCGAAAAATCATGTCCCTCATTTGGTGTCTGATAAAAAGGTTACAAACATTAAATTCTTCTGAAAGCACCAAGAGAAAATGCCATACATTTTGGTAAATTCCAATATTCAAGGGGAATAATAAGACAAACGTTCTATAACATGATGTAGGCCTAATACACTAAATCCCCAAAAAGCTAGAAAATCGATTTAAAAGAACTCAGTTTGACTTTAATCTATAATTGAACACAACAACTTTGAGAAACAATATGTATTAATACGTAAAGTTTGTACCTTTAAGGCTTTCAGTGTCACGTCTGCAAAACAACCAGCATTCGTGTTTTCGTTGAAAACAAAACGAAAGTGAGTGTGCCTTGTGATAACGTTTTCTTTGAAAGAAAGTGGAAGATAACTGTGTCACCTGAATGGAATAAAATACTTTTAAATTTGTATTTTTCACTTCAGAAAAATAAACTAGATTCACCGATGCCCCAGAATAATCTTTTAAATTCCTTGCTATTTAAGGTACTTTTAAAAACACAACGCTATCAGAACAGTTATCCTTCTTTGAATTGGTTCGTTTTGTGGTAGGGGAGTGAGGATTAGACTTGGGCCCAAATGGGTACAGGGAAAAACACCTGATGACTGATTTTACAACTTGAAATGCTTTCAAATATCACGATCTTTTTTTAGTCATGTTACATAAGTTCTGGTAAGGATATTTAGAATTCATGTTACACACAGTTCTGGTTAGAATAATTAGAATTCACTTCGATAGACTAGTGAATTCACGATAAACTAGTTAGTCCTGGCCACAATGCAGGCACCATCGCAAATTAAGAGTCAATATGTACGATACTATCTCATTCTGGACGAGGTTGATGAGAAGAGTATATGTTCTGTTCAACGTTTCTTGGAGAATTTTTCACTCATATTAAGACGTCACCAACTGTAGGTGAAGTACAACTTTAGACCTATGCTTAGCACTCAGGACTGTAGAATGAAAAGGTAAAGATACCGAACAGTGATTAACTCCTTGACGGAATATTAAACTGAGGGTTGGGCAAACATGGGCCCCTGAACATACCAGAGGTGGGGTCAGGTGTCCAGGAGGAGTAATCATTCCCTGTCGACCGGTCACACCCGCCGTGAGCCCTATATCATTGCCTTGATCAAATAAACGGAGTAATCCGTAGTCAAAATCAGTGTGTAAAGAACGGCCAAACAGTTGGTATGAAACACGTTATACGGCATGTGACCTAATGACAGGGTAACTGGCAAACTAGATGGTATTAACAATCATAGAATTTGCGAAATGCCGACTTTAAACGAGACTGTTGAAATCATGTAACATCAACTTGTTTGTCATTAGCTTGCCTGGAATTAAAAATTAACCATACGCAGAACAAGCTCTTGAAGATTCTTTTGCCATGTTAACGCCTGCGATGACACGGGATCTCCGCTTTTAAGGTTGTACCCTTGACCCGTAATTCTCACTTCTAAATGTCGAGAGATCACAACCAATGTTTTTCGCAATTTACATATATGATAAATTGTTGATTAACAATGGCCGTGCCCGGGTTCAATTCCGTGATTTTCAAGAGAGAGTATTCATTGTTTTTTATATGGCAAAGACGCTGGGTTTGAGAAATCTGCATGTTGTCAAAAATTTCCATAAAAATAAAAACGGTAGTGATTCCTGCAATTTTATAGCTTTTCGCAATGTAGAATTTGCTCAGATACCCTGTTTGATTGACAACTGCCTATTTCATTAGGTATATATACTCGTAGATCTATCGGCTACATCTGCGTATACACTTCGATGATTTTTTTTTTTGTTGGTTAAGGACGATGTGCAAACAAGGCATGCTTCCGTACTGACGGAAGCCATTATCATCTGTCATATGATTCCGCTGTTTTAAAACAATATTTTCATTGGTTAAAACATGACGTCACGTGATCAGGCTAGGCAGTGGCATAATCTCTTGTGGTGGATTATTTTGTACGTACATACTTTTTTATTTGAATAAATGTATACTTTCATAAAATTTATCTCTTTTAAAGAGCTCTTAATACGATCCCCCAATACTTTGTTTTGAAAGATATTTATTCCTATTTGTTTTGCACATACACTGTATTTTCGACATGTCTTCACTCTGATCAATTCTGCCTGGGAATGAAGGTTATCATTTATATGACATTTGCGAATAGATTAACTTATTATGTTTCAAGATATTTATCATCAAGATGTAGGGCTCACAGCGGGTGTAACCTCTCAACAGGGGATGCTTACTCCTCCTAGGCACCTGATCCCACCTCTGGTATATTCAGGGGTTCGCCTTTGCTCTACTCTTAATTTTCTATTTTTGTGACACTGGTTTTCATTTCGCTGAGGTATGAATTCATTAGCAAAATATGATATTTGATTATAACTGGTAAAAATTACGCAAGCCATATAAACTGGAAATGATTTCATCATTTTCACCTGATGCGATGTCTCGGTTTGCATCTGTATCTTTTCCACGCATAATTATTTGAATAATTAAAAAAATATTGAAAAGTCTCTCAGATAAATTGATCATATTCTGTGGTTGGACAAATAAATGAGAAAGAAAATCAGGTATATGTGTATATTACAGGCCTTACCATCGGATACTGCATTCTCCGCCCAGCAATCCATTGTCTGTAACAGAAGTACTGCTGTGGATCCACACACCCCAATAAGTAAAGTGAAATACTTAAATATTATTGAATCGATAAACTTTATAATTTTCATGATACTACCAGTATTTTGTAATTATTCAAGTTGAGAAGACATCACGAATTTCATGACTCGGTTTTAAGTCTGCACCCCGAATTATTTTCTCAACCTTTGAAATTAAGAAAAGCGCTTATAAAACTGCCATTGATATTTTTATTGATATGAACAAGGAATCCATCAGATGATTATCATGATGATGGATGTGAAAGTGTGGTCGAATTCTGGTTGAAGTTTCATCATTGTGACGATCTGCTCATCTGGGAAACAGGGAGCTGATAAGATATCTGAATATTTTTTCGACTTAAAAAAAGCTTCTTAAAGATGAAAACGAACACTGCATCAATAATATAAAACATAAACAGTACCAATTTTGATGCATCAGATGCGCATTTCGACAAATAATGTATCTTTAGTGATGCTCAAGTCACAAATATTGGAAATCCGAAATAAGAACAAACTTGGAAGAGCTGAAGAATCTCTAAAATGGTTGTCCTCGCTTTATATCGGCAGGTGTAAAGGTAAAACAGCAGAAAGCGTTTAGTAATCCAAAAGTGAATAAATCTCGGTATGTTCTTATAACAAATGTTCTTGTGACAAACACTGAACGAAAAATTACAGGAAAAATTCATGACGTCAGTATCAGGCGTACCGTCCAATTTAGACAGTTTTGAAAACTATTGTGATCACCGATTGTTTAAATAAAAAAAACTTGAGATGAGTTTTATCCGCAAAAGTGCAAGTTTCACGAGAGCCACTTGCTATGGAATGTAGTGGAAAAGGGGAGTGTAGGATGTAGGCTGTAGGATGCGGGTGGAAAAGGCATGTCCCTCTCTAAATCCGCCACAGATGGATGCATACATTAAAAAAAGAAATATTATGATACGAACTTAATTTGGTCCATAAGCGTGAGAAAATTTATTATGTGAAAACGTTGTTACAGTAACGATATTTGCCACCAATCTAGTCCCGTCATTTTTTTGCAAATTGCTGTCACCAAATCTATCTATCTATCTATCTATCTATCTATCTATCTATCTATCTATCTATCTATCTATCTATCTATCTATCTACAAACACACACACACACATATACATACATACATACATATATATATATATATATATATATATATATATATATATATATATATATATATATATAATTAAAATAATATTTTATCATCTGCTGTCATTTTTAATTGAGAATGTCACTTTTTAGTATATGGGAGCTTCTGATAGATAAAATGTACAGTACGCAATATGATCGTATTCTCTGATGCTTTCTGTGTTTCTGAAATTGGTACAAATTAAGATGTGCACTTTTTTCATTGAAAGGCAAAGAATACGGGGAAATAGCACATATATGATGTCAATGGTCACCATTTTTTTTCCAGCTCAAACCATGCATCAGAAACTGAGTGTACAATCGTCAGAATGTTGAAAGTTATTATAGAGGTCAAATTAGGCGCATACCAAGCATAGATTCAGCGTACATGTTAGTCCGCCCTTTTACCTGAGGAGAAGTGCATTTACCTGACCTGGGATGTAGTTTTCCCGTTGACTGAATTGAAAACAGCACTTATCTATATTTTTAACACCATTTATAACTCTATTTCTGAACGTTCTACCGCGTAGTTCATCAATACATATCTGTTTTGTACTCAATGACCAATATGAACGTTTCCTTTGTGAAAAATAAAAGCGGTGACTAATGAAATACCCCCAGAAGCTGTCTTTTCCCCCTTTTTCTTTCTTTTTTCATTAATTCAATATGTTTATCTTTCACACCTTGTGTTTTTATACTCGCGCGACACCAACCGCATGAGCAAGTTTAAAACAACTTTTTATCCGTTGTCAATGTGTTTTTACATGACTGCCTTTGTGTACTAAATCTGCGGATGCATGGGTAAAATTCCTGAAAGACCGGTCATTGTCCACACAAAAAACCAAGTATATGAACATGCGTGGACTTTTGTTTACAGTAAATTTGTTTTTAATTTATTATTTATCAAGGCAACCCTGATGTACGTAATTACCCCGCCGTGTGACGGGTACGGAAGGAATATAATTTTTGGTGTGATTCATCAAGATTATAACATGTAGTCTGAAATCTCTGTCGATTGTTAATTTGGACCTATCGTGTCAATACGGTGTCCTAATTACTTGTAGTGTGCGTAGCTGTGAATGTTGTTCACACGGACATGAACGCGCATTATATGTTTATCTTAAAAGGTTTTATAGTTAACCGAGCAAATGAAATGTATATTTCTGAAAACTACACCAAAACTTGATATCATGACATTAAAAATCGTACAATAATTTACACGAGATTCCCGAGTGTTGACATAATATGGGGGTATGATTAGGTAGACCTGCAAGAAGGCCTGATGGTGTGACAAGATGGATTTTCCCTGCTCTTTGATTTACGTCCCATTCCAGATTTTTTCCCCCACCCATGTAGAGACGTTACCAGTTATAGGTGAGGTGCCACAAATTTAGACCTATGCACGTGAAGGTTCTTTATCGCGCCAAAGCCTACAGTAAACGGGACCTCCGTTTTTAAAGAATATATCAGAAAAACCCGCGACCCGTAGCTAGCCATGGCTGTAATGAAGTAGGCATGATAGAGATGAATGTGATGATATCTTATGTGACATGATAGATACGAGTTTGGTGTAAATATATGAAAGCGTTGACATGAGTATAGATGGAAGACGAAGGCAAAGCTGGAAAGTTCGGAGACTGATCGTTCGAGGATTTTTTTTTTGTTTTTGTTTTTTGTCTCTGTTTCTGCTCAAAGTCCCATAATCAAAACATCCTTGTGTGATTGTCAGTTGTTCATATAATACAAAGCAGACACTGTGATAAATGTACCGTGTCTATCAAAAATCTCAAAATGTACCTGTTTAACCAGATCAAATAATAGTACATTATGATTTTAAAAAATGATTAAAGGTTGTTTCGGTTTCTCGATATCCGGACGTGTTTTGGTGAGGTCGACGACCACTACTGTGTAGGTATATAAAGTAACCTTTTAAATGTAGGCCATTCCGATTAGTTTTCAATGTAAATCAGCTATGAATTGTGAATTTATTATATGATTTATTTTAAGGGTAAATATCCTCAGCACATCCTCCCTTACGGAGACAGTGAAATCTCACACGATGGTTCAGTGACTGAACTGATATTTTGCCAGTCTCTGTTTAGATCTTGACTGTGTTGGAATTTAGTAATGACGTTAACAGTTCACAAGATTTATGTTCATTGATTTTGTATTAAATTACCCCAAATGCATCTCTGAATAGTATGGTAAAAAATTATTGCTGTACACATTGTCCATTTGTAATCTGCTTCTAAAAGTCACATTTTTTAATGGACTTACTGATTACACGAAAAAGCTCCATAAGTTAGGGATGACCCAAAAAGGTCAAGGTCACATAAGTATAGTAAGGTCTAAAAGTCTCATGTATTTTTATGGATTTACTGTACATTAAAGGGACATGAAAACAATTTGAGCTGACATTTTTCAAATTTTATAGTTCACATAGCTTAACTAAGATATTCCTAATGGCAAATTTGAATATCAGTTGTTGAGTTATAGTACTCACAATTCTTTGTTATGTAAACAAGGCTCGTACCATAGTTTTGTTTAAATATAGATTACTTAATAAAAAATATCGTGTTTAAAACAAAATGAGATGTGACAAAGACTAGGAAGTGTTTAACTGTGTTCAGAATTAACTTATGAATTGGAAAAAAAAATCTGTCCTAAGCGAAACTTATTAGTATATTTGACCTATGTAAACAAAAACATTGACACGAGCCTTGTTCACATAACAAAGAATCTTAACCTGACATTCAAATTTTTGCTGATCATTAGAAAAACCTTAGTTAAGCGTTGTAAACATTAAAAATGGAAACACAAATTTTGAACATTTTCAGCTCGAATCGTGACCATGTCCCTTTAAGAACCTCCACTAGTTAAGAATGACCCGTAAAGGTCAAGGACACATACCGGTAATTGCAGTAAGATCTGGATGATATCTCAGATAATACAAATAGATGAGCAATATTTGGGGGTCACAGATCAATGTCACCAGCTCTCTTATGGTAGCAAATTATATATATATATATAAAACAAAACAAAACAAAAACAAAAACCAAAAAAAACCAAAAAAACAAAAAACAAAAAAAACAAAACAAAAAAAAACAAAAAACGAAAAGAAAAGAAAAAAAAAGAAAAAAGAAAATGAAGATAACGAACAGTGATCAATTTCATAAATCGAACCCCCAGGTGGTATCAGGTGTTGAAGAGGAGTACACCATCCGTTATTTAAGACTTGGCAATGAAACTTAGATGACAAGTCTCTCTATCACAAAAGGATAATCCCTGTGACTTTGTTTTAGATCGAATGGTCTATTGTTTAGTGAACAGTCACCTATGGGTATTTTCATCTTATATTTCAAAGAAACTCTAAAAGAAAGTCTTGCTTAATGTTTTTCATAGTAAATGTAATAAACCTACATTATATATAACGTCAAGCGGGGAACATGACTTCTCAGAATTTGGTTCTAACGATGCTTACCATACAAAGCTGCTGCAAAAATCAATATACGTTTATATATAGATGCTGTAAAACACAATGTTTACTGTGTATAGGGATATTGTAAAATACAATATTTACTGTACAGGAATGCTGTAAAACAATGGTTGCTATACAGGGATACTGTAAAATACTAAATTTACGATACAGGGATGCTGTAAAACACACTATTTTTTGTACAGGGATGCTGTAAAACACAATATTTGCTGTAAAGATATGCTGTAAAACATACTATTTACTGTAGAAGCACCAGATGCTGTAAAATGAAATATGTAATGTAAAGGAATGCTGCCAAATATGATACTTCCTGTATAGGGATATTGTAAAACAAAAAAAAAATTACCGTGCAGGGATGCTCTAAAACACAATATTTACTGTATAGAAATGCTGTAAATTTGATATTTACTGTATAGTGATGCTGTAAATCAATATTTGCTGTATGCGGATGCTATAACACACAATACATGGTTCGTAGGGAAAACATTGCCTCAATATTAAGAAACCCGTTAAATCACAGTTATATAATAATGCAAACCCTCGTTGACTGACCATCATCTTGACATACAGTTTTTATTATGATGAACTGCAGCATATAAAGCATGTCACCAGAGAAGGTAATACATAGAAATTGCTAATCTGACATTCCGGTTCTCAGCGATGGCGGGATAGACAGACTTGGCGTCCCTGACTATTGTCTGTGAAAACAAAAGCGCCGTTGTCATTATCTTCTGCAGTTGTGCACCGACAATATAATCCCGATAATCACATCGAATCCCTGGCATAGCGTCTGCTCCGAGGGACAAATAGATTTTTCATGTCACTGGAAATACGAGGAAATCCATGAATTTTTTGGGACAACATCTGGCCTGTTGTGAAGGGTACATTCATCTCCAAGCTGTTCCGGTTAAAACAAAAATACAAATAAAAAAACACCCCGTAATATATAAAATAATTTCGTTTGCACTCTATAAACTGGGACCCTTTTTACTTACAGAAAACGGTTCAATGAAAGACTTAGCTCCGGTGATTTAGCATTATTTTATATCTACAAGGTTCTTCTATTCTATACACAAAAAAACATATCAAAAATCCTTTTATCAATACCCATAAATAACCCGTGAGACATATTAGACACATAATTAATGGTAAACTTACATAACTTAACAATTGATATCATCGGGCACCTGCGGAGTTGGAATTAATCGCGACCTTACCGACTGTTCAGATTGTTGACCTTACAGAATCCAGTAGTTTCAAAACTGTTACAGAGTCAAACGTCAGATCGAGATAGACATCTATATCAAACAGGTGCCCGTGGTGAAACCAAATCCTGTATCAGCTATTTCGTCACTTTAATGTCAGCTTTATTCAATGCACAATCAATAGCGAATTTTGGCTGAATCAAAAGAGAACGAATGAGGTTCGATCATATTTCGAAACTTGCACGTGTATGCTCATACTCAAACATGAACGCATACCCATGTGTTGCCCGGCGCTTGAAGATGGGGCATAATACCGTTATCCATTTGATATGTCATATAATTTATAGAATGTCTGTCATCTTTTCATCTCTCGATCAAAATTAAACTTTATGTTCTTGTTTAATTATCTGCCTTCGTCGTAGACCTCCGTGTTAACATACTGCATTGCAGACATGGCGGATTTACGAGTACATAAAAATAGGCCGTGCGTTAAGGAATTTTAGTTTCAGTTTCAGTTTTAGACTTCTATTTTGATTTATAGAGGGCTTATCTTTCCGAAATGTAGATCATAACAAAAATGTGAACACCCAGCTACTATTTAATTTAAACTGCAAGAGTGAACAGAGGCATATTGACCAATTGAAAATATTACAATTGCTTGCAATAGTGTACACAGAGAATAGAATCAACTCTGTCGTGCTGTCATTAATTCATACCAGAGGATTATGAAACACAGGCTATTCTGAGACTTGAGAGTTCAGCTGAGGCGCAGAGATCTGATATAAGGGTAGACACCCTGGGGTCTCGACCCCTCCCTCACGCCGCCGTTGAGTTCTAGAGGACCTTCCCCGCGAAAAATATCTTGATTCTGTGGCATGATATATCTGAAATTTAACCCAATCTAATTTAGAAAAATTGAGTTTGATTACCGGTAGTGGAACACTGAATATAACGTCAATTATCATTGTCCATCGTGATGATTTAAGTAATATTTTAAAACTCGTTAACGATATTTCACAGGCCACAGGCTTTTAGCCTACATGGGATATTTGCGATGACTAAGATATAAAATTGCTGAAAGTCAGATTTATTTATTTATTTTTGTACATCTACAATTCTACAGAAATGTACAAGAAAATAAATGTAAAGAACTAAGTTTCGAGAAGAAAATAACGTATTTGTACAACATTTAAGAATTGTACACGTACACAATATGAATTTTATTGCTGTGGATAAATTTTGGTAACGTCGTAAACACGTACAAGTACAAATGTGAAAATTGTAGAAAAAGTGTACAAAAATTGAAAAGTTGACATAATTTTAATTAAAACATAAACTTTAAGATTTGTACATGAACGTTTTATATGAGTTTCCTTTTCTCATTAAGCCTAGTTATTATTAATTTTCTTTTTCTATATACAAACTTAGTTCTTGTTGTCGGTCATTGTAAGTACACGCTACTGCATATATATTTCCCATCGTGGAATTTGGGTACAGATAACGTTCATTTCTCACGTGTTTTATCACGACACATTTAATATTTATATTCTACATAGTGGACGTCTTCTATTTCTAGATGCGCCATTGTGCTCTTTATATTCTTACCGATTAATCATTTAGCAATTTCTTAAGTCGCTGCGCGATGACACGACACAACAATGAAATCTGGAGGATTTTCACATACACGTTTTAACTAAACACTGTAACAATGACCAGAAAGACAGCTTGACACGTTTCAAGAGATCAGGGTACCCGGTACAGATTCAAAGAAAAGCCGAGCACCATTCATTGATTTGCATTCGTTGCCTTTACGTCCGTTCTCTTCTTTTCCATGTGCATTTGACCTTCCTCCCTTTTCTATCTGTTTTGTAAAGTGCTCGTCGTGTTTACATTCTGTTGTGACTAAAAGCTTTTTTATTATTAAGATCTTTTCGAAGAAACAATTTTCATCAAAACGCTAGAAACTCAATTAACACCTCAAATGTGTTACAGCCTTTGCAAGGCTCAAAGTACCCACTTCAGTGCAATCACGACAACGTTCAAAGCATGTTAATATATCTCTTTGTCAGTACAAGTAGAATTCGACGCCAACCAAACGTTTGGAAATAATCACAATCATATAAGCGCTTAAAGAAACATCTTTCCTTATCATTGTTCCTACCTGTTGACCACCCCGACCCTTAATCGGAAATAGACACGTTACAGTAAGCGGCAAATGTTTCAACCTCCGCGGTGCGTTACATATCAGTGTATGGAATAAGTGTCTCCTCAAGCACACACTTCCACTCACAGCTTTCATATTTCAATTGATTTATGATCTAAATACTGAAGTGATATTTGTAGAAGACAGTTTAAATGTCTCTCAATAGATGTTCCTTCTTTAATGGCAGTTAAATTGTACATGGAATTAAACATACGATATACCTTAAACGGTTGGGATTCGAATTGTGTCACGCTTGTGCGAATGTAAACGATATGGAATGACAACTTCTATCAGAAATAAGGCGTAAATTTTAATTACATAGGATATAGGGGGTAATATTTTTTCCAATTAATAAAGATAAAGGTCAAGGTTACAACACAATTGTTGCCATATTGAAAGTTGATCGGAGTGAAGAAAACCGGGCCTTGGTAATTCTTTTATTTTCATATAAGTTCTTTAATGAAAAAAAATCTTCATTTTGATTTTCAAGGTTAACGTCACCGCAGCAAAACATGATAACATACAAAAACAAGTTTCCTTATAGAAATGAAGAATATTTTTCAAATTAGTACAAATCCTTGTCGCTGTATCCTAATGGTCGGGGTGTTGGCTTCGCATTCAAGAGGCCTGGATTTGATTCTCATCCCGCCGCTTAATCGACGTTAAACATGTTTCTTGCCAAGAAGTAAAGTCGATGCAATCTGGTTAAAATCAGTCCTATATCCCCTCCTTCGTTTAGTGACAATATAAAAAGGGAGCGGATCGAGAAGCTAATTCTAATCAGATTAAAGTCACTGGTCTTTCGAATATGACCTTAAAATCGGAGGTGACGTAGGCTTTGGCACGATAAAGAATCCTCACATGCATAGGTCAAAATATGTGGCACTCTGCCACAGGTGTGATGTTTCTACACAAGTGGAATAAAATACGAATGAGATGTAAAACAAACAAACATAGATGAGGTGAGAGGAAAAGTGCAGTGTGATTAAATGAGATCCTTTGATCCGCTCACCAAGATGGCTACTCTCGTGTAACGATCTACGTGTGCGGATCAGAGGATATGATTCTGATCAGATTGAGAAAATGATATTTGTTTTAAATAATTCCATTTGAGAGGTCTAAATTTAATATGACTAGATTTGACAAACTGATGTCTATCTTACTAGATAGCATCTCTCTGTAGGAGTCTTGGGTATTAGTTGGGATGAACAAGTACACTACAGTAAATCTGATACTAAATGGAACAAGACAACAAACCCTGACAAAAGTTAGTCGTGTTTCCTTTGTAAACAAATAATCTGGTAGCCAATCCAGCAACACACAAACGTCGGGAGTAAAACAGTATAAGACGCCTATAGCAAAGTGCTGGGGACGAACAATACAGTATAAGACGCCTATAGGAAAGTACAGGGGACGAACAATACAGTATAAGACGCCTATAGGAAAGTACAGGGGACGAACAATACAGTACAAGACGCCTATAGGAAAGTACAGGGGACGAACAATACAGTATAAGACGCCTATAGGAAAGTACAGGGGACGAACAATACAGTATAAGACGCCTATAGGAAAGTACAGGGGACAAACAATACAGTACAAGACGCCTATAGGAAAGTACAGGGGACGAACAATACAGTACAAGACGCCTATAGGAAAGTACAGGGGACGAACAATACAGTATAAGACGCCTATAGGAAAGTACAGGGGACGAACAATACAGTATAAGACGCCTATATAAAGTGCTGGCGACGAACAATACAGTATACGACGCCTATAGGAAAGTGCTGGCGACGAACAATACAGTACAAGACGCCTATAGGAAAGTACAGGGGACGAACAATACAGTATAAGACGCCTATAGGAAAGTACAGGGGACGAACAATACAGTATAAGACGCCTATATAAAGTACAGGGGACGAACAATACAGTACAAGACGCCTATAGGAAAGTGCTGGGGACGAACAATACAGTACAAGACGCCTATAGGAAAGTACAGGGGACGAACAATACAGTATAAGACGCCTATATAAAGTACAGGGGACGAACAATACAGTACAAGACGCCTATAGGAAAGTGCTGGGGACGAACAGTTTTGATTTGTTACAAACGCAATAAGTTATCTCTAATTTGTTCATGATGTGTTTTAAAATCCCATAGAATGAAAATCACTTGTAATCATGAATTTATTATAAAACTGTTTGCTGTAATCGTGTTTTACTGTATGACGCTTTGTAGAATTTAAACTGTTGGTGGCATTTATGCCAAAACTAAGTGTTAAAAAAATCGCAGAAACATGCCCATATCCCCTCGAGACTTTATCAAGATTCCATTATCTTAAACATGGCTTCAGTAAATTCGCCTGTCTTCGCTGAGGTTGTTCACTATCTGGAAACGAGAAGCTGGATCCTTTAGTATTAAAACGGAATCCTTTAGGGATAAAATTCCTGTTGTAGAGTGCTTTACACATTCCCTTTTTGATTCTCTAAAGATAAGAGACGCATTGATTAGAATTAACAATTGCAAGGGATATACGGGAATCAATGAAGACATCGGGAAAACTCTTCTCTTATTTACTCTCCAATCCAACAGCTTTAGAATGAAACTGACAAGGGAACCAGACTGTTCGATTGATTTTGAATCGCTGCGTCTTTTGGCTATAAGAAGTGAGTGATGGATGGTTGTAATAAGAGGCGACGGGTTTTCTGCTAGAAAAAAAAACCAACATAGCAACCCTTTTCAGCAATTAGTATCGAGATCTGTAACGCAGGCCTCTGCTGGGACTGTGCATTGATTTTCAAGGCTGTTTCCACAGAACAGAAGACGAATATTACATAATATCATATAAATAGACGAAATATGTATATCAAACAGAACTCGTTAATTACATTATGTGGGATACAGCTAGCGGAACACGATGGATATCCAACGTAACTAAAAATCAAAAGAAAGTAAATTCAAAGCAAAACATCATATCTTAACATCACATACCACTTATCACTAGGTTGAATGCTGTCTGGCGTGTTTCATACCAATTGTTAGGCCGTTATTTACACACTGAATTTGACAATGCATAACTCCGTTTATCTGATCAACATATAGGACTCACGGCGGGTGTGACCGGTCCACAGGGGATATTTACACCTCCTAAGCACCTGACCCCACCTTTGGTATGTCCAGGGTTCCGTATTTGTCCAACTATTAATTTTGTACTCTTTACAGATCACTGCTCATTACCTTCACCACATCATTCTACATCTATATTACACACCATCAATACTCTCTATAGTTGGTTACGGGGCCTCCGTGGCCTAGTGGTTAGAGCATTGCGCTCAAAATCACAAGGCCTCTCACCTCTAGTCGTTGCGGGTTCGATTCTCGCTCGCACCAATATATGTTAGAAAGTTTGCCAGTTTACTTTCGGAAGGTGGGTGGTCTCTTCCCGGATACATTGGATCTGGGTTCTCTCCTCCACCTACAAAAACTGGACGCCACCAGATAACTGAAAAATTGTTGAGTGTGGCAGAAAACAACAAACAAACAATCAATCAATCTATATTTCGTTACAGTAGACAATCCCTTTAATACATTTTCACACACACCCCTCCCCCACTTTTTGGTTGAATATTTATTTTAACAAGAGGTTCATGGGCCTTAATGGTCTCCTAAGTATCACAGCCTATATATAGCCCATACCGGGAGTCTCATATTTCCATATAAGCCTCAATCTAGAGTCTTCTATGCACATGTTTGTGGTCTTTCAAAATATATACAATTCCTATGCAATTACAGAGGAAGGGAAAATGGAGGTTTGAAGCATATAAATCATTTTAACTTTCCCTAATTGTTTTTATACATTTGCACTATATGGTCATACTGGCCCCACTCTAGGACCTGAACCCCTGATCCAGGAGCCACGAATTTCACAATTTCGATACAAAGCTTCATGGACATCATTATCATGCATATAGTTTTTCTCAAATATATATGGAAGTATTGAAGACAATTTTCTAAGATTAAATACATTTTCACTGTATGACCACATTGGTCCCGCTGTAGGGCCTGAATCCCTGGCCTAGGATCCACGGATTTCACAACTTAGGTAGAGAGCGTCAATGACATCATTATCACACACATAATGTTTCTCAAATATATATGGAATTAGGGAACAATACTTTTTAAGATTTAATACATTTCACTACATGGCCATATTGACCACACTCATGGGCTTAAACCCCTGATCCATAGTCCATGGATTTCACAATTTTGATAGAGGGCTTAATGGATATCATAACTATACATTTAGTTTTTTCCCCACGTGTGTGGGGGCAGAGAAGAAGATTTTTGAAAATATAGTCTTTTTAGAAGATTTGGCCCTGCCCCAGGAGTAGTTAGGACATAAATCTCACAATTTATATCCTTTTATCCTAGTTATGCTCCACACCAAAAGTGGTAACAATTGGTCTGGTAGTTTTCATGAAGAAGTGAAAAATGTAAAATTGTCAACGGACGACAAACGACGGATATGACCAACGACAATGTTTTTGTTGTTGTTGTTGTTTTTTGGGGTTTTTTGTGTTTTTTTCTTTTGTTTTTTTTTTTTTTTTTTTTTTTTTTTTTTGTTGTTGTTGTTGTCATTTTAAGGTTTTCAACCCCAATCTTCCCATTCGGGAGGAAAATTAAATACTTTATTTATACTCTCCCCCACCCCTGAATATTTTCTGGATCCGCCACTGATTACAAATATGGCTGTACTGAACTGAGGTCAAGGTATTCTCCACATAACATTTATTGCCTTGTCGTCAAGGTTTCCGCAATAATAATTTTGTCCGATCCGCTACACCAAAAATATACCGCGCCATCCTTTAAATTGTTAAAGATATAACCTTTATTCATAAAACGTTGAATTTCTTATAAAACCACGGGACAATGCCTCAAAGGTGAACATAGGATACCGGGTACTATTTATATAAATCAACAGACAACTGATTCGTAGATCTGTGCATTGTCATTGAAAAATTACATAGCGTAGTTGCAATTCATTAAGCCAGAGAATTAAATCGTACAAACAACTATTCCCTATTTAGTCGAGCCATCTGTCAGAAAAATCGGCTAACGTTTAATTTCCACTCATTAAGAGACGCAGAGGTCCACCATTTTAAAGCCTCGCTTCCGTGATCGATGACACCAAATTCCTGTCAGTTGGGATTCCGTACTGAGCTAAACAGCACGAGACAATTCTTGAACTTTAAGATAGACAGAAGATAGTGAGGTTTAACTCCATTAAAATTTATCCCAAAAATTATTATACAGCGGCGGATCTAGAGGGGATTACGGGGGTTGCACCCCCTTTGGTTTGAAGATTTTTAACTAAATGGTCAATTTTTGCCATTATGGATTCTTCACCCCTTCCTCGTTTTGGGTTGAAAAGGTGCAAACGTGGGTCGCACCCCCTCCCTCCCTTTGAAAATTCTCTGGATCCGCCCGTGAATAACACATACATGCTCACATGGACACGATACATATGACAACTAAAAAATCTGCATCTCTACAGTCTACACACAGAAAACCTACGTGGATGCATTCATGTGCAAAACTGAAAAAAAAGATTCTTTTTGACGCTATCCTGTGTATCTGACAAGGCCACGGTTGGGCTATAGAACACATTTACAAGCACATATGTCGGCGCAGATTTTCAATGACCCTGAGAATTTTACTATTTCTTTATTAGATACAGGTTGGGATCATTATCTCGTGAGAAAAAGAAATACATAATGAAGATCCTTCCTGTCTGTCGCCAGGAAAGCTGACCAATATACTTCATATTGGTAAAGGTTTACTACAGTTGAGCTCACGTGCTTAATTACAAGGATGTAGAAAACGTTCAGAGGTGTGTGATTAATTAAAACGCACCTGATCAAGGAGGAACCGACTTCCATAAGTTTTATACATGGTCACCCAGCATGAAAGATCTTGATTGGAGACAGACCTGGAGAAATACGCCGCCCCGTGATTTGCATGTACTTATCCATGTAATTATAGACATGATGTAATATCTTGAGAAATATCAAAAGCATTGCAATGTTTTAGGGATTGTCAGAACTAAGTAAATTGTCAGTTTGAGGAAGATTAAAGGTCTTGTAAATTGGCGATACATATACAGTGATTATGGTTATTGCAAAAGCAAGCGGGCAGTAATTAGACAATGGAGAGAAAATAATGAAGTTACCTGGGTTAAAGTCTATTCTTATGCTCTTGTATTTCAATAAACCAATGACATACTGAAAATATCAACTCAGTGATTGCTAATTTTAGTAAGGTCGTGTACATTTACGACTTTTTGAACAATACTAGTCTTTGCATGCTTCTTGTTCGCTATTCAGACACAACATTCAATGTACCCCGCGGTAACCAGTAATTAAATATGACCATTAATTAAGTGGTTGATCTCTGGGAAGAAAAATCGATACATCCTGATGAAAATGTCAGCCTAGTAATACACGAAAACCCTTAAGAAAAAAATGAATATCAGTTCTTCAAATTTGCTTTTGGCATCGCGTTTTAAAACAAAGCACAAAAGCAGAACCTGCGTGTGGCTAATGGAACTTTTTTCTTATTCGGTTTGCCTACAGTCCAAGTTACAAGCTTATGGAAAACACAAAAGCTGAACTCACGTTGTCAAATAGTTCTACTGTACTGTTTTCTTGTGTGTATAGATTGTTTGTTTGTTTTACGCCTCTTACAAAATTGTTCACTGATACTGAGACTTCACCAGCTATAGGTGCTGTACCACAATTTTAGACCCCCTTTTCAGCGCACAGGCAAGGTTTAACGTGCCAACTCCTGCCGCGACACGGGAGCTCCGTTTTTTAAGGTCATATCCGAAAGACCCGTGATTCTCACTTCCAAATGCCGCGAGTTTTTCGAAGGGGCAATCACTAACTATGTTTACGCCATAGTTTGACCATGGCCACCACCGCATGAGCAGGACTCGAACTCACGACCTCTCGGATACGAGGCGAACGTTCTACCACTGCGCTGACTGACCCGCGTGTACAAGAAAGAATGCATTGATGACGTCGGTAAAACCGGCGCGCCACTTAAACGTCTCAGTGATCCTTTACAGATGTTCCAAAATGACAGACGGTTGCGGAAATGGATAATTTTTTTCTACTGAAACCATTCATAAAACATTTTCAACTTCAAATCGTTATTAGATGAAGGTTATCCATTGCGAGGCATATACCGTTTGACCACACATAAACTAATGGAGTGCTGAGCAGGCTCAAGTTAATTACAAGTAAAATAAATTAGTCAAATTTCTCCTGAAGTCCTTGGAATTTGTATGGAAATTTGATGACAATCTAGATGATTTATATGTATGTTGAAAGTTTCGAATGCAGTATAATTTTTTTCTCATTTGATTGATTATTTAATCGCTGAGATTTGGTACCCTGTGATAGGAATTAAAAGACTTCTCTATTATACTGATTAAGGGTACCCAGACGTATAAAGGACCTGTGGCAAAACCAAACAATATCAACAGGAGCTGATACTGCTTCCGGTCTACATATACATTCATAAATTCAGGGGAAAATATCAAAATCTTACAAGAATTTAACACGCGCCTTTGTCCATAGGCTCTAAAAAGAGTAACGTTAGCACCTTCAACAGCGATTATCATCTGTGTATCTAGCCGTGTCGCGACAGGCGTCGGTACGTTTAAAGAAACCTCTCACTTCTACGGCCCTGGGCGCTAAGCATGCGTCTAAATTTGTGGTACTTCACCCACAGCTGATGACGTCTCAATATGAGTGAAAACTTGTCGAAGGGACTAAAACAATGAAACACACAAACAAACGAACAAACACTGTGTCCGAGATTGAAGTCTTGAACTCAATGACCATTTGTAATATATACACATTTCAATTGTTTTTTTGCCTTTGGTATCTTCATAAATTGTTATGACTGCCGCGCTGTGGGGGTGAACTATGCACGTATGAATCTCACTATATATAGACCGTCCATTGTAACGGTTGGGACGTCCAAATGAAGTGATAGCAGAATGTGAATAAAAATTTCATTTATTGAAAATACATGAGAGTATGAACTGCAACGCTTCACGCCGCTATACTTTTCATGGAGCGCTAAAGCGTTATATTTCATATTCACATATATTTACAAAAAAATGAAATTTATTTCTTAATTATACCCTTTTACTAAATTTCATCTGAATGTAATCATGGGTCTTTGTTTGGAGATAAATCACATTCTTTAATGTTCTCTCTCTACTGTCGCTTGGCCCCCTGACAGCTTCTGCATTTTTTCCTGGGATGGAATTGTTCACAACGATAGAGAATGTTCTACAACTAAAAGTGCTTTCTATCGAAACACATACAGATTGTGTCTACAACCTAGATGAAACCGCATTCATGTTGAAAATAATGTTACTCGAACCACAACAACTTGTTTCCTCAAAACTTAAAAGAAACACCTGATGTTGTAGCCGTCGCGTTATTGTCTTCCCGCTGGTCGCCATGACAACGACCTTGCTCTGCTTCCACCTTTATGTTGTTTCAGTGTAAACATTTTTTTTCAAATTAAAGGATAAACAAAATCTATTGTTTTTCCTTAGACTAGAATGACACTTTGTCATTGGATAAAATGAGTCACGTGTGTTCTTTTAGATGGCGAGTAGCAATATTAAGAGGAGCGTTCGGAACACCTCTGTATTGCTGAATTGATTGTATTTCTTTCTTGTATATTTACATACTATAAGTTTTGGTCCTAGACAGTACAAAACACTAATAAATATAACTCGCTATATTCCCGTAGACAGTCAGTATAACGTTTAACTGGTACTGTATTCGTCCGACTGAGAAAGGACAAAATTCTAATATAGGTCCATATCCTAATGAATGTTTTATTTAAAAAAACAAAGACAGAACATTTTGGGCTAATATAGGTTCGTGGCCAGAATGAAGCTAGTTAATATACCTATATAAATGACCCTGTCAGAACTTTGCTCCAGTCAAGATTATGAGTCACACTTTGTGGGTTATGGGTATGAAGTTGATGGAGCTTACAGACCATTGCACTCCGGGCTATTTTCGTTGTCACACTGAACCACATAAACTGCACTACTGCCACAAAATATCAACAAGTCGGGGTTGATAAGCTTTTCAAGACCGACTTGCTGCATTTAGATAATGAAGACCACATTCAGATTTATTAGTGCAAGGGCATCCTAAGAGCACCTGCGGTCTTTGGTTAAAATGTCCTTCCGTGAGGGAGAATGTTATTATTTGCATGGTTAAAGTCATACGCAACGTTTCTGATTTTCTCCACAAGTATTTTTTTCCTTATCTCCTCGATATGAAGAGTTCTTGTATAAGAGTTCTTGTATAATAGGTTTAGATTTTGTAGTGTAGTAGTATTATCAAATCTTTTGCACCGGCCTGGGTAGCTCAGTGGTTAGATTACCCAACTTGTATAATATTGGGTTACCGGGTTCGATACTCCATTGTTTCAAAGATTTTTCTCTCCTTCCTTACTACAGAAATACCCATTTATACAATAGAGTTAAATTTACCGTTTGTACTAGCAACAACCAGAAACTATCAAAATATACTAACTCTAAAACAGACATGGTAACATACTTTTTTGTGTGGATAGAATGCAAGTGAATTGTACGTGAAATTTCACGAAAAATTATTCATTATTGAGAAACGTCGCTTATGCCCTTAAAGATGTTAAAAACTGTTGTTTCTGTTAATTGAACTCAGAATTCGAGCAGTTGCAAGTCCTGCAAAATGCCCTTGCGGTAATTACAACCGGCTGACAGCTTTGTGAATATAATTTTCCACATGAGTAAGCGTGTTTACGACACAACCTGTGGAACAACACATGTCAAGACTAGGAGACTTGATAGACGAAGAAAGAACATGTCAAATGGCTTTATAAAATGGCGACAAAACGGAGTATTGGGTATCTAAAAGTGCGTAAAAATATACCAAAACAATGCACACACAAAAACAATTTGGCCTTCGGTAGTGTAAATGGTGCACCATGATTGTAAGGTTATGTTTTGGACGTCCTCAATTTGGACAAGAATTATGCCTTTAGGTGCTAAATATGTTCTTAGTGTTATAAATAAAGTGTTTATAAGCGATTGATACCCTTGATATAGTTGTTTGGTTGTCAGAGAGCGGCGATGTGCAAGTCATAACAAGAAGAACTAGTTTCCAGAATTCTAGCATCAGTAGATCAATTTACATACAACTATATTTATGCAAAAAATACTGGCGTTTTAATGATTGGGGTATTGTAAAGAGTTCTAAATGAGATACGGAAATTGACGTGCATGTCACGAACTTTTCCGTGTTTGTAGCCACCTTTGTTTAAGTACACCAAACTTCCATTAGGTTTACTTTTTTAAGTACGCACTAACATAAAAAAAACAATCTCTACACCCAAATGGAGTGAAATTTAATTGCTCTCGTAAACCGTTTTATTGCCATGTTCTAGTGTACGTCTAGGTGTATAAATCTTACAGATTGTTTTTATTTTCATGTCCTATGTCTTCATCTGTATAAATCCTGAAGTTAACCACGTGACCATGCTATTGTGGAAGAGCTATCTCTAATATCGTAGTTTCTTCAGAAATTTATGATTTTGGTAAAATAAATAAATAAAATTCATTGTTATCCCTTATTTGTAATAGACGAAATTATCTCGGCAATATAACATATTTTGTTTTGTTTCTACACATATATGAGATCTATTTATTTTCTTTACTTCGTTTACCTAATCAAAATATAGGGCTCAGGACGGGTGTGACCCGTCAACAGAGGATGCTTACTCCTCCTAAGCACCTGATTCTACCTCTGGCATGCCCAGGGGTCCGTATTAATCCCACTCTTAATTGTATATTCTTTAACGGAATTATGAGATTGATCACTGTTTATCATACACTACTACTCTTCATACACCACTATTTAACAAACTTGGTTTCCATGACATCTAACTAATCAATGTATTATATCTATACAGCATATACCAAATTTAGTCATCAGAGTTCAGACTGCTTACAAGGGAATGCTTCTTCCGCTTGAGTCAAAACTTAAAGACGGAATGATAAATGATATGATAATTTTGATATTGACCGAATCAAATACGTACATATGGAATATAAACATGAATAAGATTATGATATCGACCTGAGACTCCAGAGATTGGAAACAAAGAAAACAGGCATGCAGGAAGTTTGTAAAAGAAAAGATAACTCCGATGCCACACTGCGTCGTTATTATTTAAATTCGGTGAACTAACGTTTTGTATAGACAACAAAAATATGCTAAATACCACGGAGGTATGCGGTTCCTTTTTAGTTTGATAATTAGAACTTTGATTATGTCACTGAAGGCATTTGGACATAGTGGGTATTATCTAGAATTATCTCACTTGTGGTACGTCCATTGTGAAGGGAAAACAAAAATCACAATACGGGTATTGTAGGGTTCCATGAGCGGGCATGTGTTGTGGTTTCCTACCTGTAATAAATCCATACCGAGACAAAATAAAACATGCAATGTGTATCATTTCAAACCATCCGTCGTGCTTTTTGCGCTGTTTCTCATAGTCTCCCAAGTCCTTCCCACAATTTCCATTCATATATCTGTCTAGTGAAAAATCAATATACAATGACATGTCTGATCCTACTAATTCATCGTTAGCAGTGGGTGTTTTTGAATTTTAGAAAGTACTCTTATCTCTTTATAAAAAAATCTACTAAATCCGATCCAATATTTAATTAATACTATTAGCATTTGACCCGCTTCAGGGATGGGAATGTCTGCATGTTTCCTGTGCGCCATTTGGCGTTCGTTCAAACAATGCACCCTAACTAATAGAATTAGCTTCCTCTTACATTCCGTAAATGTACATTTAAATCAAAATCGGCAAGTATTTCTCGCCCGTCGCGTACGGTATGGATTATGTTACAGGGAGTGCACAGGTGACATTTTTACATACCTTACATTCAACACCTGTACTTAAACGTGTATATTGGTGTTAGTCGGTCGCGTGTCGCTCTGCACAGTATCCCAGTCCAAGAGTTTGTGGTCAATACCACTAATTACGTCACATAAATAGCCAATTACGTCACGGTTTTTATGTTTATATATTCAGAACGCAGCAACGCCATCAATAATCTATCACTCTCAATTGTGAGATTGAATCAACTGACAAACGAAAATTGCTATACCAAACTCTTTGTTCATTTATTCATTCGGACACGAAAACAAATTGTTAGCCTTTGCAAATCGATGTTTGTTTTAAACGAACGCGCTGTGTTAAGGAGTAATATTGGCACAAATATAATATTATACATAATCTCTATCTACAGTCGCAATCGATGTTTTGTGATTCGTATGAAACTAATTTCCGACAATCCCCCGTGGTACCCCCTCTAATGGGCTGGCAGTCTTGAGTAATATTGGGTAACCAGAGTTACTGCATTGTCTACTGCAGACCTGTAACCGAGATCGCGTCTGATTTACACACACACACAGACACACACACCCAGACACCACACACACACACACACACACACACACACATAAAACACACACACCCAGACACACACACAGACACACCACACACACACACCACACACACACACACCCACACACACCACATACACACACACACACACACACACACACACACATATATATATATATATATTGTTATTGTTTTTCGCCACTGTCAAAAATTTTTCAGTCCAGGTTTTGTAGGTGGAGGAGAGAACCCAGATACAATGTGCCCGGGAAGAGACCACCGACCTTCCGAAAGTAAACTGGCAAACTTTCTCACATATATCGGCGCGAGGGAGAATCCAACCCGCGCCGACTAGAGGTGAGAGGCCTTGTGATTTTGAGCGCAATACTCTAATCACTTTGCCACAGAGGACCTTATATATATATATATATATATATATATATATATATATATATTCCAAATATAGCAAAATATCTACATTTGCAATGTTTTTACTTCGATATCTTGAAAAAAAATATAGCCATTTCCTCATGAATGCGAACGATATACGTATGAATCTCGATAAATACAGTACTATTTTAACTGCTGGGATTATTCCGACAGAAATTAAAGTAAAAATTAACATAAATATGAAAGATGAATTTAATATTTGAAAGTACATGATGAAACGAACAGCAATACTTCACGCCAGCATAGTTTTCATGAATTATACTGGCCTAAAGCGTTGCAGTTCAAAGTTATAAGAAATGTTATTTTTTAAGAAACTGAAACCAAAAGGAATTAAAATGAAATAAATAAGAAACGAAATATGAAAATAAACACTGATACATCTTTTTTTTTTTTATAATTGCATTGTTCTTTAAAGTCTACCATAATTTTATTAGCATTAATTCTTACCCTGTAATTTCGAGAATTTTGAGACATATGACAATTAAAATCAACAAAAGATGTTCAGAACAAACTCCATCAACCACACACACACACACACACACACACACACACACACACACACACACACACACACACACACACACATATATATATATATATAAAGAAATGAACAAATATACCAAGACGTGACATCCATTAGTCGGTAATTTTTGAATATAAAGCATAGCAATAAAGTTATAATAAAGCTAGATTGCAACAGGAAGAAGCGTGTAATGCTGAATAATGATTCCGGCTCGAAGTGTTTGACAAATCGTACTCAGATCAAATATAATAATCAATGCAGATATAGATAAAACGATTGTTATAATTTTTGATTAGGATGATATCACTACAATATGGCAATGTAAATCAGCTGACGACATTACGGCTCTGAACAATTATATCCATTAAATAGATTTTTTCGAAAGACCAGTAAATAGTTCGACGATGTAGACAGATTTTATTAAAGTAATAAAAGCACATTAACATATGTATAAAACATATCGGTAGTTCATCAACGTGGCCGCATGGCTCCCGGGTACATCTAATGTCAGTGAAAAATTGTTAACGTCTGCTTATCAGCCGAATCCGTTGTCAAGGTGCGACCCAAATGTGTCGATTAACTGATCGGGCTTGATGACAATGGAATTCATATCCCGAGGGTGGGAGGGAAAGTGAGAAAAACAAATGTTGCGTGATGACAATAATTACATCTATATTACCACAGTTTGCGATGTTTAAGATTTAGGTAAACAAAAAAATCCTAAGGTGTCTGTCATGCAAAGTAAGGTGATCACGACCAATCGCGTCACTGACTTTAAATGTAGCTCCGCCTCCTACCGTCTGATCAACATTCTTTGTGCGGGCCTGTGATAAAAATAAACTTACGAGAGCATGGGAAATATCTATTGAATGAAACAGTGTGTATTGAGATTGACCAGGCACCGGACGTTAGTAAACAGTGTTCGTTAATCGTTATAAATCTATTGGACATGTCACTGATTTTGGATCTTGTGAAATTTTTGTGCTGAGTGTGGATGTGTTAAATTTTCATTATTATGGTAGGTACTTCACTGTTTTACACATGTGCTGTATCTTTATAGATTGATGATGTAAAATTAGGTTATAAATACATATTTAATCGTTCGCATTTTTAAAATTTATTAAGTACCCTGTTTGCATATTTATATCTGGATCTCGGCATTGCGACAAAAAGCCCTTGCAGAGTTCGTATTGATTTTTTTTCAGGAGGTTGAATCTGATTTCTAATGTAACGCACGTGTTGGCGCTGATCACGATCAATATTTCGTCTTGGGGTGATTTCTGTCAAATCTGACGATTAAATCTGCAAATACTCTACCGTACATTTACACAAAGGTACTCCATCCGTGCATGTGTGTGAATTTTTTGTAGGACGACCATTTTATCAAAACGACTATCATTATCATAATACCAGCACAAATCATCTGCAATTCTATCGTTAATCAAAATAATTATCAAAACTACCAGTCGACGCTGCGAGTTTTGAAAACAGCAGTCTGTGAGAACACAACACTGACAGCCGCAACTTCTACAGCTAACGTGTACTGAAGAAGTTTTTTTTTTATCGTTCTATCAACGCCATATCATTATCGCTTTCCCAGGGCTGTAATTCAGCAGCTAAATTCGACAACAGAAGAAAATGGTCTTAGCAAAGCTTGTTCAGAATCGAATTGCCGTAAAATAGCGTCAGACATGGTGGAAAGGTCAAGGATGAAAATTTACTGACTGGCCAAAATATACGTCTGTTCAGGGAGGGGGGGTGTCTTGTTCGTTATCTGAAGGTGTTATCTTAATAGGCCGCTAACGATTAATACTAATCTTCTCCTGATTGTGAACAGAAGATAGAGTGATATATGTCTGTCATTTACTGGGTTAATTCGCTATGGCTCATTCTCTGCAGCAGCTGTGATGAGAGACATTGATCAGAGCTGGGAAACACGGGGACAAGCATAGGAAGTGCGCTGTATACCACCAGTCAGTGCAATAAATAGTTCTTGTTCGTCGCACTAAATTTAATTATGTTAAACCTTCCCCTACTCCCAACTAAAGGTTTAAAAACACATTACGTACAATTGCGCTTGTGTCACGCAATAATTGCACTTAATTTCTGTCATTTACAGAGTGAGGGAGGAGAGCGCTCCAGAGGTTAGAGTAATGAAACATTCGCAACGATGACGGAGTGTCTACTAAAAGAGAAGAGTTTCTTCTGCCGGGAATGGGCTTTCAGCAAAATAAACCACTGTCTGGAAAGTCGCCCAACCTCCAAGACATGCGGGGCTCTCATCATGGGGGGTCCAGGATGTGGGAAGACCGCAGTCGGCTGCGAACTGGTCTGGCCCACCGTGTCCCAGGGTAAGCAGACTCTGCTGAACAAACGTCTGATGGGCTACCACTTCTGTCAGGCACATGACATCGATAGCTTGTCACTGGCCAGTTTTATAAGTGGGTTAGTTGAACAATTGTCCAAAACGGAACTAATAACAGGGTACTGCGAGAAGATAGCGACTTCCGAAGCCAAACGATTACGTCGCCCTTCGGAAATCGAACGTAACTCTGACGAAGCCTTTCAAGAACTCGTGCTAAAACCCCTGTCTTCCATAGAACCCCCAAATCAAACACTGTTTATGTTAGTGGACTCGGTTGATGAGTCGTATTTACAGTCACTAAACGACCGGACGACCGGAAGTAAAACGATAGCTGAACTCCTCGCCAACAATCACAACAGTTTTCCAAATTGGCTTCTTTTAGTGTGCTCGTCACGGAAACAAAGCAAGTCAGTGACCCGAATGTTCACTGGTTTCCGGAAGATAAGTTTGGATGACCTCCGGAAGTCGCACGTGGTCCGAGATGTCCAGCAATACATTTTGTGTAGACTTGACCTTGAGGAAGACCTCCGCCAGCATTTGAGTCGTGACACGGCGGAAATGCTTAATCAGTTACACATCAAAAGTAATGGCTGTTTTCTTTACCTGGAGAAAGTTTTAGACGGGGTAGCTGAGAAATTTATCATGTTACGGGAGATCCGTGAAATCCCTGGGACGCTTAATGGCCTGTATTTGTGGCTCTGTCAGCGATTATTTGTGCGGAAACAATTTTCTAAAATTCAGCCAATTTTGAATGTGATTCTCGCTTCCAGAAAACCTTTAACAGAGGAACAGTTATTTTCCTGTGTACAAACATCAAATCTTGCACTAACAAAGGAGGATTTTGACAGGAGAATGGATTTGCTTTCAAAAATTTTAATTGAGGGAAACGAAGCCACAAAAATTTTATTTCACCACAGCTTTGCCGAGTGGCTTCTGGATGTGAAGCATTGCACCCAAAAGTACCTATGTACCGCTTCGGAGGGTCATGGGATGTTAGCGATGCATTACACTGCAAACGCTGAAAATCTCATCGCTGCTGAGGTTCAGGATTTCACTTGGCATCTGGTGAGAACCAACTTTGTGGAACCGATTCAAACATACCATCTTACACAGTGGTTATTAGTCAGTGGCGCAGATGTAGAAAACAGTTTATCTGCCGGTGTTCCGAAAGAACAAAAGGTAGTGAAACTTTTAATAGATGCCGGAGCTAAAATGCCGATGGATGCCGAAGAGGCAGATTGTGCTAGTCTCCAAGCCAGCATGATTGAGGAGGCAGAATCCGGTGACCAAATTTTGGAGGATGTGGACGTCCAAATTCACGAGGTGGACGGAAACGGCAGGACACTGTTACATACAGCAGCCTACGAAGGGAACCTTGATTTAGTGAACCTTCTCTTGACCAAAGGGGCAAACATTGAGGCGGTAGACCGCAGCGGACAGACGCCGTTAAATTTAGCCTCGCGTCAAGGTCACGGGACAGTCGTAGCTACGCTCCTCAGTGCCTCGGCGTCAGTGGATTCTACGGATTGTGAAGGATGGACTGCTCTGCGGTCAGCGGCATGGGGTGGACATACAGCCGTCGTGTGCCTGCTGCTGGATTCTGGTGCAGATGTGAATTATGCTGATAAAGACCAACGGACAGCGCTTCGTGCCGCCGCTTGGGGTGGACACGAGGATATAGTTCTTCGTTTGCTAGAGCACGGAGCAAATGTTAACAAGGCCGATATCGAAGGTCGTACAGCGTTGATTGCAGCTGCGTATATGGGTCACTCGGAAATCGTCCAGCATTTACTTGAGTACAAGGCGGATATAAATCATGAAGACTGCGATGGTAGAACAGCTCTTTCGGTCGCGGCATTGTGTATTCCGGCTAGTGAAGGTCACGAGAGCGTCGTTAGCATTCTACTGGAGCAAGGCGCCGAGGTCAATCACCAGGACAAGGATGGGATGACGCCACTACTGGTCGCCGCATGTGAAGGCCACCGTGACGTTTGCGAGCTACTACTGGAATGGGACGCGGACATTGATCATGCAGACAAAAGTGGGCGAACGGCTTTACTGGCCGCCGCGTCAATGGGACACGCAAAAATCGTGCATCAACTGTTGTTCTGGGGTTGTGCGGTGGACACGATAGACTCAGAAGGAAGGAATGTTCTGAGCATCGCCTCCGCCCAGGGGAGTGAAGATACGGTGCGTCAACTGCTTGAACGAGGTTTAGACGAAATGCACAAGGATAACGCCGGGTGGTCTCCCCTTCATATGGCGGCTTATGAGGGAAATCTTAAGGTGAATATATAATTTGTTTATAATACACTAGAGCAAGTTTATTTACAACATATAAATATTTTAACACTTCGAAGACAGGTTCAACAAACAGTGATTGAGTGATGCTTGATGATTTATTTAAATTTGGTATTTGTTTTGTTTTGTTTGTTTGTTTGTTTTATTTATAGTCAAACAAACAAACAAAACAAAACAAATACCAAATTTAAATAAATCATCAAGCATCACTCAATCACTGTTTGTTGAACCTGTCTTCGAAGTGTTAAATTTGGTATTTGAGGATTGTTTAAAATGGTGTGCCACACATAATTTGCGATTTTGTTAAGAATGGTCGCATTAACTTAGGAATTTTTTTATGTATGGTTATTTCAACATACAGACGATCCTTATGACACAGAAGTGTAGAATCAAGTTGCTCGTCATTCAACGATACTTATGATTTATGAATCTGAGGGATTCACAGGTGACATTACCTGTCAAACTCGGCTAAATATCTCATTATACAATCCACAACTTTTTATCTCTTGAGAGGTAGATCAATTTCATCGCAGTCACCGGATACTGTAAACTGCGTAGACGAGTTCATAAATCACAAGAGAAACTAAGGATTAGTCTTAATTTCATTTTCTAAATTTCATTTTTATTTACCTGTCTGCGGTTTACCTGGAGTGTTCCTACTGAGGGGTGGCCTTGTGGTAACAACTCCCCAACCTTTATGTACATAATAAGCAATATTTGTTTGAAAGTTACCACACCATGATTGCATAATAAATGAAATTATATTTGTTTAATTATAGATCTACTGTAACATCTTTTTTTTCTTTTTTTTTTTTTTTTTTTTTTTTTATACATGGGATAGGTGTTTTAGATAGTGGGAGCGAATAATGTCGTGACATTTGAATCTATTAAGGTACTCCCAGGTAACATGCGTGTGCGATACTATTTGTATAAAACATTGAAATACTAATTCATCAGTATTATATTCTGTGTCGTGTACCTTTCCTACTTGGCGAGATAAAGTCTCGTAGTCACAGTTTCAGGTTGCAGTACGTGGCCGAGTGGTTAGAGCATCGGGCTCAAAATCACGAAGCCTCTCACCTCTGTCGGCGCGTGTTCGAATCTCGGCCGCGGCGTTATGTGAGCAAGTTTGCCAGTTTATTTGTGGAAGGTCGGTGGTCTCTTCCCAGGTACATTGTATCTGGGTTCTCTCCTTCACCAACAAAAACTGGACGCCACCAGATAACTGAAAAATTGTTGAGTGTGGCGGAAAGCAATAAATAATCAATCAATCAATGAGGTTGCAGTACCCGCTAGTCAGCAATGTAATTAGTAACTGAAATCCCACGTGTTCCTACTCGCCTAACTTTCATAATGTTCTGACATTTTTATTAAATACACAATTCGACCAATACACAAAATATGGATGCGATATTGAATTAACCGAAACATTGTTGATGTAACGATAACGTTAAAAATGCGGATTTTTTTGATTTTTTTTTTATGCTGGTTCCAAGTAATCAGATTTAGACGTTACATTTCTGAACAAAAGATTATGTAATTATTGAGCAGGATGGTTTTTAGTAAAATATCGGTCGGGTGTTGTTTGAAAAGATGGTCTTCTACAACACGTGACAAAATGTTTAAACACAAATTATAAATCCGTCTTTGGATTTTGACCTCGCGGTGTTAAAACGCTTATTGTCAGCTGTTTAACCCGCATGTTCGCATAGATTGTTTTGAATCAAACCTGCGCAAATCGTGTCTTTGATCTATCTGGTATGTGCAGTGGTTTGCAAATATCTGATAACTATTGTGTTAATTCTTTGTTTATGACCCTTGCGGCCCTCTCTTAGTTGATCAAATAAGGAAACTGTCATACGGGAATTTCCAAGGTCAGGGGTTAATCAGGCAAAGTTTTTAATTAGACAAGTTTTCAGATGAAATACAATTGTTTCTGAATGAACGATTAACATGCTTTTAAAATATGCAGCTACAATTTAGAGGTCACATTCCAGGATTTGTTAAAAGCATAGCTTCATAGATAATGTCTATTTTTAAGGCATTTGCAAAGGTTATTTTAAGGATACCAATATCGAGTTAAAAAAAAAAATTGAGAAAGATTTAACAAGTGAAATATTAAGTAAAACTTTCAAGATAAGGTGTTGCCAATTTGAATAATAAACAGGTTCTGATATTAGAGATTCCACTCTATCCACGATTATGTTTCAGAGATCCCAGTCTGCCTCAAAAAAATGTTTTTTTCATACGTTTTTTTTTAGAGTTATATCAGGTAATTCATTTAACGTTTTGATATAACTGTTAAGCCAAGGATGAGCTTGAGATATGGCAGCTGATTTTCTTTTTCTGTTATTGTTTCATCTGTTCAGTACACTTTACAGTACATCGAACGGTTAAAACGGCTCCCTGTACAGTCCTATACTACCCAAACGGGAAAGAATGTATTCATTGCATTTCGATTTTTGGATTCCGTCTATAATTGGATAACTGAATAAGATATATGACCAAAGCTTGATAGAATTTTAAATCGTCTGGAAGATTAGCTGGCCGTCATGATAAAAACAGGTGAATAGTAACACATTATGTCTTCCGGCGTTGGAATTCTGGGAATTGAGATAATATGGCTATCATAAAGTTACGTAACGGTGTTTTTGCACAAGTGGTCTTAATTATCACAGTATGATTTATGAAAAATACGAAGTCGCACTTTTGATGAATATTTTGGGGGATGCAAGTTTGCAGAATCACTGTTTGGTAAATTGCCCGGATGAAGACGACATCGATTTGATTTGGCACTTTGTTACCTCAGGTTTACATACTGTTTATTTCTGAATGCTGCCGTATTTAGTTAAGTTGTCGTATTTATTGTGTTGTCAATCTTGTGAATGCGCATGGTTTGCACTCGTAATGGACTGAGAGCCAGGGGAAAGCTGGACATCCAATGTATTGACGAACAAACTAATTTATTAATGGGCACATTATTGATCAGCATGTCTATATAAACTGACTATATTTACACAGTTTAAAGTTTCATTTGCGTAATGTGTGCACGTGTACTATGGGGAACGATGGGCAAGTGGAAGAAATGCTTATTGCAGTGCTGGACGGTAGCGCCAGATGGTGTATTTAGATGATTTAGTTAGGTTTGCTGTTTAAGAAATGAGGAGCACCTGAATTTAAAATAACCAATTAATGGATGTCATGTTCTATCTCTATATTCACATCGGTAGCTGAAAATCGTGTTATTGATGCTCCATCAAAACATATTGGCCTCGCACAGGGAACCTGTGAGGTCGAACCAAGGTTTGATGTAGCGATCAATCTTCTCGGAGATAAATTAATTACGTCCCTACACGCCTGAAATCCCAGGTAAAACGGTCGCGGTGAAATCCATATGAATAAGCAAGGACCAATCTTATTGTTCAAGTACATCAGTGCACTCTTTAAAATCATCATTTTTTTCCAGTTGAAGATTTAGCATGTTTAGTATATATTCCGGTTGATCAACACCAGCTGTGGTCTGGGTTTAATGGAGGAGAATTTGGCCCCTCTGTAATTCCTCCTCACTTGATCGGACAGCTGAGATTCTTGATAGCCTGTCATGTTAAAAATCTGCTGACTTTGATCCGAACGAACGTGTTCGGTTTTGTTTACACGTGTTTTGCATGTTTCATTTCTCTTTCTATACACCATTTTGCACTGATACACTAAATCATATGGACAGCAGATTCCTTGTCTAGGGTGTAGCGTCTTGCTAACTGAAAAATGGGTCTCTGCGCACTATATACTGATTATCTCGGACACCTTATGGTCTTATTTTACCCAGATTTGTTGTAATTTATGCATATGAATTCTCTCTGCGGCCCTCACGCAGAGGCAAAAACTCCGCGCACCTGTTGGTTGGTAGATTTTTCTGTCTCGGAATTCACCTGTCAGATCTCGATTCATTGTCGGTGCTACCGGAGAAACTCAAATTGATAAACTAATCACCAATAAAAACTGTTTTAGAAAGAAATGTCCTGTTAATGCCGAGCAGCCGGTATTGGATCGAGGTTCGCGATGAGTCAGGATTAAGGGTGGCGGGCATCTCTTGTTACCTGTGATTGATTTTCAGGTAAAGGAGGGTCGTTCTATGTCAGCGACAAGGTCAAATCCACGTTCACAATACGCTCATTAGCTGGCGTATCAGCGCACTGATTTTTTTTTTTTTAATTTCTTAATAAAAATTAATGAACCACTCGAGAATGAAGAACGCTTGAATGGTATTTATTTTAAAATAGTTCAATCAATAAAAACACAAATCCTGTTGCAAATCATTGGGGGCGGGGGGGGGGGGCTTAAAAAAGTGGATACTTTAATTATGTTCTCGCCTATTAGCTGAAGAATGTATTGGACCAATTTCAATGTATGCATACACGGATGCCAAGTTGAAGCTTGCATGCCTTGTAGAAAAAAAGTGTCCATTTACTTTTGTAAGCTATGTCTGCAGTCTTTCTTACAAGAACGTCTATCATGTAACGTACTTCTCAATTTGTAAAATTAGTGGATTTCTTTGTGATGATAGACACTGACAAGAAAAAGAGATAAGCTCTGACAGTTACGGTTGTATGTTGATCAACATTGGTTACATTTCGTTAGGTTTCGCTCACAATTCTTTGCTGATTTGGCACGGTACAGAGCCATTGTTTAGCGCTATTTTCCCCGAACTTTGCAAGGGTCGATTGATCATGGGTGTCAGAAGAAAATACTGAGGGCACATTTGAATTACAAAGACAGAATCTGACCAAACTTTTATACAAAACTCATCAGAATTTCTTGATTTACACACTGCAATATGAGATTGTTATTTACAGAGATTGGAGAAAAATATTATGGGAACTCGATTTCCAGTCATGATACCATTTTCTTTCCATTCTCATGCAGCAGACCATTACTAAAATATAGGATGCACTCTCCAGTTGGCACATTTTGTTAGATGGGTAAAATATCTGATCGGATAAAAATTGATCGGCCGTACTTAACACTTCGAGAGTCTTTTCTTGCACACTTAATGAGAATTATAGCTGTATGAGATTAAGGAGATTATATCGATTTACATTCCAACAAAAAAGGCTGTATTACCTGCCAGCACCAACCCTTTAAAAAGGATCTATTTGCAATATTTCTTGAAAGACCTGTAAACCAGTGCAGTCTATTGAAATTGAATTTAAATGCTAAAATTATTGGGTTTGACTGTTTCTAATAAGAAACCTCGTGGCTTTTCAATCGCTTTCTCGTTTTCTTGAAATAAATGACAGTTTAATCCAGAGCCTATGTAAACAAAATGATTACGACACCCGGAAAACGATTTCCTCTCGACTTCCTGTGGATAATACTAAAATTAACAATGAAGTCGACCCCATACTGTAAAACTAGGTCAGTAGTATCAGCTGTCGGTGCAGTACGTTGATCTTTCAATATTCACGTGGTATCATGTAACAGTAGCTGCAGTTTTTCGTGAAAAGAATGTTTTATCAGTCTGAAGTTCGTCGTCAACACCCTGTAATATATAACAGTAAATGCAATACTTCCATGATTTATTGGTGCATAGGACACCTTTTTACCCATATCTCCATTTTATCAACGCTTTGTCCCATACAGACAGCAGTACCTTTACACTCTTTGTACTGCACTGGCATTCGTACGTTATATCTCAATCTACATATACTTCAGATTGATGAACACGGCGTGCGTGAGGTTATTTATATGTACTTACTCTCTATGTATTGAGGTCATGGGGTACCCAGGATTTTAGACGCATCAAATGGTGTATGACGTTGCTATGTTTACATGTATTTGATCAATCTATTATGCAAATCGCTCATTAATACATGAAATGCAACAATAAAAAGATGTTTTATGTGGATTACAGTTTTTAGTTAACGTGCTCAAGTAAAATTTGGGAATAATATAAAAATAAAAAGGGGGTTTCATAGGAAAATGTTTAGGTAAATGTGGGTTTTTAACAATATTAAAACATTTAGAAATAGTTTCACAAAATTCTACAATTGTTTTTTGTGTACCCTATGTCCGTTAATTTGACTATTAGTCTGGCAAAATTGTCACGCTTTTTGTAGCTTAAGAAAGAAACAGTTACTCTGAAGATTTACATTTTCCTGGAGTCCCTTGACAACACAAGGTCAACAAACTAAATTATCAGATCCCTCTGATATTTTATATTGACTTGTGATAGACATTGACATTTCGGGGCAATTATCCTTTGTGGACAGATAAATGTTTGATAAATCACCTCCATTATCCTTCTTTCATTCATAAAGTGGTTATCATGTTGAGACAGCAGGACCTGGGGTATTGGTAAACAGTCCCATGTAAACAGTGGTTATCGTACTATAGATGCAACTGTTTTGTTTGATAAAGCGTTATGAATATAAAGGTGACGGTCATACGATACACGTGTAGCGGAGTTACCTCATTATATGCTTGTTTCCAAATTAAACGTATTTTGCATTACTTAGACCATGCTACAGTGAGAACGATTTTTGTACCATTTGATTGTACGCTAGGGAGTTTGGAGCAAAATTTCACAGATGTCCGTCAGACACAATGTGCCTGACTTTCTGAACTCTACGTTAAGCTTGTACAGGGCGCCGAATTGTTCCAATTCCGCGAGAATAATTAGATTCTCGTCCTACTGTTAAAAATATTGATTTTTTTGTTACTTTGGCGAGAACCTTTTTTTGTTGGCTTTATTACGGTTCGTTTGTGGAATAGCTTTTGTGTAGGAGAGAGAGAGAGAGAGAGAGAGAGAGAGAGAGAACAAAAACGTAAAAGGTAAAACAACATTGGTATCTCTTCAGAGCTTCGTATTTACTCCAAGCAAGGATCAATTCAATTTCTTTACATTTACACAAAGGCGTAAGACTTTTTAAAGGCTTTATTTCTGTAGACTTCACCTTAATTCAAGTCAAAGCAGTCATTATACTTTGAGTGTATTAATATTAAATCTACACGTCAAAAATGCGTAATTCATGGTAAACAGCTGTATTGTGTAATATTTGAAAAGAAGATTGAATTTAAATGCAACCTCCGGGCACTTCTTTAATTAAATTTCTTTAAGAGTAGTATAAATATTTTAATACAACTTAATTTGTTAAAAATCACTTTTTCTGCCCACATTAACACCATTTGTTGTTGAAAATTCTATTCATTTTGGAAAACTTTGTGTAATGGATCTTTAAACGTGTTTTGCAGGTGGTGGAGTGTCTTCGCGAATTCTGTGCCAAAGTCAATGAGTGCGACAACGATGGCCGTCATCCACTGGTTTTAGCAGCACAAGAAGGTCACCTGGATGTGGTGCAGTGTCTCGTGGAACATGGCGCCTTAGTGGATCACAAGGCACATGACGGAAAGACGGCTCTGCGAGTGGCTGCTCTGGGTGGTCACCTAGAGGTTGTAGAGTATCTTATGTCCCACAACGCAAACATCAATTACAAAGACTTGGATGGCAGGTCCACTCTGTATCTGCTGTGTCTTGAAAACAAGTCGGACATGGCGCTTTTTTTGCTCGAAAATGGCGCAGACGCGGAATGCACTGATTTAGAGGGCCGAACGGGATTGCATATCACCAGCTGGCAAGGTCACCTGGAAGTTGTGCAGCATCTTTTGAACTATGGGGCGCAAGTTAACGCAGTGGATAACGACCGCCGGTCAGCTCTACAATCCGCCGCCTGGCAGGGGCACGATAAAATCGTCCGTTTCCTGCTGCAGAAAGGTGCTATTGTGGATCACGCCTGTAACCAGGGAGCCACGGCGCTGTGTATCGCAGCGCAGGAAGGACATGAAGAAGTGGTCAGAACTCTTTTACAATTTAAAGCTAACCCAAATCATGCGGATCAATTCGGCCGGACACCGGCGAAAGTTGCAATAAAAAGTGGACATTCCAATGTATGTCGGTTATTGGAAGAATATGGCGCAGTGGCGCCCAGCTGCAAGAGCAGCCGCAGTAATTCGTCCGCCTCTAGTAACGACACGAAACCTACAAGTACGACTGGAGGTGTGACGTCAGGCGTCATTGTGAATGGCAGTCAACTTAACAGTTCGCCGTCAGATTCCCCGGACTCAACGTTTGACCGACGAAAGTCGTACGCCTCCAACAATTCCTCAAAATCGTCAAGTAATTTTACTTCTTCTACAAATCAAAGCGCCCACAGCTCCCATGCCCACGGAGGTAGCGACTGCTTAACGTTCACACAACAGCTCCAGCAGTGTTCAATGAGCCGGAACCGACCACGCCCAGCTAGTCGGGTCCTGTCACCCGTCAGTGAACCGCAGACCCCAGTGCAGTCTCCCACTCTTTCGCCGATGGTGGAGGTACAGAACGAGTTAAACAGCATCCACAGTCAGATCTCGCCATCTACCGAAAGAAATTTGAACCAGTTCGCACCCGTAAAATACTCCAACAACAAACAACAAGAAATAACGGCCACTATAAACATCATCACCAATCCAAATGCGGAGTTTGCAGACGACCCGGTTTGGCAAATTAACCCTCTACATTTTAAAAATATAAAGAGCGACCTTGAGAAGTTTCGTTTAAAACAAAGTCCGGTGAAGGATCAGCCGTCCAAGCTCATTATGGGACAAAGTGCGCTTCGTTCACCGGAAATGAGGCGGAAAAGAAATGGGATAGTCACGAACCCAAACGTAACGAAAAGTCTTGGAATCAATAGTCCTAATATCGGTAAACTCTCCAGTATTGATCACAGTCAATGTAAACTTAATGGAGTGAATGGTTCCGTATCGACTGGGATCGTGAATGGGTCAGTCTCCAATGGGATCAGACAGGAACACCAGGGTCCGCCACGACCGTCCGGTCTCCCTCTCAAAAAGGAAACTCCACTGTAGATCTAGGTAAGAAGGTTTCTTTGTTCAAGATAATAAAGGTAAAAGTTTATCCAATATGTCTTGGAATATTTTGATGGAAGATTTTAAATAAAGTATTTTGTTTATTAAATCATTGCAGGAACTACGTAACAAGACCCAAAATGACTCGGATGGAGCGAAGCAGACGGTAATCTGTGATATTGACATTTGGAATACTCTTTCGTTGAACTAGTTCTCTTTGAATTGGTTCTCTATGAACTGGATTCCATGAATCTTGATGAGGAACCCGAGCAGTCCATGCATACATCTTTCAAAATTCTGTGTAACTGGTTGACCATCAAGTTCTGAATATCTTTGTACTCTGGCCTCATCATTTAACATTAACCAGTGTGTATAGGAAGGAGGTCGTGTTTAATTAGAAATTCTTCTTTAATCGTCGTGAGATGTGAATTGTACAAAAAATTCATATTCCTTTGCAATTGATGCTATGCAAACTATTTAAGTTGATATATTGTGCAATATTTACAGGAATATAGCACTGCATAACTTCCCCTGAAGAATTAATCGCTAAAAGGTCCCAATGAAGATGATGTATAATAATTCCTCGGTCAACTAATCCAAGTATTGCCTTTGTATTATACTGAAAAAATAACTTTTTTATTACAATATGTCGTAGCTATGCCAAAAATTATGTTACAAACAGCTACAGCGTAGTTCTCGCTATAATATAGCTATTTCGTACTATGTCATGTGATGCTTTAATATCGGTGTGTTTTCTAGTCATGCGCGATTCATTCTTCACAATTCCACGTGATCAGTTGTATGTAAAGTGATGTCTGTGTTCTCTTCAAGTTTTGCTTGTTGATGATTGTTGATTTAGTGCTTTAATTCATTTTATTATGAATCCTGTAATAAAGAATTCAAAATCAAAGTCTGTTTATTGTAGTCGTGGGGTGTGCGCAAGTAATGAAGTCTCTTTGTTTAATGAAGTTCAACCTCAAGTTGTGAAAATATTAAGGTATCAAACACAATCTCTGACGATCTTGTTAGGAAACACGAGGAATGGGAAAGTCAGAGATGTTTCACAATGTTTACATTATGTTGATTCGATATATCCCAGTGAACTCGAAATATAAGACACAACAAAATCTTCCACGCCTACTTCGTACTGATATTTTATTGATGCTAACGACAAAATAACAACTCGACTTTATGACAAACGGGATGACTTTAACTTCTCTATCGTCAACTTCCCATATTTATGTACCAATGTTCCATTATTACCCGCTTATGACGTTTATGTCTCAACTGATTCGATACGCAAGAGCTTGTTCTGCGTATGGTTATATTTTAATTCGAGACAGGCTACCGACAAATAAATTGACGTTGCAGGAGTTTCAACGGTCTCGTTTAAAGTCAAGAATTTCGTGAATTCTATGGTCGATATAACGATCTAGGTTGCCAGTCATTTGGTCAAATTCTGTCTGTCGTGTTTCATACCAACTGTTAGGCCGTTCTTTACACAATGATTTTGACTACGGATTACTCCGTTTACTTGATCAAGATGCGGGACTTGCGGCATATATGACCGGTGGACAGGGATTCGCTCATTCTAGGCACCTGATCCCACTCCCGGTATTTTCAGAGGTCCGTGGTTGCTTAACACTATTTTGTATTCGTTAAAGGAGTTATGAGATTGATCACTGTTCGTTTTCTTCACCTTTTCATTTCCAATGTTTATGCCTATAATATCTCTATAAATTGTAATGATACATTTCTTCATTAATGCGTCCAATGCGAATATGAATACAGATAAATATATGTTTTAAAGGCCGGGAATTCCGACAAAAGTGAAGGTAGATTTTAAGTGCACGACTCGTTTATTTTCAAAAATGAAATTTATTTCATAAATATATATCTACTGTATTACAAATTTCTGACTGCAGGATGGTATGCTCTCCGAAATACAGCGAGAAAATGTGCTCATCCACCCTCTGTTTTTCGTTTTGGTATTTGTATTATGGATTTTGAGGAATTTACACAAATCTTGCATACATGCATGACCCAAGCGCTTGGAAAAAAGGTACTCTAGGTCATATCTTAAAAGTCAAGAATATTAAGGAACTATTAGAAGGTCACTGTTCGTCCAGCTTCATTTTTTTCTTATACTTGACACAAGTTTTGGACAAGAGTTATCCAAGGCCATATCTCAAAGGTGAAGGTCACTGAGGTAATACTACCATTAACTCATAGCTGTATGGATTTTTTTAAATATATATTTTGCAGTGTTATTGTACTAATTTATTTTTACTGTATTATTTTTTATGCTTTCGGATTTCATAGTTTTCTATGCTTTCGGATGTCATAGTTTTTTTTAAATAAAGCTTTCGGCTTTCATAGTTTTTTATGCTTTCGGCTTTCATAGTTTGTTATGCTTTCGGATTTCATAGTTTTTTATGCTTTCGGATTTCATAGTTTTTTATGCTTTCGGATTTCATAGTTGTGCATGATTACTGTGGAATCGTTATTGTTCGTGGGGACTCAATGTTCGTGGATTTCGTGGATACCTTTTACCAACGAATTTACGTCCCCACGAACCAGTTATTCTTTGCAATAGCTTCTGCGGTATAATGCTGTATATTTTCAAAATGACGTTAACCCTTGAAATTTCATTCCCACAAACTAGTAAATATTTGGCTACCACGAATATTTCCCACTCCCCCCCCCCCCCCCCCTGAAACATTAATGATTCCACAGTATCCCTCCTCAAATTCCCTTTCCTCAGTAGAACTTGGTATTACATACGTTCCTCCCCTATTACTTCAAGTTAACATGGTATTCAACATTTCCAAAATTGGGGGTGGTGGTGGTGGTATTAAATCAATATTGTCCGAAAATTTCCACGGACAAAGGACTTTACAGACAGACGACTGATGATAATGATCCCAAAACACCCCTACAAAACAAAATTTTTAATCAAAGGGGGCACACCACTGAAATACTCTAAGGTGCTAAAGACACCATCTACATTCTGAATATCGACCCGGTAACACACACCCCTCCTCAATATACACGTATATACACACAAATAACTGACACGAGAGTTCCCCCACTTTGATGTACTGGTACGTATTTCACCTAGGCTTCTCTGTTCTCTGAATGTAGAAATGTATCCGGAATTTCTGTCATTCCGGTGTATCTTGATCCGTCACCAAAGCCAAAACACAAAGCTTCAAAATTCCCCAAAGGTACGTACAGGTTTTATAGATCTAAATCTTGAAAACGAAGTCGTATTATCGAGTATGCATGGAGACTTGACGAAGAAAATTGAGACTTGGAATTATTCGGTTGCGTATTCATTGAATAAAGCGATCTTTTCAAGAGCGTCATTTTCCACATTTGAAATAAAGTAAAGAACACTATGTTTATTCTCTTGAAACGTAGCTGCAAAATCTAAATTGAAAATAACGAGCAAAAAAAATATCAAACTTCTGTATTGTTAGATATGGAAATTATTCACACTTGACGAGATTTGCTGCCGCAAGTCAGGAGTTCAACCCCGGTAAGGGCCCGAAGTGGGTATCCATGTATAGTGAAATTCTCCCTCACTACAGACCCTTTCATATACTCTATCTGTATCCCTGTCGGACAGTATTATATCTATTAAATTCGCAATCATAATTTTTGTAAATAAGGGGGACAAAATGTGTTAGGGCGGTATGAAAACAGCAGATTAGCCAGTTTATAAAATATATATGATTATAATAATTTTCTGTAATTAACGACTGAACGTATTATGGGAAATACTAGAGAGAGAAAAAAAAAACCGAAACAAAGGCCGCACGTTACAATTTGTATAATGAGGCAAATTACGCCATGCTGCCATTATTTTGTATCACCCCCCCCCCCCCCCCCCCCTAATACTGACAACTTACAATCTAGACATTCAGTCCTAACACCTGTACATTGAAATTTAACAAATATTTAGATTTTACTGATTCAATAGACAAACATTTCACAGATTACAGAAGAACAGTGTACAAAAATATTATTGACAATAAAATTTGGCCATGGAGCTTTAAACAAATCTGCTCTTAACCTAAAAGCTAAACATAATTATTTTTCTAAATTACACAACTCTTTTAACATTTTCTGCGCTAAATAACTGTACCAATTCAAACACACTAGATTGGTTACAATAAGATTTCTGAATAAATCCTTCTTACAAAAATGTATACACAGTACATTTGCCACAAAATGAAACTAGTCTATAGATCGCTTAATAGGTATACCATACATACCCCGTTATTCCGGCCACCTTCATATATCTTCCCCCCCCCCCCCCCCCTATTCTTAAATAATGAACAGCTAATTTAAATCTAGTATTAAAATGAATTGGCTTACACAAATATCATTATGATTTAAAGCTATCAACTAATGTTGATACAAGACATTAGTGAATTACATAAATAAGACCCGATTTTTGAAACACAAAATAATCTATCAAATATCGAATATATTCAGAATTTCCCTTTCAGTGACCTCGATATTTTACTTTTCATCTTTTAAACCACAACAAGCACAAAGATCTGTATAAAAAGTATATTCCTGTTCCACAACAATTGATTAAAGAGTGTAACATACTTATGGATAGTAAGAAAAATGTAGCTCAAATTTTTTTTTATCCAGAAAAAAATTTAGAAATAGCTATTCCAGTCAACTGGATTTCATTTGTAACCAATAGGAACCGAGAGCTCTCTACAAGATATCATTGCAGAAAGTCTGTCATTATTTGGTGAAAACTACACAACTTTACAGAATTTATCTTTAGTGACCTTGACCTTTTACCTGTAACTTTTGATAGCGAGGTTTTCACGCTAGTGTCCATTCCAGAATGTCTAATAAAATTTGGATGAAAAAACGTGCTAACTTAACTTTTTGTGCATACGACATTTAGGGAAACCTCTTCCCGTGATCTTTGACCTTTCACACGTAAAACCTTGAAAACCAGCAGGTACCGAAGTCTTAATGCAAGGATATTTTCTACAAGTTGTGGTTTAAAGTTTACACATAATGCTGAACATTACTATATTTCTCTACAAATACGTTGCGAGATAATAAATAAACACCACTGAAAAGTAAATTCATATAGTCGGCAAGATGTTGACAGACTTTTTTGGGAAAAGAGTACCAATTCATTTCCCCTAGACCTCAATACTAACATTTGGTCCTCTCACTAATTAACGAAATTGATTTTAGATAAATGACCGCCAAGATTTCAAAGTTCATTCCAACTGCTAATAAAAAACGACAAAACATATATAGGGTCCCGTTGCTTTTTATAGGTCATATTTGTACTTTTTTACAACACATAGCAATCTGCAGTAAATTACACCTTTCATTTCAAACACACCCCTACCATGGCAATTTCCTCACTCATTTCTCGATTTTGTCCGATAATTTTTCATTCCGACAATTAATTTAAAATTCTATATCATTTCTCTCAATTTCAAATGATTTCACTCTTGATATTAGCCAATTACGCCACACCTAAACATTTATACCTCCGCTCAATCTTGGGATAAACTGCGTCCGGGTGACGCATCCGGGGGTTTGGTACTCTCATTCCAGATGTGTATTTTAGTGCAATCAAAAGGAAAACAGCCAAATTATTGACTGTCAAAATTTTATTGACGCAGTTTAATACAAGAAAGATAACTCTCATGGATATCCCAAATCATGTCTACCGTCTTCATGTCTCGTGAGGATCCGGATCAGAATTGATCCTCAGTCCTCCTTACTTGTCGTAAGAGGCGACTTAATGGGACAGTTTTTCGGATGGGACCGTAAAAACCGAGGCCCCGTATCAGAGCAGGTGTGGCACGATAAAGATCCCTTCCCACTCAAAGAGCGTAAGCGCTGAGCATATGCCTAAATATGCAGCACTTCGCCGGCAATGGTGACTTCTCCATGTAAGTGAAACATTATAGAGCGGGACGTTAAACAATATACAACTATTGACCGATTCATCTCCGCTAGCCAAGGGCTTTCCGTCCACTCGCTTACCACAATGGGGAGCGGAGTGGACCGAAGACCCTTGACTAATGAAGATGTGACCGATTGTGCAAAGTATTACAAATACCAGTCAATTATTTTATTGTGGAAGCCACACATCTGATCTACAGTATAACAAACTGAACATACATATTAATTACAACCATCAGAACAAAGCTGAAAATAAAAACCTGGCTAATTCCTACAAAAATATCAAGCAGATGTAAATATGATAGTAAAACGATAAATAGCATCACCTTTGATATCTTGCATGTTTATTCCCTGTGTAATGATTCTTTAATATATTACAAGATTACAACTGTCACTGTAGACGTATGGTTTACTATTGATTGTTCATTTATTTAATCGTCAGTAATCTGCCCCCCCCCCTTACTTTTTTAAATGCAGTATTGTCACTTCGTATGAAAATAAGGATTACAGAGCTATACTACGCTGTGCTATATTAATGCATATATGTAGTGTTCCTGGTGAAATATAATAAACTACTTTGTTTTCTAATTACAAACTAATACAGATACTACTTGAAAAAAAAAGCATCTGCGTAATGATGCATGCTGGCGTAAAACGTCGCAATTCATACCCTCATGTATATTTCATGTATATTTCAAAAATGAGATTTCTGTCATTTGCTGCAGTAATCACAAACGACGTTTTCTCTATACGAGGCAGCAATTCATACCGCCAAAACAAAGGCTATTCAACTTGCTTTCGAGTACTTCTATATTAATTTTTTTTTATATAAATGACTCCTATATTAATTTACTATATTTTTTAGACTCCATATATTATTTGCAGTCAATAAGCAACATGAATATTGATCATCCATACAATTTTACGGATTTTCTTCAAAACCCCAAATAATTCATGACTGTAAATATTAGACCAGGCATGATATGAAATCAAATACTTTATCGAAAGAGCTTGGTACGTTACACAGCAAAATCGGCCCTGTCTTCAAATTTCATCACACTAAATACGTAGTATGCCAACGATATGCCATTGTCAGAGCACGTTAATTTTTTCATATACCTCATGTCATTTTCTTGTAAGAGTTAGTTGAACATAGCGTTGTTTCTTACAAAACGCATATAACGTCATGACGTCGACGTTTATGAACAACATTTCAGAAAGCAAGCAAACTACAGCAAAATGCTTCTTTAGCATAGGAATTCAAGGTTTTATATAAATGCCCTTTACCATCTCAATGGGTCATAATATATCCGATCCTGAACGGAATCGTAAAAAAAATATTGGTCTATAGAATAGAGGAAAGTTTTGTTTAGTGATTGGCCTAATATACAGTGAACGTTATTAATTCACTGTTTTAATTTGCAATAGGGGTCAAATTTTAATTAGCATTAGGGGTCAACTTTACAAATAAAAAGTAGGACTAATCAACAGTGTAATATGTAAAATGTATAAATCTGGATCTTGACTGAAATATTACACAAAGTATACATACTTTAGTCTTTCAATCATGACACCTTTAAAAATGTGCTTTGATCCGTCTCCGCGACTCAAAATGGCGGACATCGTCTGCATTTGATGTGTGGTGATTTCAGTGGAACATTAAATAAAAGGTTAATTGTATGACTGGACATAAACATCAAATCATCATCAAAACATTGAAGGTTTGTATATGCCGTAGCTTTGAAGTAAACTGTTTATTCGGGTTATGGTAGAAAGATGTTAATAAACCAGTTTTACGTTTGTTCCTATGTTGTTTTACGTCTTCATCGATAATTTGTCACAGATATTGAGACGTCACCTGCGAAAGTACCACAAATTAAGACCTGTACATGGCGCTGAAGGTCGTAGCAGTAAGGGTTCTTTAAATTCAATATGCCAACGCCTGTCGCGTCATGGGACCGTTAAAAACGGTTTTTAAGGTCATATTCGAAAGACCCGTGATTCTCACTTTTAAATGCCGAGCGTTTGGCGAAGGAGCAATCACTACCTATGTTAATGCATCAAGTTTGACGTGGCCATGTGGTTGAAGTACCACAAAATATTAACGCTCAGGGTCGTATCAGTGAGGGTTCTTTAACGTGCCAAAACCTGCCACGACACGGAACTACATTTTAAAGATCAAATCCGAGAGACCCGTGATTATCGTATCTAATGCCGGAAAAACAGTTGCTACCTATGCTAAATGTTTTAAACATTCCCTCGCTGAACTTAGCATTGTCAACAGCTTTCTTCTGGGACTGGGCTAGGTGACGGGTGTCCCTCAAGGATTCTGCCGCTTGACCGGACTCAGCCATGGCCCTTTTGTCACAACGGAAAACAGCACTATCTCCGTCCGTTGTAAAATGGCTGATTAGTGTGGGTTCTTGGTCATTGAGAAGTCGTGAGAAATTTTTTTTTTGTTCTGTTGTATTTTTAGATATGGTGTATGTCGCCTGTGTTGCTAGCTGAAAGAGATTTGTGTCTCGAGACCAGTACAGAGGATTATTGTACCGCCCGCCACCTTCTACAGGTATCGGTGTCTCCCGTGGAAACCCACAGCTCTCGATGTGGTCTTTGAGGTGGACCCTTTTCTTCGTAAGTCCTCTTGAATCACCTCCACAATTAGGGGCCAAACCTTCTTTGCATTCTGTTGTAAGCAGTTGACTGAGGGAGCTGGGCAGTTGGGTCGTGGAAAATTCCCTGCAGTCCTGTTCCCATGATTGAGTTGTCCAGTAGGGCTACCCACAATAGATCGTTTGATTTGGCTGGCTTGCGTCGACGTTTTCCAGCGTCTTCGTAGACTTTGGAACTCTGGTTGTGGTAAGTGCAGTACCCACACTTTAGGCTCTCTATCCAACAGACACCCTATTATTGTTCAGCTTGGTAGTCAAATTGAAGATTGGTTGGGCAGTTTGGGCTCTCTGGGTGATGCTGGTGGTAAGCTAGGTTAAATATTCCACACAGTTTTCACCACAATATTCCACAAATATTTCACTCATGTGAAATAGGTGTTTTTCTCATTGTCAGGGATGCAGGTATTTTTGATCTGGTTACAGGTGCCCCTCGGTCGCAGTTGCATTGTGGTACTGGAAGACTGCCTACTGTCTGCATGATCTTGTAATATACATGCTTCCGTTTTACTGACGTTCTTCCCAGTCTGTGTTCTGATGTACAGTATCTCTCTCTTTTTCTGTCATCCTGCATGGGCTGATCCTCTGCGGCGGCCATCTTTGACTTTGAAATGTCCACTTTTTGCCTCACCCTTTCCCCTTTCATTTTTACTAATTGACGGTAATGCTACTTTTGTCTTTCTCTTCCTGTTATCAGAAATCTAATGGTTGAGTTTGGTGGTTGGATGCTTAACATCTCCCTAAGTATCTTTCTACAGCCCCCCCCCCCCCCCCCCCCCCCCATGACAGCTCTCCTTGACCATGTCCGAGAAAATCAAGAATGCCTTGCTGGGTGCAGTGAGTAATGTTCTTTATCTTCACATTACAATTAAAGATGAGATAATTCTACTTGATACCAATTATATTTCAAAGGAATTGAACAACAAATTAATTAAATTTGATAAGTTTATTCGAGAATATCATATTTAATTTGCAATTTTACACATCAATTGTCAATAGAATGTAAGCATACCGCATTAAACCCCCAAATCTTTCCAAGATACCAGTCACGGCCTCCCTCCCACAACAACATATAAAAAAATCATTGTCATCAATTACAAACATATGACAAATCCAAATTTCACACACAACACTCTCTATCAGAAAAGCTCATCATGGACTCAATTTCATACAAACACACAACATATACTAATACCTGTTTCACTTCATAAAGATCATGAAAAACAATTAATGTACAGTCAAACACATATATAATTTAACTTCTTCTTCTTTTTTAAAAAGTTATTTAAAAATTTAAGAAATACTTTTATTGCAGTGTCTCTGTGCGGAGATGCAGAGGACTGTGGGTAGTATCACTAATATGAATTTTTTATATGCCAGAGTTATCTCGCTTGCGCCTCTAAGCAGAGATTCGGTGACAACAAAAATTGCCACCCCAGGGATTGCACATGACGTGCCCTCTGTAAGTAATTTAGGAGGCTGCTCCAGATGTAGGAAGGATCACTCTACAGATGTTCAGTTTATGAGCCTGAATTTCTTCAACTATTTTAGTCCTCTCCTTCACTCCTTTTATTTTTTTTTTCTCCTCACTTCCATTGTTTTATTTAGTGTTTCTTTAGCGCTTATAACTTGTATACCGCCGTAAAATGGCAGAAATATTGCCAAGTCGGCGTAAAACCCCAATCAATCAATCAATCAATCAATCAATCAATCAATAACTTGTATCCATGATCCTTTTTGTGCTGTTTGCTTTGTCACATTTTTCTCAAGGGCGCCCTGTCCGTTATATATTGCTCCTCAATCTTAGTAATTTCATTTACTTAAGTACAAAGCCTGTCATTATTTTTAGTGCTTAATTAAAAGTTTACAGTGATGCTTGCTTTTGTCTTCAATATCTAGTACTCCCTGACTTTTTATGTTATGCTTATTTCAGTATTCCGTGGGGAACCAGGTTAGAATATGTTGCGTGTCGTAAGAAGCGCTTAAATGGGGGCGGTTCTTCTGGTGAGACCGCAAAAACCGAGGCCCCGTGTCACAGCAGGTGTGGCACGTAAAAGATCCCTCCCTGCTCAAAGACCATAAGCGCCGAGCATAAGCCTAAATTTTGCAGCCCTTCACCGGCAATGGTGACGTTTCCATATGAGTGAAACATTCTCGAATGGGACGTTAAAAAACATAATTATAATTAATCAATCAATTTGTGTGTGCATGTCTGACTATAGTTTGTTATTGTTTGCACAGTCTTCTTAATTATTTAGTGTGCATGCTTTATATATATATATATATATATGGTGTATGTGTGTGTGTGTGTGTGTGTGTGTGTGTGTGTGTGTGTGTGTGTGTGTGTTTCTTTATACTTATGCTTTGTTGAAATACAAGCTCCTCACCCTGTGAGGACCCGGATTGATAGAATAGGCCCTCAATACCCCTTGCTTGTCGTAAGAGGCGACTAAATGGGGCGGTCCTTCGGATGAGACCGCAAAAACCGAGGTCCCGTATCACAGCAGGTGTGGCACGTTAATACCCCTCCCTAAGCACCGTGCATTAGCCTAAAGTTTGCAGCCCTTCACCGGCAATGGTGACGTCTCCATATGAATGAAAAATTCTCGAGCGGGACGTAAAACAATATACAATCAATCAATCAATCCTCAGAGCTCATGTTGTTGTGTTGTAAATGTTCGACATTAAATGACATTTCTGTACTTGTACCAATCAACTTAATCATTCTGAAAGATAAAACATTGTTTTCAGAATTCGCGATGATACAGGATTGTCACGGTCAGCTGGTGATACAGGATTGTCACGGTCAGCTGATGATGTTGAGGATTGTCAGAATCAGCTGATGTGCATGTGACTTTGTAGTTGGAAACCTCCTATTAAAACAAAGATTATCTTTTTTTAAACATGCACTATGTCAAAAAAGAGAAAATTTGTGTATGGTGGATATTTGTGCCTGAAGGTAGACATTGTATAGGGGAAAGACGCATTTATCAGAGCAAATACTATAGACGCTACGTATGGGCTTGTCTGGGAAATTTCGATCAATTCCTTTTATTTGACAGTTATTTTTCTGTATTAGTGTCTGTATGTATTAAAGGGACTGACTCACATTTTTTATTTTTGATGTTAAATATTAAAACTATAACTCATTTATAGTTGACAACCAAAATTTGGACCTTCTTAATTCTGTGTTATGTAAAACAAGACTCGAGCCTTGTTTATGTTTACAAACAAACTAATGAAATGTCAATTTTGTAATTTAAAACATCCTAATTTTGCACATACATACCCAAAATGTGACTTTTAAATGGCACAGCTTATCCAAAGAAAACTTTAAATGTGATGTATATCATAAACTTAAATAGATAAATGTAGATTTTTAAAACTTTGTAAACATTAACACACCTCCATCTTTGTTTACACAACAAATAATATACTCTTTATAATGAGCTTCTGTCGTGTTGTATAACCTTATATTTTTTCGAGTGAATCCTTTAAAAAAATTAGACAGTAGATTTTGATCATTAAGAATGAAAAATAAAATATGGGTAAATATCTAATTCATTCCCTTTAATCAAAAGGTATTTTAAATTAATTTTAGAATGGAACATTACTTAATATTTCTTCCAAAATATTTAAGAATACGTCAGAACTAAAACATTTTTTTTATGCCAACTTATAACCTATGCGATGGAATAATACAAACAACTTAAAAAAGGCATTCTGAGGGTATTGCCTGCTAGTAGGATAATTCAGTCAAAAGTAGGTCAAGCGTAGCGAAACTCAAACTTGATCTGTAACTATCCAAGACAAAAGCATGTATAAAATTTCTGTTGAATATCTTCATCCAATACAGAGAAAAGTCCGGAAAACCTCAGGAGAAATGACAGACAGACGGACAAACAGATAGACGGACGGACAAACAGACAGACAGACGGACAAACAGACAGCACGACAAACAGACAGACGGACGGACAAACAGACGATCGACCGAGGGTAAACTAATAATACCCTTCGGCAAAGTTGGCAGGGGACTAAAAACCTATGAATTTCAACACTCTGCAACAATTAAAGTTTGGTGATGAATTTCATTATGCAATGGAATGCTTAAAATTTTAACGCACAATCGTGAAAGGGGCAGGAGGCTGCCTCCCTCCCCCACTTAATTTGGGCTGCCCCTCCCCCACTTAATTTGACAATGATCATTTTCTGTTATTTTCAAGTCAGAAATATTGGGTGACGGAACTCGATGAGCTCATCCACCCTTCAACATACGTAGATTTACCGGTGCCGACTGCAATATCCAAAGTTATCAAGATATTTCTGTAGGCTGGTTTACACCCTGAAGTTGATTCCATGAGATGAACTGCATGGAATTAATTGTCTTCATAGTTGTTTGTTCTTCCTGCATTAGCTTACATTTTATTATGCATTATGTGAATATTTACTTTTACGAAAAACAAACATTAAGAGAAACAGGAAGAAATGGGACCAGTATATCAGTTTTACGGAAGCCACAAGGGCGCACCAAACATTGGAAAGGAACGGAAAATGAAATCATTAAGTGAAAAACAAAATAACTAAATAAAAAAAATAGAAATATCATTATCAAATCAAAAACGAAATTATTAGATGAAAAATTAAAAAATGAAATTTAAGAAAAGTCCTCAAAAATATTGAATTATTAATTCAAAAACATTGCACTTCTTATTCGGACATTTCGTTCCAAATATCCAGATCTTTTATTACCATGAAACCATTAATATTAGATGTCAGGTTCGCTCAACCATGCACTGCTTGGGCGGATCAAAGAATCTTGTATTGACTATATTGGTCCTTGTAAAAAGTTCCCGAAGTCGGATCGGGCGCGTCCTTGTTCCGTTCCCGGCACGTTACGTCACCCCCACTTTCTGTTACCTCTGGGGGCTCGCATGACCCGTGATTTAATATTGTAGTTTGGACAGAAGACTCCAATTTAGATTCATATGGGTAGGTTGAATCTGGTGGAGGGGGGGGGGGGTATAACGGGGTACTAGAAATACAAATGTTTGCTAACCATATCTGTAGTCAGGAATTTTGCTCTTGTGGTAATGTTGCTTCGAAACGGGTTCTAAGGATCGGTTCCCGGCACGTTACGTCACAATATATTTCCTGTTACATGGGAGGGCTTGTCCGATCCGTGGACCTATATTATGGCTGGAGATAGAAGGACTTGTGGTTTAAATTCGCCTTGGTATGTGTTGAGTATGAGGAGGGACTGTGACGGGGGATTAGGTATATAAAAGAAATTCAGCGTTTATGGAACTGCCCGCCTGGTCCGTATTTTTTGGTCCCATTCACGTCTTATCTAAGTGAGGAAGGGTAATAATGAGCCATCAGATAGTAACTTTTAATTTGGCTTTATCAACTTTTTTTTGAAGTTATGCTGTTTTTCTTATTTACTTTTTAAATTAATTGATAATTTTGTTTTCAAAATAATGATTTAGCTGGGGGTTTTCCTTTAAATATCTAAGCATTCTATTTAACGATTCCATATTATATATCCATTAATTTAGTTGGGTTTTTTTTTGTTTTTGTTTTTTTTTGTTGTTGTTTTTTTTTTCGTTTTTTTTTTGTTTGTTTAATGTTTTTGAGATATTTGATAGCCTTCCGTATATTTGTACCTCATATAAATGTATCTATGCGACTACGTGAATAGAATAGACAGTCTATCCCTTTCAGATACTAAATCTTCTAACTAGCTGTGTCGACACTTCACAATGAATATTATTTTCTGAATGAACAAAGTAAATCATATGTATTTACCTAAAATGCAGTAATGCTTTAAGTATAAAGAATTTTTTTATTATCATAAAATATTTATTTTCGTATACATGTATATCCTTTCGACGACCGGATATTTTGAAGAATGCTACTCTGAAAAGGGGGGGGGGGGGGGTTAATAACATGAACCACTGAATCATTAAGAAAAAGTATATTTAAGGATATATACGACGTTTCTCAATATTATATAATTTTTTATGAAATTTCAATTACAATTCACTTGTATTCTATCTCGTTTCTACCAAAAAAAAAAAGGGGGGGGGGGGCGGCGAGGTAGGTTATGTTACCATGTCTGTTTTAGAATTAGCATATTTTGATTCTTGATTGTTGCAAGTAAAATTTTAAGTTCAGCTGTACTGTATAAATGGGCGTTACCGTAGTAAATAAGGAAAGAAAGATCGTTCGATCAATGGGGTATCGAACCCGGGACCCTTACGTTACAAGTTGCGGTAAAACTTTATAACTTAGCTGTTAATGGTAAAGTTTGCAGAACACTAGTTATAGTTTACAGTATTTGTACAGGGCTACCTGCGTCTTCTAAATTTAAATTTAGTATCAATAGCATCTAGTAAGGTTTTACAAATAACCTATATACCAAGTTTGACCCTATCCGTTATAGCGAGATTAAAGATGATTTTTAAAAAAACAAACAAAAAAACATATTTATCACACAACAGTACTGTTTCCGGGTTCATAACGCAGGTTCGGAAAAACGATATGAACTCGTAACACTGGTTAATAACAATGCAAATATGTAGGGTCATGTGATGTCAGAACGTGCTGATATAGATACAAAACTTTTACTACAAACCTTCTTCAAGCCTATCATTTTTATTTTTGTTTCATTTGTTGTTGCTATATAAGGACATAGCTAAAAATTAAAATCATAAAATTGGAATTTCAATTTAGCTATCACTTTGACGTGTTTATCTTTAGATCTTATTTCCTCCGCACAAGGACATTTTCAGATGATGCAAAGAGGCTGAAAATCATTTCCCTATACAGAAACGTAAAATGGAAAGTAAGTAAAATATGCATATACTGATAGTTGTGTGATAAATAGAATCTTACACTCGAGCTTATGGCATATGAAATTTATGAAACCGTTACCAGATTTAAATATTCTCTTCCTCAAACATAATAAATTAAAATCCAGAATGAACAAAATCTGAATGAAATGTTTTTGTAAGTTATACCCCGCTGTGATACAGCCCCCATTCTTTTGGAGCCCTGTTGTTGCAAGGTGGGGGCCTCGATTTACTCATTACTACTTATTTAACCGTCTTCGTCTCCGGTAAGATACAAGGCCGCAATCTTTTCCCACCACTTGGACCTGTCCTTTGCAAGATTCCGTGCCTCCCCTCGCCGTCCTTTAATTCGGCCACTACTGTTTTCTGTCACGCTGTTTGTTGGCCTCCCAGGATGGCATTTTCCAGGTGGTGTCTATCTCAGTACAACTTTTGGTAGTCGCTGGGGATCCATTCAACTTGTACTGATTTACTCAATACACTGTCCGATAATGCGAATATATATAATTATCTCAAACACATAGAGAAAACAGGGCAATAGTCAATTGATCGATAATTGTCAGAAGTTTGGTTTTTGTTGTTTTTTTTAAATCACCTTTACAAAAAGGTTCTTCTAGATATCTTGCCAATTTTAATTATACTGTGAAATAGAACACAGGTTTGTTGTTTTTTTTTGGTTTTTTTTTGGGGGGGGGGGTTGTATTTGGTGACAGGATTACAAAATAATTTCTTCGATGTAATGTGCATGTACGTGCATTAAAATGAACGTGTTGATTGATCTTTTAATCTTGTAAATATATTTTGCATTCTGTTGTATTCACTCATGTGTGTAACGTGAAAATAATAAATGATTTATTTAAAAAAAATCACTGTAAAGAAGGATTGAATCAATAGAATTAATATTGGACAATGTTGAAAACAATGTGTTCATTATAACTTTTTTTTTTCATCAGAAAATTTAAAGCTAGGAAAATAAACATCCCATCAGACTCCGATAAACAAATGTTTTATGTATTACATATTTATCTACCTTTATGTAATAAAAAATTATGATGTCGTTAATAAAAGTTTATTTACCTCAAAAATACAATGCTGGTGTTCAGATTTCGAAAAGTGTGCCCGAAAACGGCTTTTAAATTTTTAAGATAGTTTCGAAATTGTTTATTCTGGTAGTGATAAGGGGCGTAACTCTCGCTAATTATGCTGAATATTTTTACATAAATAAAATTTGAGAAATTATATTGAAAACAACCATTCCCCCCAGTTGCATCTAACCCAGTCTTAAAGGTTAGAAACTGCTTTCAACATATTCCTTAATAATTCAATAGAAATCTGCGTAAATGTAGCTAAATTCTGTGTAAATTTAAGATCGATTTACAGGGTCATTAAATTTGTGGTCAGAGCAAGGCTTCAATGCTTTCTTTAGCTAGACTAATTTAGCGACGTATACTGAAATGAATATCTTACGACTAACAAATAATATACCCCTCACACTACAAGCATTACTTCATTTTAAGTAAATATACATGATTTATTACTTCCTATTTCCTTTGTTCATCCAGAAAATATCTGCATTGTGACGTGTAGAGACGATTAGTTGTAACATTTAGCGTCTAAATGTACCATACTTTAGTTCCATGTTTAGAGAAAAGGTGTCTATTCTATTCTTTCAGTCACAGGGGTACATGAGAGGTACAAATGTACAGAAGATCATATGTGCAAACCAAGTATGCAAAAATAAGAAAAAAATAAAATGAGCATTATGAAATAGAAAAAAAACAACCTAAAATATTTAAAAAATAAAATTCAAAGATGTCAGAAGCTATGAAAGTGTTATACATTATATCCTAATATTCAATACCCTGTGTAAATTATCCAAAGATTATCTGAAAAGAGTAGTTCTGTTTAAAAGTAAACATTATGCAATTTTGTGAATTATTGTATCCTTATGTGTCATATGATCTTTGCTTTGTTTCATGACTGTGTCTGTGCACCCTCTCATTATGTGGCGTTTTGTGGTTTTAACAACACTAACTACAAGTAAACTTCATTTTTTTTTTTTTAAAAGTGATGAAAATATTTAACGCGCATGTGCAAGAATGTGCTCTATATAACAAATGTAGTCACGGAATATTATAAATGCTTTATCAAAAGTCTCTTCTTTTGTCCCTTAATGTCACTTGCTACAGACAGTTTAGAAAAATGACGAAAATGAAAACTAAATTGTTATGTTTTTATAAATAAAGTGAATACTGCATGGAATGTAATTTCTTTCCATGATTTCTCAATTAATTTCAAACAGTGTGGGAAATTTGTGTAGATTTTATAGGGAGGATTAATATAATTATATTAACTTTTGAACATCACAGAAAATTTACAAGCCCATCCAGCTTTAGGAATTTAATATCTGTACTTATTTCAAGCACACTAAGCCAAATGATATGATTATATATTAACCCATGCATTTTGTTTCAAATAGCCTTAGGTGAATAAATTAAATATAATTCGCCATGATCAGTATGGAAATCATGTAGAACGTATATCAAATGGGCCCCTTCATTAATACTCCTAATCGATATAAGTTATCGATCTGTATCGATGATCACCTTCAAGATTCCGCCCCCGACGTTGTAATTTGTATCACACCGAATTATCTCTAGTTAAATCAGATAAAATTCACATTATAATTATGTTTAATGATGTTTTGATATTAGCAAGGCCAGACACTAAAATTGGCCTTTCAAGGGGTCATATTGTATATGGAACTTGTGATACGTAGTGTAATTCTTGTAACTCATTTTTAAAATGTCGAACACAAAATTTAATTTTTTGAAGATACTACTGAAACATGTTTTCTGTATATTCTTTCAATTTTCCCCCTCCCACTGGCTTAGAACTTCTGTAAATATTTTTAGATAAGTAAGTCAAACTTAGAATAATTTCTACCTTATTTAATTTGATATACTAGAACAGTTTTGTAAAATACTTAGTAAATTTCGAATTTGAATAAAGTTTTACAGATTATATTTATTGAAAAAAAATTTAATTTAATCTCAATATTGCTTAAGACATGCATATACATCTTACCTCGGGAATATTACATATCTCAATAAACTAACTGGAAATATGACATTTGATGGCGGTGTATACAGATTTAAACATACATAAAATATATCTATGTTGACGAAAGAATAACTTTTAAATAAGTAGATAAATGCGAGACATATTCACTACAGTACAAAGTTTATGGACATTATGAACACTTAATATTTGTACAAATTTCAAAACAGGTGGTTTATGCCGAAAATACTTTTATATATGACCAAATTCCTTAAAATTAGTACAAATGGTTTTTGTCCTCTAAGACATTTCTACAAAATGACCTACGTAAAAATATATAAATATTTTCTCTTAAGTGTGTTGTGGTGGCGGCCTGTTGTTATTTCAAGAGAAGGTTATCGAGTTCCACTGACAGACTTGTTACGCTGATAGGCTATTTGTACATATTTGGTAACTTGTGGTTAAAGGAAACTTATAAAAAAACCCAACAAAAACCCAAACAAACACATTAGTTATAGACTTACGAAGGGAATGTTGTAAAGAAATGTGATTAGTAGATGTTAATAAATAATATACATTTATCAGTTCTGATTAAAGTTCAAGAAGCATCTCAAGGGATGGTTTTTGTTATTTGTTAATAATTAATTTTTGAAGCTTTCTGGTAATTTAAAAGTCGCAGATCCATATCGATGTTCACCTTCAACTCGCCGTCCCTAGACGACGAAATTGTCTCATGCAGGAATATTTACCGTTAAATCAGATAAGAAAACATATGATCAATATATAATAATGTTACGGTGACGTATTGGTCTTAATTATACTATTTCCCAGGTCCTGTTGAACAGATTAAAGAGTACAAAATGAACATTTTGGGCTAATAAAGACGAAAGTGAAGACTTAAGTGGTTCCATATTCTTTGTCATTTTCAAAACCCCACCCCCGAAAGGATTCGCGAATTATTCTCTCTTAAAGTCTAAATCAAACAATACACAACTGAATTTATTCTACTTTCATATACAGAATATTTGAAAAGATAAATAAATAAATAAATAAATAAATAAATAAATAAATAAATAATAAAAAGAAGAATTTGAGGAATTTTTTCTAGGGAGTATATCAACCTATATTTTGTGTACTTTTTTCATTTAACAAACATTTGCGTACGTATGAGTTGTATGTAGGTTGAACTATTTATCATTAAAGGTAGAGTAAAGGTCGTTTTGTACAAATTAAAATGAGTCCAGATGAATCCTACAAGTCATTTTTCTGTAAAGGATAACAGTGTTATGTAAATATCTCCAAGTTTAAAACGATTAGAATCTTCATCTTATGTTATATGAATGCTTGCTTCAATCTGCTATAAATAAAATGGCGCTTAGTATAACATATGACGAACATGCAGTCATTTCAAAGTCGATGATTTGATGAATATTGTCCACATTTATCTTTTGTAATATACTAGAAAGGAATAAAATGATATGGAGTAAGAAAAAAAAATCACCAAAAGACGCTTTACTATTTCTGATACTTGTTGGGAAAAACAAGCTCAGGAAAAACAAGATAGAAAGAGCCAAAATTGTAGATTGTCGGAAAAGTTCTCAGTTTCTGAGAGTAAATTCGACTGTGACGTAACACTCTTGTCCAGCTCTTTAATCCACAATAAAATCATCAAAATGTAATCAGTGTAGGAGAGATTAACGTTTCTTCACATATCAAATAGACAAACGAGGAATTCATTGCCGATAGAAGAAAGAGTTTATAACGGGAAATTCATCACGCCCCAGGAATCGCGCACTGAACATCTCTGACAAAGAATTTCATCATCACCGTGGTCTGTAGAGAGCTTTAGTGAAACATGGACTGAAAATTCCGCGCATGTTTATCATAGAGTTGCATAATTGGCCTGTCCTTCATGATTTTTATTCTTACATCTTTTTAGTTCTTATTTCCGTACTATGAACTTGCATCTCTTGTATGACTTATTGCCCTCATATACCGTGCATTGTAAATGGATTTAATAGAATGAATAAACATGAACTAGAGAATTCATTTTATGAAGAATGATTATTGTTAAATTTACACCCGCGGCATTACAGTAAAATAACCATAAAAATACATTCAGATTTTGCAGTAGTTTTCACCTCACCCCCCCCCCCCCCGCCCCATCACAACTATGGAGATTATGTAAAAATTTATTCTAGATACATGTATGTCGAATAAAATTCAACAGTCACTGCTTTTTTTTTTCCTTTTCATTATGTAAATAAGATTTAGTAACCTTGTAATTTTTACAAATGAATAAAATTTAATTATCTCGGAACATTTTGATTTGATATCACCATTGAGACTAATAAGTTTACAAGAAACCGTAACACGTACAAGAATACCACTACGGTACTGCACTGAAACACTGAGCTACTGAGAGACTATATTCCTACAGTGTGTATCTTACTTTCTAAGCACTCATGTAAATATTCACATGGTTTTCTAGATCGAACAACATTTTTAAGATCAGAGATTTTCTTTCACAAAGTTAAATTGATAGACGTGCAGCAAATGTTTGAGTAGTCCTTTTGTCTTTGTGTAGATAAAATGTACTTTGCCTTCTACCACAGATATGCAAAAATGGCAATATTGTTACTCTTACTCTTTCGAATGCCTACCGGTTTCAATTTCTAAAGGGTGTGATGTGATTATAAATTATGTTAGACTTGATCGCATACATTTTTCAGATACTCTTGCAGTTCATAGGCTTTCCTAATTTGACAAAAGGATTAGAGATCTGGATGAACAGAAGTTAGCAAGCAGGAATTTGAAGGGGAAAAAAAAACCAATTAATAACCAAGTAAGTTTTTAGTAGAGATAAATAGAATTAAGTAACCTTTTAAATTTTTACGATATACATGTAGATAAATAAAATTAAGTAACCTAATAAAATAAAGTTTTTACAATATAGATAAATAAAGAATCTTGTAAGTAATTACAATGTAAATGTAGATAAATAAAATCAAGTAACCTTGTAAGTTATTTATTTTGTTTTGTTTTATTTGTTTTGGGGGGGGGGGTTGTTGGTTTTGGGTTTTTTTTTGTGTGTTTTTTGTTTTTTGTTTTTGTTTTTTTTTTTACAAATTAGATAATCTTGCAATATTTTTACAATATAGATAAATAAAGTAATCTTTTATGTTTTTACAATATAGATGAATGATATAAAGTTACCTTTTAAGAACACCAGAACAATATGAATCAATGTCACTGTGATTTCTGATTAATGAAATATGTACATGTACATTTCATTTTTGGTGTTCCTGCATACTCTTCATAAATCCTTGGTAGTTTTCCATATGATATCCGAATATTTTACTGAATAAAATGTTTTAATGATAAATAATATTTTAAAGTTTAGGGGGAAAAAAGATTTGGTAAAAATATGGTGTTCTGTCGAAACGACCATAATAATCTACGTGCGAATTCGACTTGGTAAATATTAATTTCAAAATCGTATTATATACTATATTACAATTCTCTCTCTCTTTCTCTCTATCTCTCTCGCTTTATATATAATTAACTACGATTATGATACCTGTCAGTAAGTATATTGCTTGACAATACCTTATCCTGACAATATATGTCCTAATTAATTAACACAGGTACGACAGACTTTTCCTGATTAATTAACACAGGTAAGGTATCCTTTCTACGGCTAAGTGAGAACTCCCCCCTCCGTAGCTGGCAGTCTGTCACTTGAGAACACCTGGCAGGTTTATGGATTCGGTGTCCCGCGCAGTAAGGTAATATACAACTTACCTGGAAATGGCAACCAAATTCGTCACATTAAACAACTAGCAATGGGAAGAGAAATACTTTTCTTTGCAGTTTTTTTTATAAATAAAAACAAATAAAAAAATTATTCGCAGTTCTCATGTTTACTTAATACTTTCTTATTTTATGCATCCGTAAAAGAAATGCATAAATATTTATGTTTAGTGAATTTGAAGGAAAGATTCTAAAAATTCACCTATGATAATGATCTTTTTAAATTCTTGCCGATTTCACCAAACTATCGTTTATAAAAAAAAAAAAAAAGAAGAGAATAAAACCTCTCGTATATAATAAATTGAGCTACAAAAAGTCCAGTCCTTTGTTTTTAAATAAATGAATAGCCATAGCATCTGGTTACTACACCTCACGTGTCTCACGTGTCTTGGCGAATTTTATTATTACAAATTATCAGGAATGCATGCACATCACGCCGTCTGCATAGAAATCAACTTCCGTTTACCCAATATTCCTATGGACGTCATGTTTCAGGAATGAAGGAGGAGTACCCAGATTAAAAAGGGGAAAAAAAATCAAAAGCGAGAAAATCCATTACTGTATTGACATTCTGTGCGTTTCTTTGATTTCTACTTCGTGAATGAAAAGTCGAACCAGCGTACATTAAGGATCAAACGACCAGTCGGTTTTTGTAATAAGCGAAAGATAGGAGTAAAAACAAAGAAAATATCAGTTTAATTAGAATCTTATCAAATTTATGGAGGATTTTTATCTAGCCCTGACCACTGTGGCAAACCGCTCGTGCCTCGTTGACAACCAGGAACCACAGATTGCTAGGTTGCAGACAAGAATTTACCGAAGTTCCTGTAGAAAATACTAAAATTTGTGAAAAATAGCTACGTACGGAATTATTATTTTTAAATTCTACTGTTTAAAATGACATGTTGAAACCCCCCGGAATTATTATTTTTTAAATTCTACTGTTTAAAATGAAATGTTGAAATCCCCAAATTAGTAAAGTTTCACTGAATTCCTTAAATATTTTACAAGTCAAATTCTATGATGTAACAATATACGATAGTCTATTGAATTGTTTTTGGACATTTGAACCATGATCAAAGATAATCCTAATTTAAGATACGAAATAAAATTAGTTTATTCATCGATTATGGTCAAGCAGGGTTTACATCACGCAGTGCATTCGTAACACATACGTAAGATGTCTAGTTGTCGGGGAAATTTGATCTTGTACAAACGTTGATTCTCTATCTGAATGACTCTCCAATAAAGTTCTTCATACGTAACCATGGGTCTGATAAATGTCCGTGCTCTTGACCATTCGCGTATCTTTATTACATGAAGAAGAGAGTTCAAAGTGAGAGTCCAAGGATTGTAAATATTTAGTCACAAACCTACAAAGAACGTCCGTCGTTCCACGCACAGAAAGATTTTAATTTCCGGGGGGAGTCGAAATATTCGTTGAAAAGCTATATTCCAATGTTTTAGAAAATAAATATTTCAATCCTTTTTATTGTTTTTTTTTAAATGGAATGACACAACCTTTAGTTCTAGAAAGGAAAGTAAAACACAGGCTAATTTTAATCTGGAATAGACCACGCAATATGTGAGACGAGTATGGTTGTTGTTGTTTTTAATTTTATCTTTACATCGTATACAAAATCTCAAATTTATTTTTAACGTTATTGATTTAAAAAAAAAAAAATGATGTATCTGCAATTCAGAACTGTCGGTATGTTTGAAGATTCTATACTTAATCCTAAAATTCGAATTAATAATTACAGCAAAAGACCGAAATAACTGAGATAAATCCCCGTAAAACGCGGGGCAGTATGCTGCAGAAGCGAACCATATTCATTCATTAATCCCATAATACTTTAATTACCGTGCAATAAGTAAACCGTCCGCGCAGCTGTATGTCTTACACCTGAAGCACACGATGAAGAAAGGTTATCGAAACCATCAAAGACAACCCGACCGCGATACATAAAGGTGAGAAAGAAATTGCTTTGTCTCGGCGCCAGATTATCCAATCAGAACGCAGAAATTTCGACGAGGGAGAAAAAAGGGCGGAACCATTGCCTTATATGGAAGACTACGTACTCATAAAACACATTGATTCCAAACAATTTGGCATCGATACCTATCAATGATTGAAAGTATACGGAAATTGGAAGATACCTTTGAGACTATAAATTGTTAGCTACACGGCAATTTATAGAGTTGTAAAAATCGTCTCTGCGAGGTTATAACGTGGATTGACCTCTGCCGGATTATTATTGCAGTACTGTAAAATTGTGAAATATTGCACAACTGATTTATTTTTTCAAAACAGGACAACATTGAGTGGATGTTCTATGATTTTGTGTGTGTGTGATATTCTTTAGGAATGGTTTTGTGTCAGGAAAACACAAACATGTTTCAAACCCGCCATTCTCCACCGGCAAGCGGCTACAACTTTAGCCATTTCTCCGGGTATATTCCTCAGAGTACACAATATCCCAATCCCACGGGACAAAGCCATGACTACGGGCAGTACCAGATGGACCCTGCGACATTCCAGCAGACCCCCTGCTACATGACATACGGGTCACGCCCCGTGGAGGAATGGGTCAATGGGTATGGAATGCAGAACACCCCAGGCACAGGAAGTTCCCATAGCTATTCCTACCGCCCCGCCCCTCCCATGGGGGTCGACTACACGCAGCAACAGCTCCCCCAGGCCCCCGGAGTAAACCAGAATCTCTCGGTTCTAGGGAGCTCCCCTCAACCCGTGTGTTCCCCCACAGCTTCAACTAGTTCCAGCGGTAGTCCGGAGTCCCCCTCCAACAAACAGCTCCGACCCCCGTACGACTGGATGAAGAAGACTTCGTATGCTCCCAGCGGGCCTCTTCCTGGTAGGTGGGAATTAATTCACTGAATGAGAAGAGTTATTACTGTGAATATGTATGTCTTTTATTTTTACAGAATAATTAAAAATCTCAAGATTTGTATTTCAAAATGTCTACAAATCGGTATAATAATTCCACTTACAACAATAAATCAACTTCTACATATGAAATTATTAATGATTGGATAACATTGGAATTTTTTTTATTATTTTGATATTTTTGCATTAAATAGTGCAAGTTTTAACAACTTGCAAGGTTGTAAAATATAACAAATTAGAGAATATTACAATGGTTTTGAAGTAATACAATTAAGATAGAAAAACATACCTCATTCATGATTTAATTAAGTAATCTATGCCATGATTTAAATACATGTACATAAAACAATTACTACTAGTGTGCATGTAAAAATTATCATGATCTTTAATTTCTAATTTACAAAATATATTTTGTAAATATATATAAGTACAGATAACTAGTTAAATGATCAAAAAATAATTTTCATATTTTGAGAATTATTTTCAAGCTAGTATTAAAGCTATAGAAATTGAATTCTGTTACCAGTTATCAATGCATTTTTGAGAATTTTAATTTGTTGAGCACACGTGCCGGTCGATCACTACCCGAACCTTGACCGTGTACCGTACCTAGCCCAGGGACACGTGAAATCCAATCTCAGAGGTGTTAACAGGTCATAAGGCCCCAACGCCACCCTTTGTCTGCTTGATTAAACCCACTAGAAACCATGCTTCACGTTAAACTACCCTTTTAATCCCCTTATTCATCCTCTATAGCTGTCTTGTCTAAGTGAAAATTTAACACTGAATTTAACAAACTACTTCAATGTTTAACAACAGGGTTATGTATTTTTGTATTTGTTTGGTAGCATTGTTACCTGTAATTTTAATACATCAAAGCACTGTCCGAAAATGTATATTTTTTTTCCTTTGATGTGCATTGCCTTTTTTTTAAATAGACAAAAACACAAAAATAAAGATTGAAAAACTAATTTCTTGGAATATTTATTGAATAATATAATACATATTAAGGTAGCAGGATTAATGGATAATACTGGGATTGGATTATTTCATTCATTTTTATAACCACACCAACGAAATTTCAATTTTTCCTTAACATTTTTATGGACTTCCGCGACAGAAAATAAATCAGTAAAAAGTCATTTTATGTCTTGACTTAATTCCTGTCTCATAAATCGACCCGATTCCAATATTGAACGGAAATTTGTCAAACGTCCGTAACTAAGGATCAATTGGCCTGATGGTATTCTAAATGGTTCCCAGGGAAATCGAATCCCCACGACTAGTTCTTCCGAATCACACCCTACTTCACGGGTTCTAATCAGTGAACGTGTTTTCAAATAACGACCATGTTTTCAAAAGATCGGTTTTATATTGATAAGAATGACATAGATGCTTAAATTAATTTGAAATCCATCAAAGCGAGGCTTTGGGCAGAGATTGGGAATTGGCTTTTAACGGGTGGATTCTATTCAAACTAGGAAACTAACGAGACTCGTTCGTCTTGCACAAAGATAAACCTAAATAAATAATAAAGAAGATTTATGTAATTTTGGAGAAAGACTTGACTAAATAGTTGTTCGGAATATTCCGTGCCGTACTATCCCAGCTTTGCAATATTTTCAGAAAGATCAAGCCTGTTGAATACATCATAGAAAATTGCGAAAAGGGTTTTAAGAGTGTGAATTTTTCATTTTAATTTCAAGCCGCTTATCACCGCACTAAACCCCACGTCAAAGCAAAGGCAGAAATATTATTTGATGTTTTTTACGGTGTGGAGGGAGTCTCTGGTCATCTTTGATAAGAGTGTATCATACGAGCCGTCTCTCAGGATCAAAAAGAAAAAATCCAAGATCAGAAAATGGTCCTTGTAGACAAAACTGCCAGCAGGGGACGAACGTAAATCCAATACGTTTCAATATCTCTTAATTCAGAAACAATAATTTACCTACATCCTTTTCATGGTTTGTCATCTTATGCCAAAATACTTTCATGTAAATCATCGAAATGTTGTAACACTGTAGTAATATTTACGCCCAAAGTTTTAATATAAAACAAATACAGACATATGTTGAACCAGGGTAATAATCAATTTCCCAAGCAATACTTCAGTACTAACCAGTGGGTTGGGACAGTTTGTGTTTCTAGAGAAGAGGACGTTAATGACAGTGCTAAATACTCGCTAACCCACATGTTAAGGAAATTTTTGTGATTTTGGTAATGATGTGGAAACTCGTCAACCTCATGAAATTCCCATCAATGTTCGGTTCGTGACGCCATGTCTTAAAAACAAACAGGAAGCTGGGATTGGGTCCTGCGCTCGCCACACTGAGCCATAACATTGGAGTCTATTAAAATCCCTTAAAACCCTTTCCACCATTAAATAACATAAATGTAATTTTATGATTCGACAAACACGAAATTCAAACAAACCTAGATACGGAAAGACGAACCCCGAAAACAATAATAAAAAAATTCGCTCTTAACAAATTTTAAATCTAGGAAACCTAGAATTGGACAGTACGAAGACTGAGATCAAAAGACTCTGAAAGACCACCCTTAGCGTGTAAAGAAGCCTTACTGTGGAGTTAAGACTATTCATTGTGTTACAGATTGATTTTGTTCCATGATCTTTCTATCTATGTAATTGAGCGTAGATTGACACCCGAACATGATTCAGCTGTAGCGGTGTGGGACAAACAATTTCACACCTAAGATGAAACCTCCCGCTATCTGTCAAGTCGGTGATAATTGATCGTAGAAAATGAAATTTTGCAAGGTTTGAAAAAAGAGTGACATAACGTTTTGGCGCTTTTCGGGATTGTTCCGGCCATGAAGGGTTCTCTCCCTTAGCGAACGTCCCAAAATCTGCCGTATTTATGCCAACTCTTTTCACCTGTCAAGAATAACAGTTAAGAGTCGTAAATTCATGAACAGAGACATAAACTTATTATTGTTATTGCACTAATAAAATTAACAGATATTGACACGTGTTGAATATCTCTTGTCTACACCAACGTCCTCCAATGAAATGGACCAAAACTAACACCAAGGCAAAATCTAAATTATCATCAGTTTACGTTTTATTCATAACTCGATCAAGAATTTTCCCCGGAATTTAATTCATGAATGACGTGTTTGATTTACACATAATTTCAGACATGATATCCCTAAATCTCAGGTTCTTATAAAACTATTTTTATTGTAAATTTATAACCCCCACCTCCACCCTCCCCCATCCCTTATGAAAGTCAGCCAAGGAAATCCTACTCTTAAGTAATGAAAATTGGCTTGCTGTGGATGGATAATTTGTGCATACGAAAGAAAAGGGAATTGAAAATAACTAATGAATATAAGGCCTAATTTGAGCATAGGGAATACGGGTGATAATTGCAGTCCCTGCCTCACTCTGGGAGTACCATGTTTAATATTTTATAACTTTTGAAACAAAAACATCTCACCTAGGAGCAGGTTGCAGCTATATAATTAATGCGTACCTTCATCTGGCAATAATCAATAAACCAAGGGCAAAACCATATATTGGTCTGTCGTTGGGTCCTTTCTTTAGATTTTATCCTAAATCATACTTACTTATACATATATAGTTTTTATCTATTCAGTATATTATTTATTTTCACAGATAAAACTTTTTTTAATCCATTTATTCTTTTATTTGTTTATTTTCACAGGTAAAAGAGCTTTATATCCATTTAATCTTTTATTTGTTTGTTTTTACAGGTAAAACATTTTTATCCATTCAATCTTTTATTTGTTTATTTTTATAGGTAATTTTTTTATCCATTCAATCTGTTATTGTTTAATTTTTCATCCATTCACTCTTTTATTTGTTTATTTTTACAGGTAAAACTCGCACTAAGGACAAATATAGAGTAGTTTACAGTGACCACCAGCGTCTGGAGCTAGAGAAGGAGTTTCACTACAGCCGCTACATCACCATCCGCCGGAAGGCCGAACTGGCTCAAACTCTAGCGCTCTCTGAAAGACAGGTGAAGATCTGGTTCCAAAACCGCCGCGCCAAGGAAAGAAAACAGAATAAGAAACGTGACGACCATAATACCTCCAACCCGGAAATGTCCATCCACGCGGACAACTCAGGCGTCGTGCAGCAAATTTCACTTTCGGTACATAACACCGCTCAACCAATCATCAAACAAGACCCCATGGACGACTATGGCCATCAGATGTCGCCACATATGCAAGAGCACAAGGAAGGCATCATCCATCCCCATCATTCCCCAGAATTCCATCAAACGCCATCACCCGTGACCTCCAACATCAATCCCGTCATGCAATCGTCTGCTCCAATCTCTGTGATCAAAATGGACCCGCAAGAGTTGGTACCTCAATCCTAATTCATGTACCCACCTAATGTGCTACGATATGTGTGACGTCATGCGCGAATATCCCGCACAAAACGTGCATACAAAACGTCACGTGGCCAACTGGTTGGGGATATCATCAACGTGCGATTTGAAATTTGTAAACGTTGAACAAACCAGTGCCCATTTTGAGTGAATGAATACTCAGAACACCCTGATGCATTTGTATGTATTGAAAATTTCTTGACATTTTGTCTATAATGTATTGATACGCATGTAGTACTGGTTTTATTTCTGTAAGACATTTTTCGCGATTTACATAATAAGGGATATATTTATTGAAACCGTTGAATAAATTGCAAGAATGTATATGATAAATACACGCATTGAGCCAAATTGTTGTAAAGGTGAAAGCAGGCCTGTCTGAGAGTTTTAAAACTGTTGTTTAAAAGTGACGACTTGCTGAATTTTAGCTGAAAGTCAAAAATGCGATTACTACACTCTCTCTCACACAGAGAAATACATGTAAATTGTATAAAAAGGAAGAAATCAATAACATTTATATATCGGTTTGTTTGATTTGGGAATTAATATAATTGAAAAGTACTTGGTTTTTCTTTTAATAAAATGCATTTTTCAAGAACAGATTTTATGTTCTCTAAACTCATTCGTTATTCTTCAATGAACAATTTTATTTCGGGGGGAAACAGAAAAAATATATATATATGTACATAGCTTACAAAGTTTACATATTCATGTACATACCACACTTTCGTGGCTAATTTGAAATAAACACAATGTAGATTATCTCAGTATGCTATTGATTTGATAACAGCCTACTGAGACAAAGGAAACGGAACGACCAGTGTACAACAAGAACCAAAATAATTAATAATTAATAATAATACCCCCCCCCCCCAAAAATACCGAAGAAGAGCTTTTATTAAGAATACGTCATGCAAAAAAAAAAAAAAAAAAAATACCGAAGAAGAGCTTTTATTAAGAACACTTCATACAAACAAAATAAACGATGTAGTATATGTGTTGATGATGTATATTTCTTTGTGTATTCTGACTACAGTTTAAGGAACTTGTAAATTTCCTGTGAATTATGAAAGTTTATAGGTGTGTCTTCTCTATATAACTTTTTATGTATTAGACATAATGTAGAAATGGAAGGCAAAACTCGGTGGAATGTTTCTAAACATAAATTCAATGTTCATTTTCAAAATTTTCGAAAAAGAAGAGAGTTTGTAACAAGCATCTTTAATTAAAGAAATTAAACATCGTTGCTTTGAAATGCAACTACAGGGATGTAATGTATTTACATGGTCATTTTATAATCAATTACACTTTTGTTTTTAGATTCAATCCGGTCGCTGTGAAAATATTTGTGTAATATTCATGTCCTGATAAGTTTGTTAGGTCAGGAGGAAAAATTTATGGTTTTATGATCTGATGAGGGTGCTTGAATCTGGAATACCCCAACTTTATGGTCTCTTCAGTCCCCTCCGATAAGAGACCAGAGGCCGGCTAAGGCCAAACCCCCCTCATTCATACCATCGCGCGATCGACTGCTGCCCCGCCGCTTCGTACGATTTCTAGAAATTTTGATCCTTTTATGGTGTTATAAATTGCATTATGTTTTCCAATTGTTGTACGGAGTTTTGTAGTAAATATGTTACACGACGATTTCTTATCGTGGAAAATATTAGCTCCACTTAAAGTTAAGAATGTTACGTAATTTATGCATGTAAAAATAACCCGTGTTCTATTTGTATAACATATTGCAGAGTGAATAAGTCAGGAAAGGAAGACAGTACACAAAGTATTGCAAGGTACACTTAACATGCAGATTTCTGTGAGACCCTCATGATTATACCAAAGAAGGGGAAAAACGGGGGGGGGGGGGGGGGGGGATATTATGTATTATCATACTAATAAATCAAAAATGGTTAGAAATCAAAATACAATTCAAAACACACACTGTACAAAAATAAATAAATAAATGATAGCAATAAACAGCCAAGCCACCTCAAGATTTAGCAATACATTAATATATTGATTTGGTTGTATGAATTTTTGTATGACATTTATTTTCAATCAAAGCAGATATTCATATCATGGTTTGTTTGTTGTTGTTTTTTGTTTGTTTTTTTTTTTGGTTGTTGTTGTTTTTTAAGAACCCTGATTAGTAAAAACGGCAATTTCACGGACTACTAAATAAAAAAAAAAGATGTCCAAAATATTATAGATTAGTGACCCTACAAACCAATCTACCTCATGTGACACTCAATAAATGAGTGGTTAATCATCAGAAATCTTGAATATTGTAGTGTCAACTTTGCACCAATAGGAATGTAAATATTATGTTCTCAACCTTGTTAAGCATAGAGTAAATAAGCACTCCGCGAACAATTACATGTGCATATAGGGAAAGTGTTGTGTGGATGATAGGGGAGGGGGCGGGGTTATAGGTTATGCTCATTTTAAACTTTCCAGACATAGCGCTATAAGCGAATGAAAAAAAAAAAATCATTTAGGCTTCTAATGTGTAGAATAAAGGCAATACAGAACTGTCAGTGTAAACTGCAATGAAAAGATAAATTACCTATAAGAAAAGATAAACGATACTAAGATGAGAAGAATAGTTCACACAGTAAACAGGTGATCAGACACCATACATGTGTAACAGGTGATCAGACACCATACATGTGTAACAGGTGATCAGACACCATACATGTGTAACAGGTGATCAGACACCATACATGTGTAACAGGTGATCAGACACCATACATGTGTAACGGTAAGACTTCAGTCAGATTGAGTACTTCATAATAATGTACACTGAATTTAATAAAACTGAATGATACTTCACTTTATAGTGTACATGAACTTGTAATTTAGAAAGCATAAATTATCACATGTTTTAGGTTTATATGAAATAATTTTTTAAATAACATATTTGTAATAGATGTATACAATTAAATGAAAACTTTGTATAGTTCAAATACTGTGATTAGGGCAGTTCATCTCTCTCTCTCTCTCTCTCTCTCTCTCTCTCTCTCTCTCTCTCTCTCTCTCTCTCTCTGAAACTTTAAAAATCACCTCCCCTCCAAAAGCGTACATATATGTCTTCATTCGAAGTTGACATCTTCGTTTAATATTCTACATTAGTTTTCAAATAAGCAGCAATTTGAGTATTTTAGCATTGTCAATGAATTTTGATTGGGAACTACGTTTTTCTGTCGTTTATTTCAAATCTTTAAAAGAAGTGCATTTAAAAAAAAACCCAATATATTTACATAAATTATTTTTGATTGACTCTTCGTTTATTTTGCTTTAGTTTGTGGATTTGCAACCATTTTTATTAGATTATACTTTGAAATATTTATCTATTTTTACGCCAGATAGGACAAAGTAATGGTTTTTCTAACAAATATTCCTGGTAAACAATATTTTCTTTAAAGAAAGAATATATCGTTTTTAGTGTTTTCGATTTACGTTTATCAAAGGCACTTAAAATACTTCTTTGTAGAAATACGGAAGGTGTTTAATAAACTAGTATCGTATTCCTTCCGTGCACTACAGTAACACCAGTAAGGAATGACTCAATCATATTTGTTCAAGCAAGCACATAACACAAAGCTTTAACTGCCTCTACTCTGCAGTATGTTTGAAATCTAATGGGCTTTAACGTCTTAATCTTCGTTCTTTAATCAGTAATTCATATCCCTCCATCATTAATACTTCTAATGAACAAGTGAAGATAACGAACAGTGATCAATCTCGTAAATCCCATAACAAATACAAAATTAAGAGTAGGACAAACACGGACCCCTGGACACACTAGAAGTGGGATCAGGTGCCAAGGAGGAGTAAGCGTCACCTGTTGACCGGTCACACCCTCCATAAGTCTTTTTATATTATGTTATATCCGTTCACTTGTACCCCAGAGAAAGAGGGAAAATCATTTTATCAAGATAAAGATAATTGAATATACTACCAATAAGATGTATGGTTTGAAACATGTACTTGCCAAATCTAGTGATCACTACGAATTTATTTTAAAAACGTTTGATATACTGAGCTTTTTCCCCCGATAGCAGGACATTTTTTGTAATTTACCTTGTCTACATGTACATTTATTCTAATTTCAAGAATATGTGTTTTATTTTTCATTTTTTCTATACTTTTTTCTAATGATATTCACCAGGTTTTGAATAAATTTAAAATAATTCCCTCTATATTTCCAATATTTTAATTTTTTTTTATATTTTGAAGGAAATATTTATCTTTTAAAGGGAAATGTGCTGTCATATCGGCATGCTGTACACATTTTATTTCTGTTTTCATATTTTCTAACTGTAAGCCTTTCACAGCGGGAACCTGTTTATCTTGTGATCCGGGTTAGAATAGGTCCTCAGTACCCCTTGCTTGTCGTAAGAGGCGACTGAATGGGGCGGTCCTTCGGATGAGACCGCAAAAACCGAGGCCCCGTGTCGCAGCAGGTGTGGCACGATAAAGATCCCTCCCTGCTCAAAGGCCCTAAACGCCGAACATAGGGCTAAATTTTGCAAACCTTTACCGGCAATGGTGACATCTCGATATGAGTGAAAAATTCTTAAGCGGGACGTAAAACGATACATAATCAATCAATCAATCTTGTGATCTACAATTTCCACTAAACAAAACAAAATTATATGGGATATATAGGACCACCTTGTGTAATACCTATTTCCATTTGACATCTTTTGGTATATAAAATCATAATCCAAGTTACAAAGTTTGGTGCGAAATTATATTTGATATATGTCTTAAATAAGAATTTCCAACAGTATCAAAAGCTGTCTAGAAATCAACAATAGAATACCTTATTCACAATATTAGAACATGGCCAGATATACCAGCGTTTGTATCATTGTAACTATATATTTTGTTTGATATTTATCAGATTGTTTATAACGCTTTCTACTCGTTTTGCAAAAATAAAGGAATACTTTTGTAATCACAATATTAATGGGATGATAGTTTTACTAAATAGTGTTTTTGTGTATTTATGAGACAACTAAATGTTAAAACATGATAAGAGTATTCATTAATTGCTTCCAAACCGTTTCATAAAATTTCATTAAGAACTAGTCACTACCAGAGTAATCTTACATTAGCATATTCTTGGACTGACAGAAATTTACTATATGATATCCCGCCGGATAGCTGAAAAATTGCTCAGGTGGCTATAAACAAACAAACAAACAAACTATATGATATCCCTTTTCTTCTTGTGATTGAAGATTATAAATTCACTGGATCTAAGTGATGTTATTTTGATGATATCATGCATATTAATGCATTGTAATGCATATACAGACTGATCCAGTGCATCAACAGTTTCATAATGCGAAACATGATTATTCATAAATGCTTATTCAGGGGCCTTCGTGGCCGAGTGGTTAGAGCATCGGGCTCAAAATCACAAAGCCTCTCACCTCTGTCGGCGCGTGTTCGAATCTCGGCCGCGGCGTTATGTGAGCAAGTTTGCCAGTTTACTTGCGGAAGGTCGGTGGTCTCTTCCGAGGTACATTGTATCTGGGTTCTCTCCTCCACCAACAAAAACTGGACGCCACCAGATAACTGAAAAATTGTTGAGTGTGGCGGAAAGCAATAAATAATCAATCAATCAATCAATCATAAATTTATTATATGTTGTGCTTGATTCTCCAGTCTTCAGAAATAGGAAGTGCTTTCTTCTTCTTTTTTTAAAATCATCAACATCGTGCTAAGAAGCAACCACATTGCGCAACTGCACAGAAAAACGGGCTGATGTTGTTCTTGATCAACAGAAATCGCATGGAAACGGCGAAATTCGGATGTGACTACAAAAATGAGGCACAGCGTGTGTGGCACGATAAAGATTTCTCCCTGCTTAAGGTCTAAATTTTGCAGCCCTTCACCGGCAATGATGACGTCTCCATATGAGAATAGATCCTCAGTACCCCTTGCTTGTCGTAAGAGGCGACTAAATGGGGCGGTCCTTCGGATGAGACCGCAAAAACCGAGGTCCTGTGTCACAGAAGGTGTGGCACGATAAAGATCCCTCTTTGCTCAAAGTTCATAAGGGCCGAGCATAGGCCTAAATTTGCAGCCCTTCACTGGCAATGGTGAGGTCTCCATATGAGTGAAAGATTCTCGAGTGGGACGTTAAACAATATTTAATCAATCATCTGCTGGTAGACTGTTAGTCCCCGAGGGTTTTCACGAGCCCAGTTGCTAAGTACTGAAGAGACATTACTTGTCGAAGTGCTCATGTGGTGCATCAAAATTGGTACCATTTATGTTTTATTATAATGGAAATAATCCAATTCATTTATGACATGCAATTAAAATATAGAAAACATTTTCAAAATTAAATTAAATGTGTTAATCTCCTAAAATTCGTATTTTCAAAACAGTCTTTGTCATGATATCTCATATAGAGTGGAATTTCACTTCATTAGCTCACTTGAGCTGTAGGCTGTAACCACAGTTGGTTGACATTTTAAATAAATATATAATTTAAAAAAAATGTCTTTCTGTAAACAAACTATTCATACTTTGTTGACAGACAGACAAATCGTTTGTTATACAGTATTCAAAACGTCAAGCACCTGTGGCTGGAGTGGCGGGGATGTGGAAGTGGTACATTGTAATCCTTGTCGTCATTGTCGCCAAACATCTCACTTTATCAACGTCTCTAGAAACAAGTAGCCAATATGGCATATGATATTCTTGCATAAAGGAAATTCACGTTTGTTCGAATGAAGAGCAATGCTCCAAAAAGGGATAATAAAGAAACAGTGAAATTAAAGTGGTCTGGGGTGTTTAGGAACAAATCTTTTCAAGAAAACTCTACCAGAAAAGCCGAAACTTGCATGAAAGCTTCCTTATATGATAAAATTTAAAATTTGTTCAAACCATGACCCCTGGGCAAGGGTGGGTCCACGACTGGGATTCGACGTTAAATTAGTAATACACAGGTACACAAAATCGTCAGGAACAAAACTACATTTTGTATGATTCATATGCAAGTATCCCCATGTAGTATAGATTGAATTTGTTCGAATGATGACCTCTTGGATCAAGGCGAGACTATAAATAGAGTTGGCATTTTCACATAGGAATATATAAGGAAAATCTTTCCATACAAGTATCTTATAATGATACAAGTTTGTCTGACCATTCTTGAACTGAAACAGAAAACTTTATTTTTTGATATTTGTAATAGAAATAAATTGCTCTGAATTCTGTGTTAACCAGCAAACCGACGAGAGCTGCTGGAAAGACACCGTGTTTAAGGTATAGTTATGTCGTTTCAAGACATGGTTTTTGCCAGAAAACGTTAAACATGAACTGACACTGGACTGAATGCTGCCTGCCGTGATTGCTACCAATTGTTGGGCCGTTCTTTAAACACGGGTTCTGGCTACGGATTGCTCCGTTCACCTGATCATGATATAGTGCTCACGGCGGGTGTGACCAGTCGACAGGGGATGCTTACTCCTCCTAGGCGCCCACCTCTGGTGTGTCCATGCACGGTCGCGTATTGGCCTACTCTTAGTTGTGTATCTTATATGATTTATTAGATTGATCGCTGTTCTTTATCTTGTTCATTAATGGAAATAATTTATAATCTGACTGTGATTAAATTTGCAAATATTTAGTAAAGTTATATATAATAAACATGTAACATTGATGAAAGAGCACTTCACGACTGGTCTCTAATCACTGTATCGAACCACCTTAATTTATTGAATCCCTTTTACTGAAGACAGTGATCGCTGTTAGGAGAACACATTGTGACTTACAACCCCAATATAACACACCACCACCAATATTTCATTTTTCAAAGAAAATGTTATTTTACTTGAACAGACTGTACACAGAAGAGTGCATCCGAGGCCGCATTCTGCAAACTCCACTAAGCGGTGTGGCCTTGATTTTTCTCCACGCGAGAGCAATTTCAGACAAATTTATTCCCCAAATTGGAGGTAGTAATTCATCGAGAACATCATTTTATGAAATTATTGCCCCAGTGTTTTAGAGGCAGAAACTCAATAGTATAAATATGGTGTTTACGAGCCAATGGTGCTGTACTTTTTACAATATATCATAAAGAGTAATAAACCAAACGATTTATAAGTCACATCAAACGGATGGTGTTCATTAATATCGCTTGATAGGCTTCACTATGTCAGTTTATTTCTGTCATTTCTAGGAGTTAAAACACACCTTCAACTTTCTCTGAGTTAAAGCTTCTTGTGTTTGAAAATTCTGTCTAAAAACCCTGCGATGAAAGGAAAGCTGATGACGCTTTCTCGGTGCTTGGTGTTCCATACATCGGAGTTGTGTTTGTTTGATTCTATGGATATCGTTAGATATATACACTGCAATGGATTGAAGTGATTCTGTTGTCGTGGAAAACACGGTTCTAAGAGTAAAATTGATAAAGAGAGTGGAATTTTATTGAGTTTTTTTTCCCCAAACGTATTCATAGATTAGTGATTCAATTTGTTTATCGTTCCTTGGCGAGAATGAAAGGTCGTGTTCAAGAAACCCAAGACCGTCCCGTTGTCAGGTTCAGGGAGAAATTAAATTTTACATGTATCGGAATTACTCAAGTGTGTGTCGTCAGTTTCACGTGCATTTCTAGCTTGAAACGACCCGCTTTACCGAATTTCCCAAGAAGTCAACGGCTTGAAGTGGGGAACTCTTTGGCGACAGGGATGCGGAGTTCTAAATTCGTCATGTAGGTAAACAATACCAAGGGCCTGTAGTGGGTACCATCGTATTTCATACACCACTTCAAGACGTATTGAAGTGTATGTGCTAATACAATAAAATAATTTACGACGAATATAAAACTGTTTGGAGTTTGCTTTGGCAATTTTATATCTCTGTCGATCTGGTGTTGTCGGTTCTCGTGGTACATTAAAATTGATTTGAATCAATATGAAATAAACCCACCCAGAAATACTTAACTAAACCTGGGGTTGATAACGACACCATGTGCAACTTCAACTTATCCTTATGACAGTGTTTCCTTATTCAAAATTACAAGTATAATGATTTTTTTCTCTTTAGAATGAAGGAAATAAAAATGGATACGAAATAAAGTACTATTTTACTTCCAATATTTTTGCATTCCATATCTCTAACAATTGAAATGATGGCTATTTCCTCGTGAATGTAAACAGTGTGCGTATGAATCTTGATAAATATTTTGGGAATTCCGATAGAAATGGAAGTAAAATGTAAATATAAAAACAAATTTTAATTTTGAAAATACATGTAGGTATGAACAGCAACGCTTCACGCCAGCATACATTTCATAAAGTGCTAGTGCGCTGTATGAAGTATGCTGGCGTAAAGCGTCGCAGTTCATGCCCTTATGTATTTTCAAAAATGAATTTTTTTTTTAATTAAACGATACAAAAAAAAAATGAACTTGTGAAAACGATAAAAAACTAATAATCAGTATATATTCTGAAAATGTGTCATTGGCTGCGCGAGCTTTTCCGGCCACACAGTGACTGTAATTCATATTCCACCCGTACTTAAGTTAGAAAATTTCACAAAATGTATTACTCTGATTTGAACAATATTTTATTCGTTTACATACACGGAAAGATACAAAAATAGAACTGGACAACAGACACAATGCTTGTATAAGCCATAGGTCATAGGTCATAGGTCACAGGTCAGCTATAACAACAAATAGAATAATGATTTAAAAAAAACCAAAAAACGTATTACTTTGAAATAGTACAAGAATGAGCTTTTCATAAACTAAAATTATTTAAATTTGGTATCGAGGTATATCAACTGAAAATCAAATGTGAAAAACTTAAACAACAAAGAATGAAAAATGAACAGAATGGATAAATAAGTTATTTTAATTTTAACTAGAGGTATAAATTATGTGAAGTATTTAATGAAATTATTATCCTAAACTGCTGATGTAATTTCATATTGAAAATATTTATATCTAAAAAAATAATGTTTTTAAATTTTTATTTATTCATTTTCAAAAAAAATTTGTTTTGTTTTGTTTTTGTTTTCCCTCAAATGTAAAGAAATTACTATAGGAAGCAAATGGTTGACCAAGTATTCACATCTAGGAATATTGAAATAAATAATGAAAAAAAAACATTTTCATAAAATTATTTGCACTAACAATCTGACCTCGCTCACAGGAAGCGCACGATATAACTGTAGAACTTGAAACATAGACGATTTGTGGTTTGATATGATTTATATCCAACGAGGTGTGCGTTTTCTGTCTCCGAGCCTTGGCAAATTTCTTGTGCATTTTAGAAATATCAAAATTCTTAGAGAGTAAATTGTTTGTAATTTATAGTAGAGCATACTAGTATTTTAGATAGAATCGTCATTGAAGTATGAAAGTGGATTATAGTGAAACATTGATAACATGTGTACAACTAACTGCTTCACAACAAAAATTTATTTCACAGGGTGAATTCAATATTTACAATATAACAACTACATTTTTTAATTTACCTCTATCCAGAAAATCAATGTTTACAATACGACAACTGTCTTATTTCATGATATCTAATGCATTTACATTGATGTTGTTTGCAAATATATACGTAAGGAGTTAATTTTCACAACACTATAAAAAAAAATCGCATTGATCTATATCGCGAAAATCTATGCAACAAATTACGATTAACTGTATGGTTTTTGTTGTAGACTTGCTTGTTGTAGAAGACTGGACATTTTCAATTTAAACAACCCATCAAATAACAGCAACAAATATTTTGATATCTACACGATTGATCATTCTGTAGTTTAGTTCCATCCTCAATTTATTCTACATTTAAAAATGTACAGTACGACATTTTTTCTGGCTACGCCGGTCCTGGAATAGTAGTTATACGTTAAATGCCGGCGCCATTATTATTCTTACGCTAAAGATGAAGCATGTCTGTATTATTTATTTGTTTGAGCTGGTGTAGAGCTACCCAAGCAAGTGTTTTATTGACGTAAAAAGGCTTGAGTAAGGTGATTTGATTAGGGACTCTTTACAGTATAAGCTAATGGATCTTAGTTTATTTGGGACTCATTTAGACACCAAAAGTCGTTGAACACACGGCGCAGTGTAATTGAATAATTTCATGGCGGGTGTTTTTCCTCCGTGAAATCAGTCCATATCACGCTCAACAATAAAGTATTTATACAATAAAGAAAATATATTCTAATGACCTTTCTTTCTCGATTCTTGTTTTTTTTTTTTTTTTTTTTTTTTTTTGGTTTTTTTTTGGTTTTTTGTTGTTTTTTTTTATGCCCATCAACTAAAAACACTAAAATTTGGTATACACAGTTCACCCCTTTGTACAGTACTCCGCGAAAATGTAGTTCCACTGACGTACTTGTTTCATAAGAATATTTCATCTGATGATTTTATTTTGATAGAAAAGCCTACAACTTTATCGTCTTTCATCTACCTAGTTTGGATTTCAAATAAAAAGAACACCAGCGCGAGTTTTATGAGGCTGGAATAACGGCGTCAAACCCGATTCAAAAGTTTACGCAAATATTTACTGTTAGCAAAACAGAATCTGCGAGATAGTAAAATCTAGCTATGTATAGGTGAAAGGGAACCACCTTTACGCCACCAATCATTCAACACACAGCAAATTCTATAAAGACACTCCTTATTATGGGACATTATCTATAATTTTATATCTCCTAAAATGTTTTATAAATGGTCCCCCTAGCTGCAATAATATAGCCCTCTTCGATGTTTTTAGGGGGACGGGGTATGTCAGATAAGGAGAGGGCTACAATATTGCTGATAGGGTCTCCCATCTCATTATTTGATCGACATGCAGAAGAATTGCATCTTCCATCGGTTATGATTTTCCCCTGTAAATCCATTCATTAAAAAGGTATCAATAGCCGAAAATATACTACATATTGCCACCGTTTACGCTTGTTGACAAGAGGACAAAATGACTGACCCATACACCAAAATTTAAAAACATATAAGTAGTACGTATACAGATATTGAGTAGGTGAATACATTCTGTCCCCCCCAAAAATTTAGTCGCTTACTCTATTTGTTACGAATAATAATCTCTAAATTGAAAAAAAAAACAAAAACAAAAAACCAAAAAAAAAACCAAACAAACAAACAAACAAAAAACAAAAACCAAAAAAAAAAAACACAAAACAAAAACAAAAAAACAAAAACAAAACAAAACAAAAAACAAAAACAAAAAAAAAAAACAAAACAAAAAAAAAAAAAAAAAACCAACAAAAAAATCCTTACTAAACTTACCGTACTCGATAAACACTAATATATTTATATGACTTGTGCATTTTTTGCGAATACCATTGTACAGCAATCTTATGTATCTCTTGCATGATATTTAATTTGATTACATATCACCTCAGTCCATAACAGAAGATCTGCAGCACTTTGGTAAAATGTTCTGACAAACTCTGGTCCCATAGAGCTACAGGTTTACATCGACCCAGTGCACATCCTCACTCCCGTCTTCTTCTCACTGAAATGAACTCATTGGCTTGTCCAACATTGGACTGTTTCTTATACTGTACTATATGTCCCATGCTGCTGGTACGTTTTCTATGATTCTGTTGAAAACCTTGTTTTAGTATAATAACTGGGCAACGTAAAAAATAACCCGTTAGAATCGTCCCGGGTGTTTCATAACCAAGTTAGTAAGTCATAAAGTGAACGAGCACGCATGAGTAATGAGACAAAGCTGACGATGGGAGAAGCAATACAAATAATGCTACGTTTGATGAGGAACAAATCCCAAGTTAATACATGCACTAATAATGACATCACAATTAAGACTGTGAAGACTTTCTATCAATATTATTTTTGTGAATGTCATTATTCGTATATATAATGTATGAAAACTTCACGCAGAGAGAATTTTAGAAAACTTCTTGTACATTGTATACATAAAATTTCAGGAGATGTGTATTTTAAATCAAGGGTCCGTATGGGACACACCATTTGATTTTAGATGATTTCATCCGTATGCTAATTTTAACCAATCGTTTTGAAAGCTCAATATAATTCTAAAGTTGTAGCTTCTTCTTTCTTTTTTTTTCTTTTTCGAATTATTATATACATTAATCAGCAGGTGCCCGTGACTTACAAGAGTTTAAGAAAAATACAGTATTTCTTTGATTTGTCTAATTGAAAATTATTAGTATCTGTTTTGTTTTTATTACTATTTCTTTTTTTTTTATTTCAGAGATACATCCGTGGAGTATCATTGCAAATTTGTAATTAAAACGCACGTGTTTATACATATATTAAAGTTGGAGACCATGAAACTCATTTCAACATAGCTGACTCAAAGGATTAAGTATTTCTAATAAAATCTTAATTATTAACCATTGACATGGTTCTCGTGGAACAAAAATTAAATCTAACAATCTTTTATAAATATACATATATTGTATATCTGGAATCCAGTATTTTACGAGTTTCCCCATCACAATTAGACGCGCCAATAATCCAGAAAAGTTTATGACGAGTAATCGGATACCGGTGTCAAAGTGTGCACGTCGAGCACCTGTTGTGTTATTAATTACGGGAAAAAAACAAAAGACTGCAATCAACAGCAGGGAACAGGCGGACACTGGTGATTGAATTTTTATCCCAAATGAAAAAAAAATTACGGAAAATAAGTTACAGTTTTAAGCTGTTGTTTTCAGTAAAATTTATCACTTCATTTTAGAAACTAAAGGTACAAGTGTAGGCGTGGTCTTTGTTAATCTATAGAATGCATGTGCCATGTCAAGAACCATGAACGTTAGATAATTAGGATTTATTCACGTTCGATATAAACATGAACACAATTTACCAAAATCACATAAATTCTATTGTAACGCGAATAGTCTGAGTATATATATAAATATAAAAAAAACCTGTTTGCAATCAAATATGTCGAAAACGCAGGCAGAAATTTTTATTTTGGTTAAACAATATTCCTACAATAAAAACTGTCCTGGTGAAGCGTAGGTCAATATTAGATAGACTATAGGTTCCTCAAATGTAAACTGTATCTTTTGTGAAGCGTAATCTGTAGTTTTATCAGTGAAATGATATTTAATGAGTTAGCTATATATAGATCACGTCTCCTTATACATTTATTATCTCTAAATTCATATCGTAGATATTTTTGGTTGTTGTTGATAGATATACATGTGCAACGAAATTTACACTGTTAATTACTTTTTCGTCTATATATCTAATAACTATACATGTCGGCTTTACAATTTAAAACAGCTGAAAGGCCACTATCTAATAAAGATTTCATTTACTCACTATCATTGATATTTATTTTTCTAGATCGAGTACATTTTCTGCACGTTTTCATCATTACTCACTCAGACCACCTTTGGTGGTAGATGAGTATAAAAGATACTTTATAGTGACCATTGTTGGATTAGACAGTGAAACATGTAAATAAAAGACAATGGGTAAGAAAAACAAAAGACGTATGAGAAATGCACAGTGTACAGTTGGATATTGACAGAAGCAAGAATACCGAAGGAACGAGAGAGAGAGAGAGAGAGAGAGAGAGAGAGAGAGAGAGAGAGAGAGAGAGAGAGAGAGATAACTGTAATCGAACCACAGAAATAAACTATAACTCAAAAAGTTATGGTATGAAATATGAGTTTGTACGAACCACACGAAATTTACACAATATGAATATATGAATATATGCATGTGCGTGTAGGCAAACAGTGGTTTAACATTAGGAATGGTATGAACAGGAAATGATAAATTTGCAATATAAATAAAATACACGTAGACAAGAGACGAGTTTTCAGTATGAATAATATTTAAACAAGAAACAAAATATCAAATAATGACACCATGAAGTATTGACTGTCATTTGAAGTACACAGTATAAAAAAGGATGCAATTTCTTATCAAATTTAGTAAAAAAGCACAATTTTGTAAAAAAAAAAAATAAAAAAAAAAAAAATAAAAATTCAACTTTTATCAATTTTTTATGAAAGTTAGTGAAAATGCTAATTTTTGTAAACTTTATTACATCAGTTAAAAAATTCCGTCTCTCTCTCTCTCTCTCTCTCTCTCTCTCTCTCTCTCTCTCTCTCTCTCTCTCTCTCTCTCTCTCTCTCTCTCTCTCTCTCTCTCTCTCTCTCTCCTTGTTCTCCAGTTCCCGCTTTTGCTCAATTTCCATTTGTTGACTTAGGTGCATTTTACAATTTTTTTTTAATCTCAATAATTCAAATGATATGTACTTAATAATGTTTTTGATGTTTTATCTAACTAAACACAGTTTAAATTAAATGGCCGTAAATATCAGAGATAAATTACACGTTTGTAAAACTGTATTGATTCAAAATAGCTTTAAGGTGAAAGCAATGAACGTCTCTCATCATCAATAAACCCTTAAAGTTTTCATTTGGGAACTAGAATTTGCGATAATTTAAATTCATTAATTATCATAAATGTTAACAAACATAAACTCTAATCAACAACCAAAAACAGTAGTTTTAAGAGACAATCTATAATCAATATCACTCATTAAAAATTACTACTAATAGAACACCAATATGCTAGGATTTTTATCTCGAACTTGGGATTACAATTCAAGGCTGTCGTTATCCAGTTCTAGTTCCGTTTATTCTCTCACACCACATTGTGGTACACGAGGTTCTATATACAATATATACAAATAAGGACAACATAAAAGGTACACGTGAAAAAAGCAGAGTGAATTTAGGTATAAATAAAACGAGTTATGGAGGACAGACTTGGTTACATATTTTAGAGACTTGGTTACATATTCTAGATATAAAACTACAAAGTTTGATAAGCACATTGGAGTCAGAAGTTGACAATAATTCTGCAAATTCGAAAAAGTTTGGTTTGTGACAGTATTTTTTACAAAGATTTTTTTTCTCCATTCTTCAAAAAAACTTACGCTCGAGGATATAGTGGTATTTGTCAGCCATTTGACCAATGTCACAGCTGTGGCAAATTCTTTCTTGTTTTGGAGTGCCACACCATCTTCAAGTCTCAGCTGGGAAATGGGGATTTGCAGTTCTGAATTTAATAAATATTGTTCTAATCTTCTTAGGTAGTATAGTTAAATATTTTTCGAATCCAAATTTACTTTTGAAAATCCCATATATTTTACCCTTAGATGACTCCCGTATTTTACTTTACCATTTTTGTATATATTGATCTTTAAGACGTCGTTTTTAACCAACTGATATTAAAAAAAGTTTGTTCATTCCATATATTAGAATGTCCACAGAGATCAAAAATATTTTTGATACAATAGAACCAGGGGTTCATATAATTTTCATTACAAAATTGATCATGTACATACTTATATAAAATACAAACAATCTTACTATCTGGATTTAAAAGTAACTTTCCCCAGTAAGATATCATTCTTGTATACACTGCAACATATAAAGGAAAACGACCAGTTTCTCCATAAACCATATAACTTGGGGTACTACGTTTTAAATTGAGAATGTGTTTTAAAAATATTAATTGGATACGTTCAACAATGTCTAGATTTTCGAAACCCGGAATCTCACAACCATACAAAAGTACCTTATCAAATAAATCAAGCTGACATTCTACTGGTAAATTGAATTGTCTAATTTTTCGTATTGCCCCATACATGGCTTTTTGGGCTTGCTCGCATAATTGTTTTTTTGTTTTTTTTTTTTTGTTTTTGTTTTTTGTTGGTTTTTTTTTTTTTTTTTTTTTTTGCCTTGCAAAATGATCCTGACCGGGTAAAAATTATGCCCAAATATTTAAATTCTTTAACGATTTCAATAACTTTGTTATCAAAGTAAAATGTACTTTTTGCAGGTCGACCTTTGGAAAAAACGATAATTTTTGTCATTGACATTGAATTTCCATTGAATGCAATATGAATGAGACTTAAGAAGAGCATGTTGCAGACCTTCCGCAGACTCAGACACAATAACTGTATCGTCTGCGTATAATAAAATAAAAAGTTTTAAATAAAGTAAAAATTCATTTTCGTCCATATTTGGGGTATTTGTATTGATAGAGAGCCCATGCACATTTTTATCAACAAGAAATTCTTCTAAATCATTTATGTAGAGCGAAAACAGAAGAGGAGATAAATTTTCACCTTGTCGGACCCCGGTTTTGCAGTTCAAAAATTCAGAAGACTGACCGTTAATTGATACCATGGACTTAACTCCTTCATACATATTTTTAATAAACGTAAAACACTTGCCTTCAATGCCTGTTTTAACAATTTCTACCACAGTCCATTTCTCCATACAGTGTCAAACGCTTGTTTAAAATAAATAAAGGCACAAATAGCTTCTTATTGTTAAACTTTACCATATTCATGAGAAAGTGCCAAGTTAAGATATTGTCTAAAGTGGAATACCCTTTCCTAAAACCCGTTTGACTTTCACTAATAAGAGTAAAATTTTCAACACATAATTCCAGGCGTTTACATAAAATTGAAATGAAGTTTCATACGTTAACGACACGTGCTATACACACACACACACACACACACACACACACACACACACACACACACACACACACACACACACACACACACACACACACACACCTAAATTTTTGTTTCTATAAAACAAATGAATACAATTTACCATACTGAGCGCAATTCATTCCCATGAATTCTTGATTAAGTCCATAGCAATGAAGAAAATTTGTTTAAAGGGAGGGGTAATATCTATCAATTTTTTAACATCATAAACAATTACAGGAATTTTATTACAACCAATGAAATCCAAAACTATGTATCAATCCATGCATCCATACTTTTGGGAGGGGGGATATAAAGTAAATTAATGGAATGATAAACCCTGAAGTTCCTGCGTAATTAGATAAGAATGGAATCATCCTCCCACTTTATTTCTCTCGTATGAGGAGTATCCTTGAATGTACAAATGTACATGAAATGCAAACAATTATGAATAATATATTGAAATATGCAGAACAGAATACTATAAATCCTGTCATAGAAATAACAGAGTGAAGACCAAAAAATAGCGAAGTATAATAAAAGGGGGAAAAAAAGAGAGAAATATTTATACAAATGGATGAAGTTATGGATGAAGCTATGGATGAAGTTATGGATGAAGTTATGGATGGATGAAGCTTTGGATGGATGAAGTTATGGATGGATGAAGTTATGGATGAAGTTATGGATGAAGTTATGGATAGATGAAGTTATGGATGAAGTTATGGATGAAGCTATGGATGGATGAAGCTATGGATGAAGCTATGGATAGATGAAGTTATGGATGAAGTTATGGACGAAGTTATGGATGAAGCTATGGATGAAGCTATGGATGGATGAAGTTATGGATGAAACTATGGATGGATGAAGCTATGGATGGACGAAGTTGTGGATGAAATTATGGACGAAGTTATGGATGAAGCTATGGATGGATGAAGTTATGGATGAAGCTATGGATGAAGTTATGAATGAAGTTATGGATGGATGAAGTTATGGATGAAGCTATGGATAGATGAAGTTATTTATGAAGCTATGGATGAAGTTATGGATGAGGTTATGGATGGATGAAGTTATGGATGAAGTTATGGATGAAGCTATGGATGGATGAAGCTATGGATGGATGAAGCTATGGATGAAGTTATGGATGAAGTTATGGATGAAGCTATGGATGGATGAAGTTATGGATGAAGTTATGGATGAAGTTATGGATGAAATTATGGATGGATGAAGTTATGGATGAAGCTATGGATGAAGATTACATCATTGTTTTGTTAGTGATATTCTCTAGCAGATTTTAAAGCCCAGTTGTAGCATGTAGTTGGATTTCTTATGTACCGAAAGTTAAAAAGTTGAACAGATCTCATGTCTGTTTCTGGAATCCATGGACAAGAATTGCGTCCTAAGAGAAAGCACGAAGTTCAGCAGAGAGCAATGCGTCTAGATTGTTTGAGAATTTATCCAACCAGGAGTTGCGTTATTTAAAGTCATCGAGTTGGAACATCTAATCTGTTTGAAACTATCTAGAAGTGCTGGTCAGGGAATCAAAATAAAGGACAAATTGTTTGATTTTGAGAAGTTTGAAGGATTATAGATCAATGATAACTACATTATTAAAACAAGGTATGTAGTACAGAAATTCTCCTCTTTATTCATTAAAGTGATAAAGTGGGGAATTCCGAAGTGAAAAAAGGCATGTTAAAATCTCTCTATCTCCCTCCCTCCCTGTGCATAGTTCTTAGAAATTTTAGAAATGTCACGAAACTTTTCCCTGTAGGTGTTAAGAATTTCTTTATAGATATAACCAACAGTTTTGTCTTATTTTCTAAATATAAGTCACTTGTTTGTAGTTTTACTTTCTACTAATTTAGAAACGTCACCAGATTCAGAGGAAGTGACGTGTATATTCCGGAACTTGATGGGGCAGGTCAGACTGGCCGACCTGTAGCTTTGGAAATAGCTCAGTGTTTGGAATGTGAAGAAAGATAACCCATATTTTATACTGTGTTAATATTCCCATAGAAATAAAATAATTATCAAATAAATACAAATATAAACTTATCAGTATTTTCATCATATTTTTATCATATATTATATATAGTTTATCAAAAGAAGATTCAAATATCTTAAAATCGATCGCACCATCCCCAGAGTAAAGGCGAATGTCAACAAGAAAAACAGGAAAAGGGAAGTAACCCGGAGAAGTATCGATCACAGTGATGAAATGGAAGCCGATACCCGTCTTAGAGATTACAGAATTCTGATGGCGTTACAGTACAGTCTGTCATTATACTTACACAGCGATACAGTATGAATTATTGTCGACATTAGAACCGATTCTAGACAGTACAACCCAGCAAGGAACAACAGCTTGATAGTTAATTCTCTTCGTAAAACAACATGATATACTTCATGTTTACATGTTTGTTGTTTTCCGCCACACTCAACAATTTTTCAGTTATCTGGTGGCGTCCAGTTTTTGTAGGTAGAGGAGAGAACCCAGATACAATGTACCCGGGAAGAGACCACCGACCTTCCGAAAGTTAACTGGCAAACTTTCTCACATATATCGGCGCGAGCGAGAATCGAACCCGCGCCAACTTAAGGCGACAGGCCTTGTGATTTTGAGCGCAGTGCTCTAACCACTCGGCCACGGAGGCCCCAAAATTGATCCTTTCTGACCATGATATGAATATGTTCGTAACAAAGTTTTGAAGTTAATTGATTTTCCTCAAAACACCTATATATTATATAGATACAGTTTTATACCTATATATTATATAGATACAGCTTTGTGCCTATATATTATATAGATACAGCTTTATACCTATATATTATATAGATACAGCATGATACACACAGAGATTGAGTTTTGTATAGTACATCCCCTCGAGAGGGGATATATTAACGGGACTGTGTGTGTGTGTGTGTGTGTGTGTGTGTGTGTGTGTGTGTAACACTGAGCTTGTAGACCCTCTACAACCATATCTTTTACTCGATTATTTAATACGTTACATATATAGCGTTGTTATCAAGAAAGAAACGTTAATGATTTTGGGGTCAGAAAGGTCAACGTTCAAGGTCACTACGAGACACTGTAGATACTCTACAGGCCATATTGATATTTAACATGTAACTTTGTAATCACGAGAACAAGAACCCTATTCATACAAAAAGCTTGTAGACACACATTGCGAGGGGATATGTCCCGCCTTGAACAGATTACGTTATATGAAGTGTATATTTGTAAGATTGAGTTTTGATGTATTATACAAGGAATCATATTATACAAGGAATCATATGTTTTTTCTGAAATCTTTTAAGAAATACAAAACTCAGCGAAAAAAAAAATCTTTTTCTATTCTCACTTTTTAATTTTATTACAGTCATTAAAAAAAAACTCTTTATGTGAATTTAATAAGATCTGAACGGCAAATAAATGCAAAACATGTTTTTGTTTTCTTTCCTTGCCAATTACAACAGCAACACCAACAGCAAAGGGGTCAATGTTGGCGAGATACGATGGCGTCCTGGATCCCTCCCCCTTTTTTGTTTTTTTAAATTTTTGTTTAGATATAATTTTTTTTTTTTTTTTTTTTGCTATTGTATGTGCTCAGACCACATTTTGAGGTACATGTATATAAAAGACAATGGGTTCAGAAGAAAAGATGTAAGAAATGTTCAATGGACAATCGGTTATTTACAGGTAGAGGTCAAAGGTTGATATGGAGTGTAACTCGGAGTATGAATACATCTTATCATGCTTATAACATACATTACAAAAATAAAATAAACAGAAACAGAGAGATTATATTTTATCTATGAAGTTAAGATTTAAATGAAAGCATGAGACTTGAAGAGCTCAAATGTATGCTTGAAATTTAATCAATATGTAAACAGGGCAGTTTGAAGCAGAAATACATTGCGGATCCGTAACGCCCAGTTAACACATGGCAATTGTGGCGCAAAAAGCCTGTATTTAATTATACATGTAAGTATGTAGTCATTAAAAAAAATTCAATGAGAGTGATTTCGGGCGCACCGTGACAATAAATAAATAAATAAAAATCAAACAGTGTGTCATTCAATTCTGTCAACACTCATTGCATTCCTTGTACGTTTTGGTGTTTGTGATAAAAAGAGAACAAGAAAAGGCGAGATTTCGACACTGTTCAGCTACCGCAGAACAAAATGTAGTCCTTGCAAACTGTGGTATGTAGTGCACTTTCAGATGTGAGGGTAGGGATTTCTGAAATAATGATTATGTGTTCAAAATTGATCTTTGAAGTTAAGACTGGAATTAGACAAATGTATAAATTCCGAGGAGCGTATCCCTTAACAAAACGCATAACACTACAATTAATGTATCGCCCTCGATCTGATTGTGGTTGTTAAGTAACACACACACACACACACAGGTTGTCTTTCGCGTATAATTAAAGGCTGAATATTTACATTTCCAATGTGTTTGCTTTCAATATCTTTACCAATTGCAATGCCAGTCATTTCCTGATGACTGTGGACAATGTGTGTATGAATCTTGACGACAAAAATAAAAATAGATTGTAGACATACAGAAATAAATTTCTCATTTTTGAAAGTACACGAGGACATGGAGTGCAACGCTCCACACCAACACACTTCATGAAGCGCTGTGAAGTATAATGGCATAACATGCCATCAAGTATTTTCAAAAATAAAAATGTATTTCTTAAATAAATGTATTCGGTTTGGAACACAGTATTCACATTCACATTCCAATTTCGTGTTTTCGTGTTTCAGATCTTATATATTTTACATTTAGATGACTCGCATGGAAACGAGATTTTGTGGAAATTCTAGCTTAATCATTTTTAAAAACGTGTTTTAAAAAAAGTCAATACAACAGAGGGCTTGCTATTTTTCTGTGAAAATTTCAAATACACATTAAAATGTTCTCGTTTGACTGAAAGCTCTGTTTTTGCTTCTGAAATGTCAAATTGGGTTTTACCTCTTGAGGCACCTTAAACCATGACATCATAACCCTCGTCACAAAAGATTACACGTGATAAACAGAGATAAGAAATTCTCTCTATCGGTTTAAGTACCTCAGAGATCATTAGAATGTATGAATGACTGTTTGGCACGTGCGTTCATAAACACATACGGCCTCTTCATTCCACCGTGTGTAAATTGCCTGTTTTCATTGATAAGAACTTGAAATGCAGTGCATGTGCTTATTCTTCAATAAAATGCTTGCATGAACTTTAATAGAACTTTATTTTCGCCGAACATTTAAATCCAGGGAATCAAGGAAACCATTTCTAACATCAAGAAAATCAAAACACGTAAAAAGTGTATAAAATAAGAAAAGAATGTTCAACAGCCATTAAATCATTAAAGGGAAGTAATTGATTTGTAATTTCCATTTAACCCCTCTTTTAATTGAATTCGCAGGTAGAATAACAATACTGCGGCTCCCGTGGAGCTTACGTAACTTTTTTTTGCTACACTACACAGAAGCTGCTGTTGTACGGGTCTACGTCAGCTTCTCAGACAGGTTGCAGAGGTGTTCTCAGGCGAGTTTTGGGAGGAAGCGTGTATTTATATCAATACAAATTGAAAATATCAAACACATCCTGGGCCTTTTTTTCTCTGGCACTTGGCTACTGGTTTTCATGGTATTCACTGACGGGAGTTATTTCTGTAAAATACAAGTAAGCAATGAAACTTTGTAACAAAAAATTTGCCATTATCTCTAGCAAAAGTTACAGTGTGTTCAAATATGTTTATTTTTTTTCTACGAAAAAACGTATTGTTTGTAATAGTTTAAACTATCAAAAGAGAGTACTTCTAAGAATATTGTGTGTACATGTATGCACAATTAAACTGAAGAGTTGATTTGATTAATGCATAAATATGAGAAAATATATTCTTTCAAAAAAAAAATGTAGATTTTTTCCCCTGTCAAAGTTAATGATTTTGACAGTACAAACTGATTTTGTTTATACGTAACCTATGTTTTTAAAACTTGCCAAGGTCACAGTATATGTTGGGTGTCACATGTACTTTGATTTAGCGAGTATACAAATTGCCTCTTTCTACTAAAACTAAAATAACTTTGCTTTTATGCTTAGGTGAACATTTAGCATTTTTTTCCCGAAGCAATGACCCATTGTCTTGAATGCCCTTGGCAAAATATATAATACGATAATAGATTTGGCGAAGACAACGATAAACAGTCTTCAAAATATCGTACTTTGTACAAAATATGCTCCAACACTCTCTATAAATTGCACATTTATCGATGTTTTGTTTGTAATAAATATGTTCTGTTTCATTTCATTTACGATCGATAAAAAGAAATAAATGAAATTACAAAAGATAAGTCAATATTTGACCGCTCGTCTAGTGAATAGACGGTAGGGGATTCGAACACCGCGCGTGCCAGACCTGAGGTATTCGTATCGGTAGTGACTATTTCTTTACCAAGCCGGCTCAGAATTAGAAATGAGAGTCACGGGTCATTCAGATGGGTTAAATCTCACTGCTATAAGTGATTCAGAGCTAACTTCATGCCTCTGTACAAATGAAATATCCTCGAAGGACCGTTAAACTCCAACAATCGATAACCAACCAATTCGCCCTAAACCGATTATTGCTATCTGGAGTACTGGGTAAATTCAAATTTTCAAATTGCCTATTTAGAAATAGATTTTAAAAGGCGAAAATAAAACAGGGGCTAAAATATACCAATGTACAGCAGTTGTTAAAGTTATCTAATCGCAAGAGTCAATGTTCTATTTATTTCATGTTACACTTTTCAAATGACAAAGGAACATAATACCTGTGCTACAGTATTGACAATCTGCTTACAACGTCCTATGAACCAGAAATGAACTTCTAATTTAGATACTTTTTTCGAAAGAAAACACCTTTATTAAACATTTGTAGCTCACACAAGATGTTGAAAGTTAAAAATAACCAATGTTTACAGAAATCTAAGACAGCTGATGTTATGGTGATAAAAAAGTGGATTTTGAAGGTAAACCAACGTCATGATAAGTTCTACATCGAAGAAATGACGAAAAAAGTTATTTAGAGTCATTCAATTTAAGAGATAAGCATCGCCATTTGGAGAGCTTTAGGTTATATAATGGTGATTTAGTACACGCTTATTTTAGATCTTCGTAATCTAAACTGATATTTCGTGTGTCTTCATTGCGTAATATATGAAACATTAGAATAGTTAATATCATCAGTTTATCTGCCATTGATAGAAAAGTTTAATAATTACTTATATCAACAAGGTCGCGCATATGCTCCTTAATTCAGCTATGGCGTTTGCCTATCCAGCAAAATTAATTTAGGTTTTCAAAGAAAGTCTTAAGATTTGTCTTTTTGTAAGGCGTATCTTAACGATAGATCCTCAACATATGTTCCGAGAATTCGGAGATGTTTTCAACCTAAAAATTGGAGTTGAATAGATAAAAAATATTCTAGACATCGTCGTTGATTACAACCCACAACAACGCCCTCTGACGGGGTTGGAAACTGGGTTCTCGCCATGTGTGAAACGTCTCTGTTACATATAGGTTTTACGTAATAGATAGTCCGTCTTAAAATATGTTTTGAACTCCATGATATATGTCTTAGCACTAGCTCCATCGATGATCTGCCCAACGGACAAATTTTATAACATCTATGTTACTCAGGTGTTGATATACATCACCAGATAAAAATTTCATTACACGCTCTTAGCTGTAATGCGCACTGATGAAAGACGATAACCACCAGACCAAAAAAAAAAAAAAAAAAAAAAAAATGAGAGAAAAAGAAAAATGAAAATAAAAGCTGAAAAGGTAGTATATAATATACATATAGTTCGTTATAATAACCAACTAATGTAGTGAGTTATCATGTATCATGTTTATATCATGTATCATGTTTATATCATGTATCATGTTTATATCATGTTTGTGTTACCCATTCTCACTCTAAATATGAATATATGTGAAGATTTTCTTTCTTTCAAGAACCAATCCTTGATTTTGTAATGCTGGCATTCTTTGGACAGCAAACTCCTTTGTAACAGTAATCTAATTTCATATTTACAATGAAGTTTGACGTTTGTTTATTTCATGCTTTACATTAACAGAAATGTCTCGAAACTTTAGTAAAAACATTTACGAATCTATAGGAACGCTGTTTGGTAATTGTCAGGAGCTTTGTTGTATACGCTTAAGGAGGGTGAGCGCACCAGAGTAATTCATAAGACCATCCGTGAGCTGTGTGAGTTGATTATTTTTCACGACCAGTCGAGGCTTACAATGCTTTTGAAAATACGGCACTGGAACACAAATATAATTCAGATAGTTGATAAAAGAGCCCAGCTATTTCTCATAGTTGTATACTTACAAAACATACAGCTGTGACATTTCTGAAAAGAAAAATAAATGCTGTTATATCTCAACATTTATAGCATAGCTATTCTGTCTCATACTGAAACCAATCCCTATACTGCAAATTTCATCACACATAATGTTTGATTGTTTGATTGTTTTCCGCCACACTCAACAATTTTTCAGTTATCTGGTGGCGTCCAGTTTTTGGTAGGTGGAGTAGAGAACCTAGATACAATGTATCCGGGAAGAGACCACCGACCTTCCGAAAGTAAACTGGCAAACTTTCTCACATATATCGGCACGAGCAGGATGCGAACCGCGCCGACTAGAGGTGAGAGGCCTTGTGATTTTGAGCGCAATGCTTTAACTCGGCCACGAAGGCCCCCTATCACACATAATGGCCTCCGTGTAGCTCTTCAAGCATGCGTCGTAGTCCTTGAAGAGTTTAAATGTGATATACGTAAAATGGTCTCTCTTGAACAATATTAACCTGGTGAAATACCAGTCTAAAGCAGGCCCGTAGGAAGCAATTTCACTGGGGGGGGGGGGGGGGGGGGGGGGGGCACACCAAAGTAATTTACGACAAAAAAGTGACATCGACAAAACTATTACTAAAAAGATAACTGCAGAAATATGTGCAAGCATTGAGATGTACGTCATGTAGATAAATCTAATTATGTACATAGAATCTAATTAGTTTCCCAGAAAACCCCTCAACTTTAATTTTAAGGGGTTTTTTTTGGGGGGGGGGGGTTAAGAATTTTTTAAATCTTTTTTTGTTTGTTTATATCTTTATCATTTTGTTATCAATCATTTCTGAGTCAGAAGGTATTTAGTACTCGGTAAACTTTCCAAAAATCGCCAGTCTGTGTTCACTTTCACTTACGAACTCCTCAACTATTTTTTTCTGGATTCAGTTCATCAGTCTCATTTTTATGAACATGCAATAAAAGCAAATTGTTTGTTCGTATTTGGCTCATTGTTGATCTCAGTGATGTTTTCAATCTTTTCAAGACGCTGAATGAGCGCTCACTGGTAGGGTTAGTTGCAGGAAGTACCAAAATTAGTTTGACAATTTTAAGGATCTCGGCAAACAGACTTTTTTCATTTGAATATCTGAAAAATTTAACCACACTTGGTATATCTGGCGTAATGATTTTGGCAAAACAGTCTTTAACATTATAAGCTGGCAGTGAAGATCTTTTGGCTTCAAATCTGTATCATATAGGGTCGTGACAAAATTGAATTCTTCTTCAAACGTTTGACCTGTGCAAGCCTTAATTACGAGCTTTTTAAGATTAACATAAGCTTTGTAACCTGGTTGGTCAAATCTAGATTTTATGCCAGCTAAAAGCAGATCTAATGCCTCGTAAAAATATTTCCTATACATATCTGCACACGATGAAAAGTATGTGCTGCTGTCCCATCATCAAGTTTACGAGGAAGGTTGCGTTTTCTAGGAAGAACAGGATCATCGATGGTCATCTGTGTTAATTTTTCAACAACTTCCTCGTAAAATTGAGTGAAGATTGTCTCATCTCGGAGACTTTACAAAGCACTCATTGTCGTTGATGCCATTTTTTGACCATCACTCGCCGAGAGACTTGGAGCCTGCAGAGCCCTTGCCAAATTATCACTATAACGTAAAACTTTTTCACTCAGTAAACACCCAAAGAAGAAATCCCCTAATTCTGTTTCTCATTTCTACCTCACGCACGTATTGGAGGCTTTCATTCCAAACATTTCTTAGAATTCCATAGTTTGACAAAATGTTCAAAAATGTGTCGGCTTTTATTGTCCATCTTGTGGGACACAAAACCCTTATTCCCGCTAACGTTTTCTCTAGATTTTGAGTATTGTTTAATGTATTGGAAATCATCTCCCTTCTTGGAGATTCTTTAATCAACTTTGTTATATCCTTTGCAATGTCCAGGGTGTCTCTAAGCAACGTTCATCCCTTAATAGAATCACTGCAAGCTAGGTTAAGAGTATGACAATAACAGTGTATGTAAAGGGCTCTGGGTTCAAGTGCATGACTTTGTGTAGCAACACCTGTCTTTGAACCAGCCATAGAAGCAGCCACGTCATCACACTGGCCTCGTACTTTGTTGATAGGCAGATCGAACCTTAAAAGGGCATCTTTTATTGCTAGGGTTATTGAATTAGCCCCAATGTCAGAAATATAGTACATCCCTAATAAATCTTCATGAGCGGTAAAATTTTGATCAACCCATCGAATGCATAAAACAAGCTGTTCTTTGTTCGAAATATCTCGTGTTTCGTCTGCTATTATTGAAAAGAATTCAGACGATTTGATGAAAGCAACAATTTGTCGCAAAACCTGCAACCCCGCAAAACTTTGCCCTTTGAGTCTAACAAGAAAACTTAGTGCTTTCCATCCCTTTTTTCCTGCATTCCTTGCTTCTTCGTGCACTTTTTCGAAAAATGCCTTTCTTTCGTCGGGCATACATTGTGAAATATAATCAAAGTTAAAACTGTGCGGAAGGCTGATCTTACACTGATACGATAGTGTCTACTCTTGGACCAAGAATGAAACAGGTCTTGACAGCCTGAGACTTTACAAGCTTTGAAAAAGTTGTTACACGCCATGACCTACGTCACATTGGGGGTGTTACGTCACTGACAAAGTACTTCACACATTGTCGGGTTTACCTTTACCATGAAAACTGTGATGATAAAAAAGTCAATAATTCATCATATTAGCTTTACAAAAAGATTTTAAATATATACAAACGTTGAACTGATATTAGGGCAGTTGGGCATAGGCATTTTTGTATCAAGACGAAGTTTCTATGAACGAGCTATCTAATGAATGATAAACCTTGGAAGTTAGTCAAGGTCACACATATCAGATACCTTTTGATCAGTCGTCCCTTGCGAGATTTTTTCACTCGTATGAGTCGTCAACAAATACCGGTAAAGGACTTTAAACGACACTTGAACAGTGAGGGTACTTTACCGTGCCAAAGCCTTTCGCGGCACAACTTACGGTCATATCCGAAATATCCTTGACTTTCACTCCTAGTGCCGGGCACTTGGCAAAGGAACAGTCACTACATATCATAGGTTTGACGCCAGATGCGGAGCTTGGAACGAGAACCCAACCATTACCTCATGATTACGACATTTTGGATGATGCCCTAAGAAATGTTAAGGCATTAAGCGCTTTTCATATTTTTTTTATTATTTAAGCTAAAAGACAGTCACACTGACTGACGCTGAGTCTCATTGAATTAAATGAACTTTCTGCTTAAAAATAATTATACTTTACACTATATGTGAATTTTACTATATGATTTTTTTGGGAAAATATTGCCCCCCCCCCCCCCCCCTCTCCCGGTTTCTGCGGCCATGTAAAGTACAGAATTCTGAGTAAACAACCAACAGTATTTATAAAATAATATCACAATGAAATCAAGACACTTCATCCTGTGATGAAATGGTCCAATGTTTATTTGACATCACTTCCTCCTCTCTTTTCAGATTTGTGTAATACACCTTGACAGACATGCCTGAGAACACTCGGGCGGCGCTGGGGGGATGTCAGCGGTTTGAATGCAAGGTGATCGGGTACCCCAGACCCACCATACAGTGGTTCAAAGATGGCCGCAATATCACAAAGGACGAGCGTTACGAGTTTGACTATTCTATTGATGGGATTATTACCATGGTGATTAATAACGTGACGGATAAGGACCAAGGAGTATTTTCCTGCAGGGCCGAAAATTCCGAAGGCTGGGCAGCCACTGCAGCTTTCCTGAACGTCAGAAGTAAGTGAAGTCAATGGCAATTACTCGATTTTTCCTTAACAGCAAATACATTTTTTGTTTCGGAAATGGGCGAGTAAAATCCGACAGTAGATATTTGAACGTGATCTGAGTCGTCTGACGTCACAACCCCAACCCCCCAACCCCCCAGATCCGCGTTTGTATGTAGATACAATGTAACTGTTGTTTAACTAGGAAACTGACCGATTACACATTAATTATCTACGGTCTAAATACTCTGACATGTAGAAAGGTGGTGAATGCCCCCGGATTATGTTTAAATCCACGTGATCTTAAATTCTTAATCTTACATTTGACATTAAGAAGATGACGCCAAATCTTTCGTCCTTGAAGATTAATTTTCAGTCTGTCTGGGTTAAGTTATCTAAGTCTATAAATAGCTTTGGATGTGATCTATCGGTGTATTGAATTATCTGTTACATAAATTTCTTTTCTGACCTGAATAAGTTGGAATCACTTCTGATCTAAATTTTTACTTTTGACGTTGAGGATGGGATCTTAGATTATGTTGAAGTATCGGTGATCTAAATCTTGCTTTTAACCTTTGACTATGTTTAGCTAGATGTGTAACTAGTAGGTGATTTAATGCCTGATATAAGTACTTTCTGGCATTGTTTTACTGCATTGTATATTTCTAATCAATATATTTACACTTCCAATGTGTTTGACTTTGATATTTACAAATTGTAATGATCGTCATTTTCTCATGAATGCGCTGTGGTTTTGAGCAGTGCGCGTATGAATCTTGTTAGATATACTGGCGTAAAGCGTGACAATTCATACCCGGTATTTTCTGAAATGAAAATTTCTCGAATTAATGTAAATTCAAAATTTAAAATGGAAATGTCATAAATCTTATAGAGAATACCAAGTCACAACTGAAACTAGAATTAATGAATGTTATTTTGAATAAACAGGTAACCAAAAACCATTTTCCATATGCATAAGTGAGAGCGTACCATCACTGTCCTACTCTGTCTGTGTATCACCATCCCACGTCAGTGAACACGTGATCCTTTGTACTTACGTAACAGAATAGTCACGTGTTTTCCTATTCAGTGCTGGGATTTCTAGGTCACCTGGGTCGCTCAAGTGACCTATTGCAATTGGTCTGCGTAATGTGCGTGAAAATGCTAAGATAATGAACAGTACTTAATCTCTGCGTCTGTTGTCGTGTGTTAACAATTTAGTATTTTTAACTTCTTCTTGATAAATACCGTTCCAATTCTTTTCAAATTTGGTATGTAGCATCTTCGGGACAAGGTGGACATAAATTGCAAATTTTAGGACTCCTGTACCCCTGAGGCCTAAGGGGTGGGGCCAAAACTGCCAATACTTGACCAGTTTAAAATATTTTCTTCTCTACAATCGCACATTTGTGAAAAAAGTAAATGCATAGTTATGTAGATAAGGGAAACTTCTACGAAAATTATTACTTTCATGATCCCCGGGGTAGATGCTTTGACGCCAGGGTGGGGCCAAACTTGGTAAACAGCGTTTAGACCTATGTTTAAAACATTTAAAAACATGTTAATGCTATTTTCTGTTTTAACAAAAATGATAATACAAAAAAAAAAAAAAAAAAAAAAAAAAAAAAAAAAAAAAAAAAAATTACTAATACCTCCCATTTTGACTTTAGATGATTATTATTTTTGTGACCTTTCAATTTATATAATGTTCGTTTTTATATTGCCCTTGTTTTACATGGTAAGCGCTTTAGAGTAATTATATAATTAGATAAGGTGCTATATAAAAATAGTATAATAATAATAATGATACCAAATTGAAACTTAATGAATATTTAGAATGTGGAGGTAGCCCTTTAACAAAAGTGTAAATTTCGTGATCCCAGGGGTAGGGGTTTTGGTGTCAGGGTGGGGTTAAAATGGTCAGAGATTAAATGTGTTAAAAATTAAATATTTTTAACTTGATAACTACCATTCTAATTCTTTTCAAATTTGGTATGAAGAATCCTTGGAACAGTGGTGACGTAAATTTTAAGCTTCGTGACTTCTGCACCCAGGGACCTTAGGAACGGGGAAAAACTGTCAAAAAGTGACTCATTTTCAGACATCTTCTTCTCTACAACCACACATCTGTAACAAAAACTAAATACATATTCATGTAGAGCGGGAAGGTCTCTACGAAAATTGTAAATTTCATGATCCCACAGGTAAGGGTTTTGGAATCAGGGTGGGGCCAAAATGGTCAGTGATTAAATGTGTTTACAATGGAACATTTTTTAACGTCTTCTTGATAACTACCGTTCCAATTCTTTTCAAATTTGGTATGAAGCAACTTTGAAACAAGGGGAACATAAATAGTAATCTTTAGGACTCCTGTATCGCCAAGACCTTAGGGGCGGGGCAAAAACTGTAAACAATTGACTTCTTTTCTGCAACTGCATGTATATTAGAAAAACTTAATGCATAGTAATGTAGAGCAGGAAGGCCTGTACTAAAATTGTAAATTTCACGATCCCTGGGGTAGATGTTCTGACCCCAAGGTGAGACCAAACTTAGTATTATATATTCCATATGTGTAAAACATTTGAATAATATCTTCTTTAATGCTATTGATACTAAATTGAAAGTAAATAGATATTGAGGAGTAAGTAGTCCTTTACCTAAATTGTCATAATCCAAGGGAGTAATGGATTTGGTTCCAGGGTAGGACCAAATTATAAGTGATTATTGTCTTTAACATTTGAAAAACTTCTTTACGTTTGCTGATGCAGTATGAAAACTAATTAATTATTCAGGAAAAGCAGAAAAGAATATACCAGATTATAAATTTCACATCCCCATGGTTTTGACTCTAAGATGAGTCGAAATTGATGTAATATATTTTATATCAAGTAAATAAAGTTTAGGCACTTCCGGGGGCTTTTAAGTCTTACGAATACATATTGCTTTATACTGTTACTGAATATTAGAATTTCGCTTAGATATGCAGAACAGGAACCCCCACCCCCACCCCGATTTCATAGCTTAATTAATACTAGGTCTGTAGGCCGTTTGTTACCTCACTTGAGCTCAAGTGAGCTTTCCTGATCAAAACTTTCCGTTGTCTGTCGTTGGCGTCGCTGTCGTAAACTTTTCACATTTTCATCTTCTCCAGAACCACTGGGCCAATTTTAATCAAACTCGGCAAAATGCATGCCTGGGTGAAGAAGTGTCATGTTTGTTCAAATGAAGATCAACATCCTGCTCAAAGAGGGGGGATAATAGCGAAAGTACACGGATAATTTTTAAAAATCTTCTTCTCCAAAACCAGCAGTCCAATTTAATCAAACTTCGTACAAATTATCTGAAGGGAATTCAAGTTTGTTCAAGTGAAGGGCCATGTCCCTTTCAAAGGGGAGATAATCACAAAAATGCAAAAGTAGAGTGGGGTCTTTTAAAAATCTTCTTCTCAAGAACCACTTGGTCAGGCAAGTTCAAATATACATGGAAGCTTCCTGACATAGTGCAGATTCAAGATTGTCAAAATTGTGGGCCCCGGGGGTAGTGTGGGATCACAATAGGGAATCAAAGTTTTACATATGAAAATGTAGGAAAAATCTTCTCAAGAATCACTTGACCAGAAAAGTTCAAATTTACATTTTAGTTTCCTGACATAGTGCAAATTCCAGTTTGTTAAAATCATGGCCTCCAAGGGTAGGGTCGAGTCGCAATAATGGATCAATATTTTACATGCAAATATATTGGGAAAATCTTTAAAAATCCTCTTCTCAAGAACCACCGTACCAGAAAATTTCAAATTTACATGGCAGTGTCCCGACATAGTGGAGGTTCAAGTTTGTTAAAATTGTGGCCCCCAGGTGTAGGGTGGGGCCACAATAGGAAATCAAAATTTTACATGAGAATTTACAGGGAAAATCTTCAAATATGGGTCAAAGTGACTCAGGTGAGCGATGTGGTCTTTGATCCTCTTGCTGTATTGGTGCATAATTTTTAAATTTCATTTTAACAGTGTTGTAACCTTTGTTATTTCCTCTTTCCGTAGATCAGAACAGATGACTTTATTAATTATGATATTAATTGTTCTCAGGTTTTTATGTCAGCTGTATTATTGATGAGTTAGTATTCCATAAATAAAAACATATTCTTTTCGTTGAAATGTTGGCATAAACTCTACATCTGCCCCGCGTTTATTCGCTGTTATTGCTTCCACACGAATTCTGGCTAAACTTCAGCAGGGGAGAACAACAAATAGACGACTTCCTTAATCATTTGACCAAATGTTTTGAACATGAATTGTACAAACAAATTCTTAAAGACCCAGATTACTTATACCATCATGTATAATAAAATTTGTCTTAACCTCCAACAGATTGGTATGTAATATCACGAATATGTTTAAAAGCCGTACAGTTGAATCCTAAGCTAACAGTCTGTATCTTAGTATCTTAGGCAGTGGTATGGTGTAGGTATATATTTATGCTAGTCATTTCACATTTTCATTAAACTTATCTCGATTCTTTCCATTTCATCGTTTAATTTCTATAACATTCTAGTACAGGGTATTCACTACTGGTGATGTGTTTGTAAGCCCACCCTGTACACATGCATGTTACAGATTTATATAAACAAAATGTTGATAAAGCAAGTAACTAGTTCCTCTTTTATCGATGTATATTTCTTTTAATGATGTTTTCTTTTTACTTATCTATTTATTTATTGTTTACCTTGACTGGATGGTGCCTTTCCCCAAGAGAAAACATAAAACAGAAAAAAATGATACCTTCCGTTCCAATGTCTGTTTGTTTATAATTAGCATCTAGTGATTACCACGCAGTAAATACGTTGATGTAAGGTAGCGTGGCCGAGCGGTCTAAGGCGCTGGTTTAAGGCACCAGTCTCTTCGGAGGCGTGGGTTCGAATCCCACCGCTGCCAATTAAATTTTTGGAATTGATACAAGGTTTTCGTTTCGAAAAAAAACTTGAGGAAAATCTGTTTTCCTATAATAGCTACCGGCAATATACCAGTATAATCATATTAAGTAAACGTGTAATAAACATTGAAGAAAAAATCATGCATTTTGTTTCTCTATTCTTACTTTTTGTCACGAACTGAGCTTGATATGTCTCATATCTAAAATTTGTACTTACGTCATGTATCACATACTGTAGACTGGGAAATTAACACGATGATTTAATTTCACTATATTCACGATTTATCGTCTTTCCGCAAAAAATAAACCCATTGTGAGTTTACAACATATTAAGAATATTTCAATACTTTCATCAGAATTTTGATAGACTTTCCTATGACTTGGAAATAAAACCATAGCGATTTTGCCCATGTAAGAAATATTGAAATTTTATAGCACTAGAGCATTAAAGTAAATGATATTAGTGTGATAAATGAACTTCTGATATGATAACCTGCAGTTCAGTATCCACAGAGAAGTAAAACGTAAAACAGAAATATGTACATACCTTTATCTGTTTATATATAGTTTACTCCGCAATGAAGATAATGTAATAAGGTAGCGTGGCCGAGCGGTCTAAGGCGCTGGTTTAAGGCACCAGTCTCTTCGGAGGCGTGGGTTCGAATCCCACCGCTGCCAATTAATTTTTTGGAATTGATACAAGGTTTTCGTTTCGAAAAAAACCCCAGTATAAACATAATAAGTAAACGTGTAACTAAATTTTGAAGAAAAAAACATGCATTGTGTTTCTCTATTCTTGAACTCAGCTTGATATGTCTCATATGTAAAATTTCTACTTTGGGGGGGGGGGGGGGGGGGGGCGGTTCTCCGTGGCCGAGTGGTTAGAGCATCGGGCTCAAAATCACAAAGCCTCTCACCTCTGTCGGCGCGTGTTCGAATCTCGGCCGCGGCGTTATGTGTGTTGCAGAAGGTCGGTAGTCTCTTCGCCACTGGACGCCACCAGATAACTGAAAAATTGTTGAGTGTGGCGGAAAGCAATAAATAATCAATCAATTAATCAATAAAATTTGTACTTACGTCATGTATCACATACTGTTGATCGGGAAATTAACACGATGATTTAATTTCACTATATTCACGATTTATCGTTTTTCCGCAAAAAATAACTCCATTGTGAGCTTACAACATATTAAGAATATTTCAGTACTTTCATAAAATTTTTAATAGACTTTCCTATGACTTGGAAATAAAACCATCGCAATTTTGCCCATGTAAGAAATATTGAAATTGTATAGCACTAGATCATTAAAGTATTTGATATTAGTGTGATAAATGAACCTTTGATGTGATAACCTGCAGTTCAGTATCCACAGAGAAGTAAAACGTAAAACAGAAATATGTACATATGTACCTTACCTTTACCTGTTTATATATAGTTTTCTGCACAAGTAATTAAAAACAATAAGGTAGCGTGGCCGAGCGGTCTAAGGCGCTGGTTTAAGGCACCAGTCTCTTCGGAGGCGTGGGTTCGAATCCCACCGCTGCCAAGGAATTTTTTGAATGGCATGTTTTTGAATGTTCGACTTTGGACGTGACCACTTATAGCAGTTCAATATTCGGTTGGTTGGTCGTTGTTGTCTCGTCGAGAATTTGTCATACTCATATTGAGGCGTATTGAGACGTTCGATCTACCAATCTTCATACGTTTAGTTCCATTTTATGGAGGAAATTACTTTTTTAAATATCCAATTGTACATGAAGTGATTCTTACAGCTATGTGAGATAGTATGCACGTGTGCAGATTTGGGAGTCACGGGTGGATCTAGAACTCGTGTCTGGGAAGGTCAGGAACAATCAATCCTGCTCATGTAAATCATTATGTTGTGTCATGTTTTGTTACGAATGAATTGTGTAAGTTATTATTTGTATTGGTTAATAAACAATATAATACAACATTACCGGGCTGATGTTGGGTCTAAATCTCAGACTGATATGTGATTGATTGATTATATATTGTTTAACGTCCCGCTCGAGAGTCATTCACTCATATGGAGACGTCACCATTACCGTTGAAGGGCTGCAAAATTTAGGCGTATGCTCAGCGCTTAGGGCCTTTGAGCAGGGAGGGATCTTTAACGTGCCACACCTGCTCTGACACAGGACCTCGGTTTTTGCGGTTTCATCCGAAGGACCGCCCCATTTATTCGCCTTTTACGACAAGCTAGGGGTACTGAGGATCTATTCTAACAACCCGATATGTGATATGATGCGGCATTGATAATGGTTTTGGTATCATAGTTTGTTGGAAATGAAATTTTGTGGGAAAATACATGTGTGAATTTTTAGCAATATTAAAACTTTAACAAATAGATTTACTAAAATCTATAAGAAACTAAATTCTATAGCAATTTTAGGGGTTTTTTTGTTTTGTTTTCTTTTGCTTTTTTTTTAATTTCATATGTCCTTAAAGACGATGGACATCGACAGAAACTCCAAACTTGAATCACTCAACTTCCAAAAATCTGGCTGAGACATTGCCAACTCCTTGTAAAACAAACCACGATCAGTCAATCAATATGTTGAGCTTTTGTAAGCTGTTCCCAGAAGTCGACCATTTTCTCAACAATTCCTCTCTTGTTTTTCAGTTTTATTTAGAGATATTTTCAGCTCAGATAAGTGTACGAATGCAGTGAGAATTTATATGCGTTTTCTTTGTAACATCAGCACCGCTATCAAAGAATAGATAAACGATTTTTGATTTAAGAACTTTTCTATTAATAGCTCATGTGTTGAAAAACATGCATAGAACATAAAACAGATCAAACAAGCAGGCCTACTCTAGTTTTGACCTATCCTACTTCCTATATCTCCATTCTATAAATATTTTCTGCGAGTTTTTCTTTTGTTTTGGTGAATATAAAAGTGCGATTCTTATCTACAACCTGGAAAACATAGAATGACATCGTCTTTTATGTGCATATTTGTATTTCAGCTTTTCTTTGAAATGGAAGAAAGTAAAACATTCTTTCAATTTTCATCACACGAATCCAAGTTTATCTGCAGTCTAATTATCTTCACCCCGTTCTTCACCCCGTTCATCTCTCTCTCTCTCTCTCTCTCTCTCTCTCTCTCTCTCTCTCTCTCTGCTTGAAAAGTTGTCAAGTAAAATTCCTTACTCGTGACATTCATTTCTCAAGTAAATGAATTGACTTTCTTTCAAGGCTACTCTCATGATTCCAGGTTACAAACGTTTCATCGAGTCAGTCATATGTACACACGTTTCGTCGAGTCAGTCATATGTACAAACGTTTCGTCGAGCCAGTCATATGTACAAACGTTTCGTCGAGCCAGTCATATGTACAAACGTTTCGTCGAGCCAGTCATATGTACAAACGTTTCGTCGAGTCAGTCATATGTACAAACGTTTCGTCGAGCCAGTCATATGTACAAACGTTTCATCGAGTCAGTCATATGTACAAACGTTTTGTCGTGTCCTTCAATGATCTGCATTGGTCTCCGAGACGCTGACTGTTTGTTACCAAATAATAACAGGACATGAAACAAGTTTGCCACATCGTTAGTCATTCCATCATTACATCTTTAACTTTCTAAAATACCTTTATTGTGGATTATTAGTAGTTTGCATAGCTTGTCGCATTAGATTGATTGATGTTTTCCTTCACACTCAACAATTTTTCAGTTATCTGGTGGCGTCCAGTTTTTGTAGGTGGAGGAGAGAATCCAGATACAATGTACCCGGGAAAAGACCACTGACCTTCCGAAAGTTAACTGGCAAACTTTCTCACATATATCGGCGCGAGCGAGATTCAAACTCACGCCGACTAGAGGTGAGAGGCCTTGTGATTTTGAGCGCAATGCTCTAACCACTCGGCCACGGAGGCACATTGTCGCATAAATAGCGTTGAAAATACCTTTGTCTGCATGTCGTCAAATCATACCAATTTAGAGCAATCGGAAGTTTGTGTACTTGTAATTAAAACACAAAGAGTGCTTCCATGACATTGCCATGCTTTTTTCTGATTATGAAAATAATCTTTCGAGCTGGCCGTCTAAGCATATCGTTTTTATTTGATGTTTTATCACCTATAACATTCCTCTGTCTTGTGTTAATACACGTCACTTCTGTATTGTAAGTCATGTTCCACTTAGTAGTTTGAGCGAATAAAATGAATGAATCACCCGTAAGATATATTACATAGCTTTATTCAACACCTGTTGGATAATATACAACAAGTTGTTGCGCGCGAATACAAACCACAACCTTGCCTTTAATCACATTAGTGATGTAGACAGAAAGAAACTGAGTAGTTTGGTATGGCATGTGAAACGTTGCAATATTTAATCAATCTTTTCCATTTGTATAAATTTTCATTTGAATTGTACATTTTCTATTTATATTGTATAATTTTGCATTTGTTTTGTATAATTTTCCATTTGTATGCTATATTTTCCATTTGCATTGCAAAATATTTCATTTGTATTTTATCCGCGGGATTGCTTATTTTGATTTGTTATAAAGGATTTCATTGGTCAAGTTTTAACCCATGTCGTGTTGAAAACGAGAAAAACGTTCCGGATGCTCAACCAAACGATAACCCCCCCCCCTTTTTCCGTAAAGGGTTAGATAAACACGAGACTAATAAGCGAGGGAAGGTCCAATAGTTATACAAAAGATAAAGGCTATGGGTTGATAAATCGAACCATAGTTTAAACCAATGAAATCCTCCGTAGCAAATCAAAATAATCTCTCGGATACAATAAAAAAATTATATAGTAAAAACTATATAGTGCAAAAGAAAAATTATATGCAATGAAAATAAAAATTGTACATGCACAATAAAAACGGAAAAAATTACAATACAAATGAAATATTATACAATGCCAATGGAAAATACAGAATACAACTGTGAAATATAAATACAAAATTATACAATACATATTAAAATTTATACAGTACAAATTAAAATTATACAATTAACAATAAAAATGGAAAAAAGATTAAATATTACAAAGTTTGACATGCCATAGTTTGGGATAAGTAGAACAGTCATAAAACAAATAAGTATTAACATGCATTACAGTTCAAATTGTATCGATGCTACCAAAGGAACTACTTTCTACTGCATTCAAATAAAAACATAGATCAATACAAATAAAAACATAGATCAATACAAATAAAAACATAGATCAATACAAGTAAAAACATAGATCAATACAAATAAAAACAATACAAATAAAAACATAGATCAATACAAATAAAAACATAGATCAATACAGATAAAAACAGATCAATACAAATAAAAACATAGATCAATACAAATAAAAACATAGATCAATGCAGATAAAAACATAGATCAATACAGATAAAAACATAGATCAATACAAATAAAAACATAGATCAATACAAGTAAAAATAAAGATCAATACAAGTAAAAACATAGATCAATACAAATAAAAACATAGATCAATACACATATTATTTTTACTAGAACTACATGAGAGAATTTATCTAGCACAGTAAATAGTTTTGTCGTCTGGGAGAGATTGTTTACAACTGCAAAGCATTCATGAGGAAATGGCTATCATTACAATATATACTCTGCAAAAAAAGAAACGCATAATGGATTTTTTAAGATTTTAGTAGATGTATTTTGGATTATGATTTTACAATAAAAAATGTAGATATTCACTAGAATTGTTTCAATTGAAAAAAATTACAGTCCAAACCTTAGATATTGGTGAAAAAAAAGTCAGATCATCACAGTTAAGAACACTTCCTGTCACGTTTAAGTTAGTACCGTGTATGACCACCTCGAGCTGCCAACACAGTTCTGCATCTCCTTGGCATAGAGTCAATCAATGTTCTTACGTTATTGCGTGGAATTGTTCGCCATTCCTGTTGTAACATTTGACGGGGCTGATCGAGGGTCTGAGGCGGAGGTTGGCGCAGGCGCACACGTTTATCCAGTTGGTCCCATAAGTGTTCAATCGGATTCAAATCCGGTGATTTGGAAGGCCATGGTAGCACATTAATGTTGTTCTGCAGAAGGTAGTCAAATGTTAAGCGGGCTGTGTGAGGCCTAGCATTGTCATGTTGGAATAACTCCCTCTGTCGGTCAATTACGCGCATAAGGTGAGGTTGGAGAATTTCGTCTCTGTACCTTTGAGCCGTTAAATTGCCCGGGACATGTACCAGTTCTGTTTTACGGTCATTAGAGATCGCCGCCCACATCATGACGCTACCTCCACCGAAGCTATCCACTTCTTGGACACACGAGGAAGAGAAACGTTCATTCCTGCGCCGGTATACACGGATTCTTCCATCACGTTTCTGTAGCAGAAAACGGGACTCATCGCTGAACCAGATTCTACGCCAGTTGCGGAATGTCCAGCCCCTCAATCTGTTGCACCATCGGACTCTTTCTCGTCTGTGTAACGGTGTCAAACCTGCTCCAAAATACGGTCTTCTGGGTCTAATGCCATATTGTCGAAGTCGGTTGCGGACTGTCTGCGAGCTGATTCTTCTCAATCCAGGTATTCCGACTGCAGTAGCTGTTGCAGCAACAGTTCGATTCCGTAGATGAAAGACCCGGATGTAGCGATCTTGTCCAGGAGTCGTAATGCGAGGTCGCCCACTCCTCGGTCGGTCATTAGTAGAGCCAGTCTGCTGGAATCTGTTCCACAGCCGAGAAATTGTGCTCTGATTTACGTTTTCAGTTCATGCAATCTCACTTTGGGATACTCCGGCCTGGAGACGGCCAATGACGACATTTCGAGTAGCAGGGTCCAACCTTGGCATGGCAGCATTTTAACGTTATGATGAATTCAAGCTTCAAACTTCGTCCTTTTATACGCTTTAATGTAGTGGTTGAATTAAGCACAAAGTTCTCGTGAAAAACGTAAGCCAAATTCCATGGCGATAGAGGTGATGTGCAATTTTAGAGAGTCGCCGAGCTAATTTGGCAGAGAGCCAAATCAAATGAACAGACCTTTAAAGTTTCATACTTACCTGTAAAAAATCAATTACTCAATTGACCATTTCAGTTTACCTGGTAAAATACATAATTTGCATTTTTAAAATTTCAAAAGGGCTATGCGTTTCTTTTTTTGCAGAGTATATAAAGATATGAAAGGCAAACTCACTGGTAATGTAAATATATCACACATTGTGTTGTGTGGAGGGCTGTGGTCATTTTCTAATGATTTGTACAGTAATGTCTGATCATTCCATGTGAACTCAATATAGTCACAATAGCGTTATACCTGAATTCTACTTAAAATGAAATATAAGCGAACATTAGATTGAAGTGGGATTTGACAGAGCATTTATGCATAAAGTGAACCCTGTTATCTAACGTCACTCTTCCGAAAAATAAACGCCAATTGCAACATCGGAAGAAAATCTGTTAAAATGTATTCGTGTAGACACCAAACATCCAAGTTTCATCAATATATTAGGACTGAACCTGCACTCCATTAAAGCTTCGTTATTCCTCCAGAATTCAAACATGTATATCGGTCAGTCAAAGGATCTGAAGAACGTTTGCTGCCGTACATCCCACTTTACTGTATAAACTTGCAAGTTTCATCATTATAGAACATGCTGTTGTTTGGCACCGATCCATTCTCTAAAAAAATAACTTTGTCACTCATCACAAAATTAGAGGTACATGTTCTAGTATAGTGCAGTGGCGTCCATTCTAACAGGTATCCTGTTAAATCTCACTTTACCATTGCATGTAGTATATTACAGTGGCGTCCATTCTAACAGGTATCCTGTTAAATCTCACTTTACCATTGCATGTAGTATATTACAGTGTCGTGCATTCTAACAGGTATCCTGTTAAATATTATTATGCCATTGTATGTAGAATATTAGAGTGGCGTGTATTCTATCCTGTTAAGTTTCATTTTACCATTGTATGTATTGACTTGAAACCACACTTGTCTTTGTCCGGGAAACAGGTCCTTTGCTGAATTCGAAAACTTACAGTACAATCTACAACACATGTTTTTTTTTTCTGTTTGGAACGCTCTAGTTTTTTCTTATTATATTACTTCAATTTTATAAGGACAATTGTAACTTCGGTCTGTATTTTCTCAGTTGTAGATGAACGTGTAGAACATGAATTGATGTCGGTTCACCAGATGAAGTTTGAAGTCGGCGGTCTCTATGACAAAAATGACAATGATCAAATTCCAATCGACGCCCAATTCGACTCATTTATTGAGCAAATCACAGGAAAGGATGGTCACTTTAACATCTCTTCCTCTCTCGAGGGGATCGAAAACCATAAAAATGAAAAAGGAAGGGATGGATTTCAAATTGACAGTGAAATCAACAATGACAGAAGATTCAATGAAGAAATCCTGTCATCAGACGCTGGGTGTGATGACAGTGGAATTGGACTAGATCTCGATAAACCAACTGCATCACCCAAAGACGTCAATAATGAAGGATTTAGTACGGGTTTGGAAATGGATCTCCCAGACACCGAAACTGTCGATAAGGCACAGATATATGGCGAAAAGGAACCCCCGATGACAATACAGCCAAAGCGTCGCATGTCTGATCTTGACGTACATTTGAAAATGATGAATGATAAATTGTCTCCCTTCTTTCAACCAAACCCAGAAGAATACCCAGAAATAGATGGTCCACCTAAGACAACAGATGTAGGCGATAAAATGGACACAACAAATGTTAAAGATACGACAAAGCAGACGGAGAAGGATGAACTGTCTCTGAAACACGATTCGCTTGTCGACAATAACGACAACAACAGCAGTAATACACCGATAACGGACGTTGACACTGATAACTCTTGCACAGCTTTGAATCCTGTTTTAGACTCAGTGGTCGAGAATTCGTCCGAGGACAGGGGGGACGACAATAAATTAAAGAAAAGGGCGTCAAAAAAGGAAGACCGTGCATCGGAGTCCGAGAGAACGGAGAACGAAGAAGCAAAAGAAAGGAGCACCGAAGACGTGGACCTTCTCGATGATATGCTGGAATTTCTTAAAAATAACAGGAAGGGTTCTAGAAGATCTATGACGACGGACAGCGGGCTTGGGGATGATGATTACAGGTAAATGAATACCTTTATACAGAAACCGGATTTGATAAGCGAATCCTTTGGTTCAGGAATCGCCTATGAGAAATCCATTCGCGACGAGTAATATTCGCGCATAAGCGAGCATATATTGTACCTTGTATAAATAAATGAAATAACTAGCCCATGTCGACAAAATAATATAACAGAGAAAAAATCTCGTAAATTCGAAAGACATTTCTCACACACGCATAAATGTTAATTTACAGTAATGTATCATATTTATCAAACTCGATAACCATATTTCTTTTTATATACTAGTATTCATAATGATTTTTACCCATAGGGACAGTTCTCCTGAATCTGATTCTGAAAATCATGACCATCGACGAAAACGATCACACGACAATACGGATTACCAATCAAAAGGGAAGCCATCACTTTTTCATAAACCATTAAACAAGATGAAGATACCAAAAATTCTGATTGAAGAAAGTGATGAAGTGGAGGAACAGGAAGGCTTGAATCCTGAAGATGTCACAGAATTACAGACAGAAACAAAACCGACTGTAGTTGTTCCGAACGTTCAAGAGTCACCAAGATCTCATGTCGAGGAACTGAAGGAAATGGACAGCGAAAAGGAGAACATTGAACCCATTCACAATTCTCAAACTTTTAATGCCATTAAGCTAGAGGCAAATGCTGAACAAGGAAACAACAATATTGAAAATATGATATCTGCTAATGTAGTTGCGACAGAGGAGGCCCCATGTTCAAAAGTTGATTTGGTTGAGGAAAGGGAAGAAGAGAATGTAGACGAGAATGAGAAAAAGGACATCCTGAAACAAGACCTTTATGTTCCTATTGTTTATGCTGAGCAGGAATCCGATATTGAAACAACAAGCGATATTGGTAATATCTCGGAACTCTACGAGACAGCAAACGACACTGAATATGAAAAGCAGTTGTCAATGCAAGTTGAGCGTGATCTTGGAACTAGTATGGAAAGTATTACAAACAAAGATGACGACGAGAGATTAAGAATCCTCGGTCGAAGATATGAACTGAACTCCAGCAGTCGAGAAAGCAGTATGCCTGTAAGTGATTATGACTTTCAATGTCGGATAGATTCCATTCGAAATGACAGGCGACCAAGTCTTAGAAAGCAATATATGATGGTGGATTCTGATGAGGATGATGATACACATAGTCTTCGTCCTGTGCACGATGATGATTATTTTGCTAGTACAGAGTCTCTAGGAATAGGAGTGTCCAGAGAAAGTCTGGATAAAACATTCTCACAATTAGATCTAGTATGTGGAGAAGCGATTCCTGAAAGAGATGAAAATGTTCTGTCTAGAAGCGGTTCCCGAGATGATAATTGCGATCAAATTGAAAATAACGACAATGTTGTCGAAAGCCCTGAACATCCCCAAAATCCAGATATTTTTACGGAATATTCAGATACCGCTTATTCAGAGAGTCTATCTTCAGAACCTGAAGACATGGAAGATGTTGTTGCAAAAACAGCTAGGGACATTAAACATGAAATGGATAGTCTTAGTCTCGTCTGGACAGAGGGAGAATCCGTTGAAAATCAGAATATTTCCAACGAGTTAGAAACGCTTGAAGACACGAAGCCAGAAGTTCCAAACCAGATTATACACGGTGAAGCTGGTAGTAAAGCACAGACACGACCAATGGAAGAAAGCTTTGTGGAAGAATCTAAAAGACTACTGGAAACCGCTAAAGATCCCGTCAATTCCTCTGCTGAGTTTAAAAAAGCAAACATAACAGAAGTAAGGGATGAAAATCTGCAAAATGTAAAACATCACAACAAAGAAGTCTCCTCAACTAGAGAAGACATCCTGAAAGGAGGGGAAGAGGATCTAAGTCTCACTGAAGGCATATGTGCAAAACAGTTAAGAACGACAGAGGAAAGTGATCAAGACTCACTGTATGTTCAGGCGGAGGTAGTACAGTTGAGCAAACAAATACGGGACACTTTTGATAATGTTAATGCAGAATCACGCAAACAGGATAGTACCAATGTTAACTCAACGAATGAGGATGATCCAGGTGAGTGCATCGAAGAAAATACTATAGTCCCCCAAACACAGAAACTGAAGACTTCTGCACCGAAATTCGTTGACATACCTCAAGATGCAAATCTTCAACAACCATCAGACGAGTTGAACATACTGTCGAACATTGACACGGATGAAACGAAATACCGGACGCCGATGGACGACTTCCTAATGTCCGACAGCAAAATCAAAGATAACCGAAAGAGGACTAGACCAGTAATTTTGTCTGCTTCTTCTGACGTTACCATCAAAGAAGGACAGTGTCTGGTAATGGAATGGGAAATAACAGGTTCGTCATTTTACATGTCTAAAATTGGGGAAATATATGTTTATTGTGGCTTCCATGTAAATAATTTTTAAAACGTCAAAAAGACATTGATTTAATATTCGAAATATCAGTAAATTCAAGCATTTTTTAAAAGGATACCCAGAACCAAAGGTTGAGTTGTATAAGGATGGCGTCTTGCCCCGATTCTGTAATGGTGACGGTCTGTTCCACGACTCGGACTTCGTGACCCTTGAGGTGCTCCACAGTTCACTGGGTGACACGGGCTGCTACGAACTTCACCTGACGAACGAACTAGGAACGGACGTCAGTTTAATCAACGTCAAAGTGAAGGAAAACTCGCGTGAGGGATCTATCGTCTGGCAAGAACCTGTTGAGAGGTGACATCATAGTCTTTCATACAAGAAAATAGTTGATCACTGTCTGCAAACAAGAACATAAATCAAAATTAGAACGAATCGTTATATAATAAATGTATATCTAATGTATGTTGATATGATATTTTGCATTAATTTTTTTCGGGTTTTAGGGCCAATTCGCCTCCAACATTTACGGTGAAACCGAGTGATGTCAAAATCAATGACGGACAAACTATTGTTCTAAAAGCCTGTGTTGATGGTAAGATTAAATCTACATTGTTCAATTTCTCAAATATTAATTATTCAGTTAAAAATATATGTAACTGATAATGTACCTAGCAAAATCGCTGAAATTTTATACAATTAACAGGTTTACCCAAACCAACCATTCAGTGGCTAAAAGATGATGAAAACCTACAGGAAAGCGCTGATTGTGACGTCATCGAGGAAGCTACCTACAGCTGTCTTGTAATACCTAATCCTACGCAGAAGCATGTTGGGAATTATATTTGTAGAGCTGCAAATACGGAGGGGATTTGCGAGGCGGTTTTTGCCGTCACTATGGAAATGAGTAAATAAGAGTTTGCTAATTGTATGAAAAGCTTGAAATCTTAGCTGACATTTAAGATTAAATGGAAATGTCAAACACATGTGATTATCAGATCTATATGATTCACATTGCAGAATTTTTATTTTCATTTTATGATAAATTGGTTATCAAGTTGATATTGTGGGATATTATCAAAAACCTGCTAAAGTAGCTACATGCATTTATATTTTACAGGTGATGAAATTGATAACATCGAACAACCACCGCACGTGACGCCAGCGTTTGACGATCTGTCAGATAGAACGATGATGCTATCCCCCAAAGTCAGACTGGAGATCACGGAGTCTGAGGTTTGTTTACGGCCGTCAGAGCGTTACTCCCACGTCAAGGTCACGGCGTCCACTGCATTGCTAAATTGTAATGAGGCACATCGGTTGAATGTTCCGAACACTTCGTCAGTGGATTTTCAATTGTGGTCAACAATTCTAGAGAAATTCATGTGTAATTTCTCAACATAAGTACAAATATCACCCGGATGACCTGTTGTTTATATCCTCTTCTCCAAATCGATGGGTTTATCGATGCATTTCAAAATGTTCATTCTTTTTAAGAATATTACTCGCTGTATACTGTACTGATACAGGGGAGTGAAATCATTCACTGACATGCTAGAAATTGCTTACAGAGTAAAACAATGCGTGTTACACACACGTGCATGCAAATCATTCTTCTATATAATACTGGTATATATAACAAAATACACTCATTGTACAGGATGCATCATTTGTGAGAGGTACAAATAGATAATCTTTTAGCTCTCAAACGGAAACACAACAGATGACGGGAAGTAACACCACTGTAAAATAAAAGCATCAGGTATCAACATTACAACGCGGGAATTGTTTGTTTGTTTATATATTGAGACGCCACCTGTTGTATGTTAAGTACCACCTAAATATAGACCTATGCTTAGCGTTCAGGGCTATTGTGGTGCGGGTTCTTTAACAGGGCCTCTATTTTTAAGGTCATAACTGAAAGAACACGATTCTCACTTTGTAATTGTAATTCAGAAGATTGACCTGCGTCTTGTAAAGCGCTTTAGAGAAAATATAATAAAATATATGTGAACATGCGCGGATCCAGAGAGGGGGATCCGGACCCCCCCCCCCCCCCCCCCCCCCCCCTCCCTGGAATTTGCAAAGATAAAAAAAATTACAATATAACGATTTATAAGAAAAATGATTTGACTGTTATTATATCATAAATATATCTGAATTAACTTTCTTAGTATTGTAATGCCATTGTGAGGTTAGAATCAAATCACAAATGTTATTCGAGTTTCTAAACGAATCTAAACAGGAACGATTTGTTTAATATCCTATTACGAGTGATTGACGTTATGGTGGCAGGGGATAGTTTTTCTGGTTCTGAAACATGTAGGCAGGGGGTATACATCAAAGTCTGGTTATGAAATATTAATGAAAAATCATATTTCCCCTTTATATTAATATTTGTATTTCATATTGCTGTAGTTAATCATTTATGAACCTAAATTACATGTCATCCATACATACTGGTGCTGGTGCACAAAGCATGCTCTGAGCAGGTGCCCCCTTTTCACCCTGATTTTCTCTCATTTTGGGCTATATCCGCGCCACCCAAACCAGATTACCCGTGCGAGGGGAGTTAGACATAGTGTACAATCAAGAACTCTGTCTGTCCTTCTTAAAAATCTACCTTTCATACGGGGCCATCCACCTTCCCTCTTAGCTACGAATCTTTATTGTTACCTGAACCATGTAGGCTTTCACCTGAATTTCTTCAGCAACTTACCACGTGGCTTAGTTTCGTACTTGCACCCATCTATATGCTAGGAATCATGGTGACACCTGCATGTTGCACATCAAGTTTTACAATAAGCATTCAGCTACACTTGACATGTATCCTAAATTCTTTTACACATTTTCATACATGTAATATCACTTCAAATATGGGGTATTTCCATTTTTTAAGAAAGTTGACCGTGACTATAGTGCGAAACTGTCCCCTGCTACCTATAATATTGTCATGCTACTGCATCGTCATAAAGTCACCGGCTTTAGTATACCTCTCCGTCTGCTTCAGACGCAATGTGACAGACTAGTATTCGTTTATCATTCTAAGTAATTATTAATAGAATTCTCTCACAGTAATCCGATTATCATTTCCTTCCAATTTAACATTTACTTAGTAATAGATGCAAAAGATATCATGGGTGAAAAGGATTTTGATCTTTTACATGCTTCTGTACTGAAAGCAGCAGCAAAAGGCTGGCAAGCCTTGCAGTGCGATGTATCGTCAAGATACGCAAGTTGCAAGAAAGACTACACCTATGATCTGAGTGTAATGAAGTCCGATATATTGTCCAGAGATGGTAATCTGGACAAAATTGCCGAGGCGCTTTATCCAGAAGATGGCCCAATAGATATTTGTCCTGTGAAAGTGTACTGGGATGGCAATTGCATCTATAGGGCCCTCTCTAAAACCATATTTGGTCATGAAGAGAGACATGTCGAACTTCGTGTCATGACCATGTTAGAACTTTTAAAATTTCGAGAAAGTATGCGTCAGAGTCAACTTACGACAAGATGTGTTCTCATCCCACCAGTGTACAATATATTATGGGGACGTCAGAATCGGACAGATCACTTTTACCGGGCAATTTTCTCAAGTCGATTCAGAATGAAACTCTAAATTCGATCAAATCAGGGGAATATTGTTCTTTGATTCATTTTTTCGCAGAGGCAAATGTCCTGAAACATCCAATATATAGCATTTATCCAACAATACAAAATGTCGCTGTAAACAGACATTTTCTTCATCAAGAAATAAAGCCATTTTCAGATGAAAAGGTACGTCAGGGTTCACCTATCTACATCATGTGGTCACACACTGAAAATAGCAACTCAAACAATTGGTCACCAAATCATTTTGTGGTTTGTTTCCCATTTCTACTACTGAATCCAATGAAATGAAGGAGCCTTCCCATAAAAAGTCAAAACTTTGTATTGATTCTGATGATACCCTGGAAATCACCATGGACTCACAAAATGACAAGACGGATATTAAATCTGATGACAATGAATTTATTACGACAACAGAACATGATAAAGATAAAACATCTTTTGACGATTCGGATTTTTCTGATCTTGGTAAAATTGTAACGGGTGCAGTAAAGTTGAACACAATGTTCTCAGCTGAAAAGATAAGTTATATTCAGAATCAATCCTTGCCAGACGACGATGTCACCAAGTTAAAAACAGGTCGTGCTCAAACAACGAATACAGGTGACCTCAAAAAGACATTATCATTTCAATCTTCTTGGATGAATCAGTTTTCATGGTTGACCTTCAGCAAATTGTTAAATGGCGGTATGTGTAAGTTCTGTGCCATGTTGCCTCAGTCAGATGTCCAGCGTCAAAATACATTAAACCTTTGGCAAAACATCTGCCCTTTTAAAGCATCAAATTGAGAACACCACAAGAGTGCCAAATCTGTTTATCACACAACCAAGATGTCATCCGAAGTGCCATCTACGTCTCTTCCGTATAAACTCAATCAGCAATATCAGGCACAGTATCAGCACAACATAAAGTTGCTTGAGAGAATAGTAGATGCGATCATTCTTTGTGGGGAAACAAAATATTTCTCTCCGTGGACACAGAGATGATACCACAAGTGATTCCTGACATAAAAGTAATTTCCTGGCAATATTACAGCTGTTGGCAAAGCATGATGAGCAGCTCAGGTCTCATCTATAAAAAGCAAGAAGGAATATCTTATATACCAGCAAAACCATTCAGAATGAGGTTATCCAACTCATTGAAAATCACATCACTGGTAAAATATTGAAGGGTTTACAAGGGAGGGACTTTTGTTCCATCATAGCCGACGAGGTAACTGATAAGTACGCTAACAAAGAAGTCTGTGTCTCGGATTTCTAGATACTAGAGAACACCCTGTCATCATTAAGGAAGAATTTCTTGACTTTGCAAATATAGGAAGAACTACTGGGGAAGCAATTGCTGATGAACTTATTGAAATCCTCCGCTTGCTTGCAATTCCGATTGAGAACATGCGAGGGCAAGCATACGATGGTGCAGCAGCAATGGCATTTGATTGATTGATTGATTGTTTGTTTGTTTTACGTCCCGTCGAGCATTTTTCACTCATATTGAGACGTCACCAGCTGTAGGTGAAGTACCACATATTTAGACCTATGCTTAGCGCTCAGAGCCGTAGCAGTGAGGGTTCTGTAGCGTGCCAACGCCCACCGTTTTAAGGTCATATCCGAAAGACCCATGATTCTCACTTCTGAATGCCGAACGTTTGGCGAAGGAGCAATCACTACCTATTTTTGCGTTTTAGGTTTGAGCACGAGCAGGACTCGAACTCACAAACCCCCGGTTACGAAGCGAACGCTCTAATCTATGAGCTACCGCGACCGGTGCAAAGGCATTGGAAAAACGGGGGTGTCGGGGACGTCTCTAAACCAATTGGCTTTGTACACACACTGTTGGAGTCATGTATTGAATCTGAGCATCGCTTCAGCCTGCAAATTACCCCTTGTGAGGAATATGATAGATGTCCTTAATTCAGTATTTATTTTCTTTGACAGTTCCCTTGAACAACAAGGGTTTCTTGAGACTATTATAGAAAATGATGGGTGGGTCTCTAGATTTTTCCAGAAAGAAACTAGTTGGACTCTATAAAACTAGGTGGGTTGAGCGCCATGTCTGCTTTGATGTGTTCTACACTACGTAAAAGTTCGTCATCAAATGTCTGCAGCAGATTCTCAATCAAAACCTTGATGAAAGTACCAGTAAAGACTGGTCTTGGGATAGACAAACTAAAGTGACCGCACAGGGGCTTTTGGCTTCGATGACGTCCTTCTCTGTGTTGATAGCATTTGTGTTTGTAAGGTATGTCTTAAATACAATGAAGCCTTTGACTCTCAAACTTCAGAAAAGAAATATTGACATTTTCACTGCAAGCAAGTTAATTGAGGAACAAGTGGATAGGATCAAAGAAATTCGTAGATCGGTAGATACCGAATTTGAGTTTTGCTTTGAAGATGCAAAACAAAATGCAGACGACCTTGATATAGTGTTTAAAACATCAAAGGTTTGCTCCAATCAGCAACACAGAGAAACTGTCTCCAAGAGATTATTATAGATCTGTCGTGGCCATTCCATTTCTGGACTTTTTCCTCAGTGAATTAAATACGAGGTTTCAGAAAAGATCTGGCGGTATATTCGATATGTTCTTTGTTGCCTGTCAATGTGACAAATATTTCACACGAGGAATTGTCCAAACTTGCCTCAGAACTAATATTTTTGGGGGAACAACCTGTTTTGTCTTTCTGTAAACGACTTGGAGAAGGAACTCGGAGATTGGAGACGTTATTGTGTTAACATGAGCAAAGAAACTTCAGATAAGCTCTGCAATCTGCTCAATCTTTTCAACTTTGTAGATGGGGACGTTTTCCCGAACGTGAAAATTCTTCATCACATGGGATGTGTTTTACCCATCACAACATGTGAGGGCGAAAGATCCTTTTCTGGATTAAGACGCATCAAGAGTTGCATGCGCAGTACCATGTAAGAGGACAGATTGACTGGGCTTGCACTAATGCATCTTCGCCATTCATTAGAAATTGACCAAAAGGAAATTGTACAATCATTTATCAGGCAAGGAAAACGAAGATTATTCAGTTAAGTTTCTTTAGCTAAATAACACTTCCTACCAGAAAACATCAATACACGACAAGAAGCTCACTCGCGTGGTGCAGTGGTTATATAGAACGTTTCCTTCGATAGTTGAAAATTATATCACAGGTTCGATTTTGTGAAAAGGTTCGAACCACCCCCCCGGAAAAAATTCTGGATCCGCGCCTGTGTGAACATACGGTATACATGTGAATATAATCAAATTTAGGGCCTTATGTATTGAAATAATTACCATGCATAATAACATACAAAACGATTTAAAACAACCCTTACGAATAATTAAATACATATAAAGGATATAATCATAATACTAAACTACAGTTTTTTTTTAAAACTTCAATAATTACCTATGATTACGTCTTGGGTTTGCCATGGCCTGAGCGGGTTTCGAACTTGCTACCTCCCTATCACGAAGCGAACGCTCTACCCGAAAATTAAAAAATTAAAAATGTAGTGTTTCATATATATATATATATATATATATATATATAGTGTTGATATATATATTTCAGGATTCTTTTACAAAAAAATTTGAAGTGTGTTCCAAGAGTGTAGATGCTTTAAATGACGTCATACTAGAGAGAGGTGACATTGTTGATGTCCTGGACAGAACCAAGGGCTCTCATTGGCTGGTGCGGAAAGATCATGGAAATGGCGAGGTGTGTATGTGAGACTAACTGTATAGTACTAATAAAGACTCCATGACGGTGATACTATTCACAATTATCTCAATATTGCTACGATCAAAAGTTAATTGGGTAATTACATTCCTAGTCAAAATTCCAAGGAAAATTTTTGATAGAAGGTTAGATAAAACTCTCACGGGAAAATATATTGCTTTGCTTCCTAGGCCTAATCTGTTTTCTCTTTTCAATCGACATGGATAAAATTCTCATGAAAACTTTTGGTGTTTACGAAAACTTAATGAGGCTAAAAAAGAATTAAAATCAGAATTCGTATTTACGAGATAAATGTAACTGGTAGTAAAACTTACTCGTAATTGAAATTCTCACTTAAAAATAAATGAATGCATGTACATTAATTTCACACTAGAGAAAAAAGATTTATATTCTTCATATAGAGAAAGATTTTTGTTGTTGGTAGTTTTAACAAATTTATAAGTAATATTGGGGGGGGGGGGGGGGGGGGGGGGGGCTCATTCGCACAGCAAGTGAGTTGTAGGATTGATTTTATAGTTAATTGTACGTTTGTATTTTTGTTTTTGTTTTTGTTTTTTTTTGGCTTGTTTTTTTTTTGTTTTGAGTTTTTTTTTGTTTTTTGTTTTTTGGGTTTTTTGGGGGGTTTTTAACTACATGTACTGGATGAAGTCAATCGTCAGATCAATGAGTATATGAAGATAAAAAAAAAAAAAGGTCAGTTGCTCAGTCTTTGGAAAATTCGAGGGAACCAAGAATATGTGTTTTAAATGTTTATATATTGCTCAGTTCGTTATAGCATCAGTATAAATTTTGACTGACAATTAAAAAAAATTGGTAGTATGGGAAACTTGCAATCTGATTAAATACTGATAAACAAGCATTAACAAAAAAAAAATCTTCGTTTATATTAGAAGAACGCTCTATTTTGGCTCTTAAATATGTATCGACACTTATTAATTCGTGACATATTTTCATGCAGTTCGTGCACAGGTCGTGTAACATACAAAGTTTCGTGTGCATGTATTATTTTTCGCAATTAAGCAATCCCGACGTTTTGAGAAAAATCTGGCTCGAGTTTTCCGTTTACTGACTAGAGGTGGAGGGTAAAATTTAAAGGTTTCTGTGGACTTTGTAGATAGACACATATTGTACATTACGTTGTTGCTTGGTAACAAGGAATGAATGAAATATTGTCGCAAGCTTTCTTAGATGATGAAAATTCTAAATTATTGAAACCCGGTCCCAAAGTGTTCTTAGTATATTAATCGAATAGCTAATGTGAATTCTTTTATGAGCAAGATTGAATTTTGTCAAATTAGAATGCAAACATCCCTATGCAGCATAGTTCAAGTTTGTATTCAATATTGTGGCGTATCTTGATGAAATTTGATTGGCTGCGGTCGTACATTGGGCGGATCCAAAATTTTGAGGGGGGGGGGGGGGGTGGACGCTAAAGGCTTCACGGTTATCACAAAAGCTCGAAGTGGCGAAAAGACCAAGGGGGTCGAGCTAGGGGGTAGAAACGGGAGAAAGCCGCTCCTGGAATTTATTGATTTTATTGAAACGAGTCAAAATATCGCAGTCTATTATAATCTAAGATGTGTAAAGCAAAAGATTTTCTCTTAAAATGCCAAAAATTAATTTTCATATCCACATGACAAAATTTTTAACACTAGTTTAAATCAGGCCTAGTAGCAGTGCTTGTGATATCTCACCACAAAAAAAAAAGATTCTAGACTTCATGTTTAAGTTAGATTTTGCAGTCATATTAGGAATCAGGAAAATAAGATAATTTTCAAATTCTAGGTCCCTACTTCGTTTGAAGAGAGAGGGTTAGGCTTATTTAGCTGCTCCAGCATACTAGACATGTTTCTAAATATATTGAGCATTTTGTAATTTATACCTTTTGGTTGACTCGGCTCTTTTTTCACCTCAAGACATGAATTGTCCTCTCATCAGATTATAGTGGGGTTTTTTTTAATTGTGTTACGTCCCATTGTGAATTTTGCACTCTTATCAGGGTTTTTTTTAAGGGTCGGTAGGCCCCATTCCCAGTGCTAAAAAGCAGGCATTTCCCCCAATTTTTGTTTTAAAAATTCCCAAACAATGGAAACAAATCAAAGCAGGGTAGCCTGATTGTACATAAATCTTCACAGGCCTACAGACTACAATTTGATTTTTGTCTCAAAGTTGCTTAGTACCTCATTCAAATTAGCATAGGTCAAGGAATTTGCTTTGACCAAATTGAAAGTCACCGAGTCCCATTATACCTAAAAGCACCGGTTCGGGTTTCTTCCTACTTCATTTTACGAAACATTTTTCCTAACTTCAAGTAAATGTTGCTATTTTCGCAACTGGAAATGCCTAGGCTCTTAATAGTAAGATCTTCAAAAAAAAAAAATCCCTGCATATTGTCACACACTGTAGGTAAACCTGCATGACTATCAGGATCATAGCAGAAGGACGTTATTCATGTGATGTAACGTAACACTCTGTGATGACATTAAAGCAGCTCCTTTTCCTATTACTTAAATTGCTAAATTTATCTCATTTGCTGCGGATCTTGGAAAACTTAAACAGTCTGTTCGATGTGTTCTGTAATGATTGTACAACATAATTTCATCCTTTTTGAATCATATTTAAAATCCAATACATTGTGCATGCTTTTTTTTTCTCTTAAAATACCTAAATTTTATTTTAAAATGCTGATTTTAGGAAGGCACATGTTCATGTTGTTTGCACACCTCTCCCCCCCTCCCCCCTGCCTCAAATCCACACTTGTATATATAGATATGAAAATGCTTTACAAGATAAAGTTACAAGAACACTAAATAAAGACATTCATCTTGTATTGTAGAATTATAAATACAGTATAGACAATGCCCACTCCCCCCCCCCCCCCCCCTCCACACACACACACACACGCTCCCCCCTACTCCTGCTAAGTATGTGAGACTGGTTTGATAGATGTTGAGGAGGTTATGGTAGTGATTTCACTTGAAGTTATACTTTGGTGGGTCTAAGATCCCGATGCTTAACGTATCAGTCACATGCTATTTTTCAATTGAAAATGTGATTACATTACCTACGATTTTATAATTGTATACATGTAAAATTATTCACATTTATTTACAAGATTCTATGTATAAAATGACTTAATTACAGGTGTGTTACATCAATCCAGAGAAGCTGGTACCACACGAAAAAGTCCAGAAAAATGAAAAACACGAAACAAACAACAGAGTAAATGGGGGAAAAGTGGAAGAAAAGAAAAGGTTGGAGTTTTGTTTAGACTTTGTGTAATATAAATGCTGAGTTCTTGAAATGTACTTCATTTCTAGATTTTCTTCAGTCTGAATAATGAAATGCACTGTGAACCATACCAATCCAAGGGAATTTTAATCCATCAGATCTTTCAGCTGGTATATTTCAATAACACTGATACAAGATAAAAATCCAATAAAGGGATCATTGTTAAAATCAAATGTATATTCCATAATATAATATTATATATGATATAGTTATACTATATGTACTTAATATTTAAAAATTTCAAAGTCTATCTTCAGTGGAGATATTCATTGTATAAACATACTGTTTACAATCGGTGTCTCTTGCCTCTGCTTTGTGGAGTGTTCATGATGTGTGTACAGTAAAACCTGCTTATAGTGAAGTGCTGGGGAATAGCAACTTAGATTTATTATAATCGTAATTTGTTATATGCAGTGAGTTCATCACAGGGTTTAAAACTACAAAAATCTTGAAGAAATAAAACGGATCACCGACAAATCATTAGAATGCAGTGTAAAATTTAGTTGGTTGACCGGTTTTGACCTTGAGGCAGTCGACATCTTAACAATTATACATGAAATGAATTTACTGATGTAAAAATTGTGGCTGACGTCGCTATAAACAATGAAAAATGCAAGAATTTGAATTCGATTGTACGATGGAATTCATTCCCATGTGGAGGCATGTAGGTCACCTCTACTACTCGTCCACCATATAAATAGTTTCAATATGTCTCTTAGGTACTGGTACACTCAACCACAGTTACATGGAATGAAAAAAAATCACTGCTGTAAGCATGCATTCTTTTATGTATCAGTAGTGTTAGTTAGTTCACTGGTAAACTTTTTCTGATTACAGGAAGCTGGTTCAGGACTTGCTTGACAGTGAGACGGACTATGTGTGTGATCTGAGAGACCTGATGGAGAACTATTTCGACATTGCAGAGGAGGAATTTCCCAACAAGAAGAGTGGACAAGATATTTTTAGGAATGTGGAAGCGATCTACCGCTTCCATCATCTGTAAGACACCCTCAACCTTCTTCTATAATTGATGCTTGTCAGAAAGAAAAATTGGAAATTATGAAGAAACATACAGACACAGGGTAGACAAATAGATTTTTGAAGTACTTGTCCAAGAACAGGCAGAAACACCACATTCACTTACCCCGCATTAAATTATGACATATATAAAACTATTTGATGTTGTTTATCTTGTTTTATTTTATTAGTTTAATGCCAATTCATTCACATCTATTTCTGTTTGCTTCTGTAATAAAGCCATGACTAAGTTTCCTTCCATGATCTGAGATATCCTTGGATTCTCTTTGTTTTGCCATACTTTGCATGCTTTGTAGATACAGACGTTTCTTTTCCCACTAAATGTCACAAACTTGTCCATGTTTCAATTCATCAATGAATTGTGTGTTTTCACCTTTATATTGTGTCTAAGTAGATATGTCACTTTACAGTAAATTTTAACTTTGCTGTGCATACAAGTGTTTTTGATCTGTGTCATTTCTTATTAGAAGGGTGTAGATATTTTCAATAAATCACCAGATGAATGATATACTTTTCAGATTATCCACAATTGACACTGTCAATGCATTTACATTTATTATCAATATCTTATATTTTTAATATTTAACTTTAAAAATTCCTTGCCCATAAACAGGTTCTTGTAATTTTACCTTCCAAACTCTAAAATATGGTTGCCCAGGGCATCAGACAGTGCTATTTGTCTACCTCTATCTCATAAATTATATTTTATGATTTTGGCTCTTTTTTGTTGTTGTTGTTGTTGTTGTTGTTTTTTTTTTATCATGAGAGTTTAACTTTTTCATTTTTATCAGAAATTTACTACCTGAGTTGGTTGCTGCCAAAAATGAACCGGAAAAAGTGGCAGATATATTCCTTAAAAAGGTATGTGTACTCTCTGTAGATTTAAGGGCTGTTACAGCTTAGTACTATCAGTAAATATCAGAGGTCTTGTATTCAGTACTATCAGTAAATATCAGAGGTCTTGTATTCAGTTCTATCAGTAAATATCAGAGGTCTTGTATTCAGTACTATCAGTAAATATCAGAGGTCTTGTATTCAGTACTATCAGTAAATATCAGAGCTCTTGTATTCAGTACTATCAGTAAATATCAGAGCTCTTGTATTCAGTACTATCAGTAAATATCAGAGCTCTTGTATTCAGTACTATCAGTAAATATCAGAGGTCTTGTATTCAGTACTATCAGTAAATATCAGAGGTCTTGTATTCAGTACTATCAGTAAATATCAGAGGTCTTGTATTCAGTACTATCAGTAAATATCAGAGGTCTTGTATTCAGTACTATCAGTAAATATCAGAGTTGGACAGTGAATCAAACCCGAGACCCCTGCATTAGTAATCAGGTGCTCTACCCGCTGAGCTATCCAGGTTGATATCACAGGTCCATATAGCCCTAACTACTTCATTTACATGAATGTTTTGGTTTTAATATTTACTTCAATATATAATGGTTTTAAAATAACATTTCACTTTGATAACAGAGAGAGAGTTTTTCGGAATATCTTCCTTTCATTGCTGGAAAATCCAGAGCTGGTGAAAGCTTGGACACAGAGGAGCTTCAAAAATTCCTTCAGGTCAGTGCTCAAATTGCCAAATTTCTTAATATTTCTGTGTTGACTTTTGACATGGATTTTGGTGAATGAGGTTTGTATATTTTGTAGGACTACAGTAAGAGCATTGGGGATGAGAACAACACCCTACAAGAGTTGCTGGACAGACCCGTGGACAGAATCCACGAGTATATGGATCTGCTGAAGGTCCGTCTTTATAAAATAGTAATTAAAGCAAGATGTGATGTATTTCCTGTTGTTGGCGTGGTACTACTTTCCTTTATGTCACTGCTTTGCTTGAAATTTATGGATGAATAATTTTCGTTTCTGAAGATTTTATTATTATACTATTTTTATATAGCGCCTTATCTAATTATATAATTACTCTAAAGCGCTTAACATGTAAAACAAGGCCAATATAAAAACGAACATTATATAAATTGAAAGGTCACAAAAATAATAATCATCTAAAGTCGAAATGGGAGGTATTAGTAATATTTTTTTTTTTGTTTTTTGTTTTTTGTTTTTTTTGTTTGTATTATCATTTTTATTAAAACAGAAAATAACTGGATACATTATAAATCAAAAGCAAGTTTAAAAAGATGTGTTTTTAGCTTTTGTTTAAAAACAGCAAGTGATTGTTCACAACGAAGGTTCAGCGGGAGGCAGTTCCACAGGGTGGCCGAGGACACATCGAACCTTCTATCACCATACACCTTGCTGTGAGTGCGTGGCTTTAGAAGGCACAATGAATCTCCAGACCGGAGTGTACGTTGTGGGCGGTATACCTGAACCAGTTCCTGGATGTATGCTGGGGCTTTTTGATGCAGTGCTTTGAAGGCGTACAAAAGGATTTTATAAGTTGTTCGATATGCCACAGGTAGCCAGTGAAGGGATATGAGAATCGGTGTAATATGCTCATATTTCCTTGAACATGTCACTAGCCTGGCAGCGGTGTTTTGAACTTTCTGCAATTTCTGCATGGACGTGGCCTTCACACCATAAAGAAGAGCATTGCCATAATCTAGTTTAGATGTAACGAGTGATCTTACGATTGTCCTGCATGCATCCTCAGTTATGAGGGATCTTATCCTACCGATGTTACGAAGATGGAAATAACAGGATCTAGACACTGAATTAATTTGAGAATCCATGCTAAGTTCACTATCGAAAAGTACCCCAAGATTTTTGACACAGATTGAATATCGTGGGTAGTATCACTTCTGGTCTGTCAGTGTACAACCTTAAACTTAGTCATAAGAGTGAGATTTTATACAGTGCGTAATAAATAGATCAAGGTTAAAGCTATGATTTATAGAGGTCAAGGTCAAATTTTGCTACACAGTGTTTTGCAGACCAATATTTTGATTTCTTTTCCAGAACTTGATCAAGTTTACAAAGGCTGGGGGTGGAGACTGCACAGAGTTGATGGAAGCAGTGAGCATGTTGAGTGACATCTGTCGAGAGGTGGAGAACATCATGCTATTGGACAACATGCAGGGCTGGGAGAACCGGGAACCAGCTAACTCTGTCATTCTACATGTAAGTCTGTTATATCAGACTGTGTACAGTCCAGGAAGATCCCATAACCAGTTGATTGTGACTGTAAACTCGCTGTTATATGTATCATATTTTATTGGCTAATAGTGAATGGAAAATTAATTTCCATGACTGAGTGGTTATGTTTTATTTATTATCCAAGTGTATTTTATTCTGATTCATTGATTTCACTGGTAGCCCTTTGAGAAGGTGGCCATTCTTGAAATGTCATTGCAAGTGAAAATTATATATTTACAAGTCCCAGACAGTTTTTGAAAAACAATCTTAAATTATATAGGTCACACCATTGCAGGAATTAAAAGCTAAAGTCACAATAAAAGATTTGTAATCTAGAAGTATGGGACATCACTCTGATTAACTTATAGGTAGTATGCTTTGTGATGTAGTAATATCTTGAAAAAGAAAAAAAAAAAAAGATATCTGGACAAGAATTTTCAAATATCTGGAAAGTTGCTGACATTCCAAATGGTCAAGTTCTGTGTCTTGTTATGGTTACAACTGCTGCTATGTTGGTGCAAGCATTGATTGAGAAAAAAAGGAACAACAGGTTTGCCCAGATAAATATCCGTAAGTAGAAGTTGTTAAAGAATATTTCTCCTGCATATGTATAGAAGGTTGGTGTACAGCATCCTAATGTAAGGGCTTACAGACAGGGGGGATCCCAGAACTAGCTAAATCTATCATCCTAATGTAAGGCTTACAGACAGGGGGGATCCCAGAACTAGCTAAATCTATCATCCTAATGTAAGGGCTTACAGACAGGGGGGATCCCAGAACTAGCTAAATCTATCATCCTAATGTAAGGCTTACAGACGAGGGATCCCAGAACTAGCTAACTCTATCATCCTAATGTAAGGCTTACAGACAGGGGGGATCCCAGAACTAGCTAACTCTATCATCCTAATGTAAGGCTTACAGACAGAGGGGATCCCAGAACTAGCTAACTCTATCATCCCAATGTAAGGCTTACAGACAGAGGGGATCCCAGAACTAGCTAACTCTATCATCCCAATGCAAGGCTTACAGACAGGGGGGATCCCAGAACTAGCTAAATCTATCATCCTAATGTAAGGCTTACAGACGGGGGATCCCAGAACTAGCTAACTCTATCATCCTAATGTAAGGCTTACAGACAGGGGGGATCCCAGAACTAGCTAAATCTATCATCCTAATGTAAGGCTTACAGACAGGGGGGATCCCAGAACTAGCTAAATCTATCATCCTAATGTAAGGCTTACAGACAGGGGGGATCCCAGAACTAGCTAACTCTATCATCCTAATGTAAGGCTTACAGACGGGGATCCCAGAACTAGCTAAATCTATCATCCTAATGTAAGGCTTACAGACAGGGGGGATCCCAGAACTAGCTAACTCTATCATCCTAATGTAAGGCTTACAGACGGGGGATCCCAGAACTTGCTAACTCTATCATCCTAATGTAAGGCTTACAGACAGGGGGAATCCCAGAACTTGCTAACTCTATCATCCCAATGTAAGGCTTACAGACAGGGGGGATCCCAGAACTAGCTAACTCTATCATCCTAATGTAAGGCTTACAGACAGGGGGGATCCCAGAACTAGCTAACTCTATCATCCCAATGTAAGGCTTACAGACAGGGGGGATCCCAGAACTAGCTAACTCTATCATCCCAATGTAAGGCTTACAGACAGGGGGGATCCCAGAACTAGCTAACTCTATCATCCCAATGTAAGGCTTACAGACAGGGGGGATCCCAGAACTAGCTAACTCTATCATCCTACGTGTAAAGGCTTTCGTTGTAACAACTCATCTAGGTCACTGAAAGAACACAATTATCAGCTGAGTAAATTGATCTAGAATAAAATCTTATTACAGGCATACACCACGGGTGCTTTTACAAAAAAACTTACAATTCACTACAAACTGGAATTTTCACGTTTATTTTAAGGTTATTCACTCTAATTCACAAATTAAAACTTGCGACTTTGTCATAGTTTTGTTTTGTAAATTGGACCAAAGTCTTTCATGGTGTTGTGGTTTACTGTTGCGTTGGTGTGAGTTGATGGATAGGATTGAGTTGATGGATAGGATTGAGTTGATGGATAGGATTGAGTTGATGGATAGGATTGAGTTGATGGGTAGGATTGAGTTGATGGGTAGGATTGAATTGATGGGTAGGATTGAGTTGATGGGTAGTATTGAATTGATGTGTAGGATTGGGTTGATGGGTAGGATTGGGTTGATGGGTAGGATTGAGTTGATGGGTAGGATTGAATTGATGTGTAGGATTGGGTTGATGGGTAGGATTGGGTTGATGGGTAGGATTGAGTTGATGGGTAGGATTGAGTTGATGTGTAGGATTGGGTTGATGGGTAGGATTGAGTTGATGGGTAGGATTGAATTGATGGGTAGGATTGAGTTGATGGGTAGGATTGAGTTGATGGGTAGGATTGAGTTGATGGGTAGGATTGAGTTGATGTGTAGGATTGGGTTGATGGGTAGGATTGGGTTGATGGGTAGGATTGAGTTGATGGGTAGGATTGAGTTGATGTGTAGGATTGGGTTAATGGACGGGATTATTTGATGGATACGAATGAGTTGATGGATAGGAGTGATTTGGTGGATAGGAGTGATTTGGTGGATCGATTGAGTTGGTGATAGGAATTGGGTGATTTGACAGGTGGGATTACTTTAACGCGATTTAATGGATTGGGACGACTAAGGATGGCAGTGAATTGTTGGATTGAGAAGGGTTGATGAATCAGGTGACTTGAAGAGTTATATGATTTGTTTGTTTGTTGTTTTACACCCCATTCAAAAGATTTTTAATTTGTGTAGAGGCATCATAAGCTGTAGGTTAATTCCATAAATTCTGACCTCTGCATTATTATCAGGGCATTGAGCTTGTGAAGTGACTCCCTAACCTCTAGGTTACCTTACATTTTTAAAAAAAGTGGGAGGGGCCAGTTTCTTCCTCCTCCCTGTCTCGCTATATGCCTGGAGATAAAAGTGAAAATAAAATGGAGGTGAAAATTTCTCTGCATACAGTACATTAGACATCTAGATACATGGTTTTTCATCAATGATATGATATTACTTTTAAACATCTTAAAAACCAGTGAACATATTCATATTTTCATACCTGAAAATTTAACTGTTCATTTTGCATGTTTACATTTAACAGGACACTGTCACATTCTGGAGTGATGATTCTGAAATTGGAGAGGAATGCCATGTTTTCCTGTTCCCAGAGAAAATGGTTATCGCTCATAGTGCACCAGAGGAGGAGAAAACCAGACCAGGGGGTGTGGCCCACCTCAAGTTTGATCGAGAGATACCGGTAAGACTAAAGAATGCAATCATTCCACAGACCAACTAGAAGAATGTTACTTTTCTGCATAAGCAATTTTGAAAGTGTTTTCATATCTGAACCCTTTTTGGTCAAGATTAGTGTTTACTCTAATGTCAAGAGAGACAACTCTTGCTTTTGCAGTCGAGTAATGCTTACTTCATTAGAACAAGACTGAGAGTGTCTCTCTGATGTAGTGCAAAACTATGTATGACATGATCATTGATGACAGATGAGAAATATTATAAACCTTTTAAATCTGGCAGTATATTCTTTGAAGCTTCATAGCAAAGGGGCACTTTGCTACATCAAGCACCATTACTAGATGGTAGCTAATATTTCAGTTTCAGCACTCAAATGAGAAAAGCTCTAAATCAGATCTGTAATAAACATAAAAACCTCCTCTTGCATTGAATATTGAACAGGCAATATGTAATGTGTTTCAGTGGATCAAAATGTTTTTTAAGGGCATAGTGTGGGCAGGACTATCTTCATGTATATGTTATTTATCGTTTGTATAGAATTAAACAAAGTGAAGTAAAAGTTAAATCGAATAACAGCCATTTTGATGCAACCAAAAAAAAGAAAAAAAAAACCAAAATTCTGGATTGAATTGTTCAGAAAGTTTTTCTTGAATCAATATTTTGATGATGTGATTGAATATAGGGGTAAAACATTTTCAGAGACGAGCAGTTCAAATTAGATCACAGTTGTGACCTTTCTGTAGACGGACAATACAAATGTAAAGAAGGAAAGGTGAATATTTCTCAGTGTTTCAATTCGTCAGTTTACAAATACTCTGAACCAGGCTTTATTCAGGATGACTGTTACATTAATTGTGAATCAAAAAGAATTTCACATCAGATGTATTTGACATTTAAGATGTATATATACATGCATGCAACATCCTTGTATATAAACATCGTGACTGCTTCATGTTAGATATTTGCAAGGAAGAGATGCTTGTAAATCTCATGTTTCTCACCTGAAAATGAAAGTTGGTTTACTGTGCATTGTTTCATATATGGGCCTGTATCATTTTCTTAACTTTCTATAAAAACATTTACCAAAATTTCTTCCTGGTTTGTATCAATATTTACAAACCTTATATTGTGGAGTTCTTTAGTGTTCCTGTGCACAAAATTGTACTATATGATAATGAAATTTATGAATGATTGATGAATATAATATCATTAACACTGAACTAATTAATTAATAATTAAAAGTAATGGATTCATCCAATGCATTGATGAGTTTTAAAATTAAGAAATGAATGTAATGCAGTTATATTGTATTTTTCTGTATTAATATATGGAATGGAAATGGCTGTCATTACAATTTGTTAAGATATCAGTGTATTCATGAGAAAATGGCTGTCTTTACAATTTGTTAAGATATCAGTGAATTCATGAGGAAATGGCTGTCATTACAATTTGTTAAGATATCAGTGTATTCATGAGGAAATGGCTGTCATTACAATTTGTTAAGATATCAGTGAATTCATGAGGAAATGGCTGTCATTACAATTTGTTAAGATATCAGTGTATTCATGAGGAAATGGCTGTCATTACAATTTGTTAAGATATCAGTGTATTCATGGGGAAATGGCTGTCATTACAATTTGTTAAGATATCAGTGTATTCATGAGGAAATGGCTGTCATTACAATTTGTTAAGATATCAGTGTATTCGTGAGGAAATGGCTGTCATTACAATTTGTTAAGATATCAGTGTATTCATGGGGAAATGGCTGTCATTACAATTTGTTAAGATATCAGTGAATTCATGGGGAAATGGCTGTCATTACAATTTGTTAAGATATCAGTGTATTCATGAGGAAATGGCTGTCATTACAATTTGTTAAGATATCAGTGTATATTCATGAGGAAATGGCTGTCATTACAATTTGTTAAGATATCAGTGTATTCATGAGGAAATGGCTGTCTTTACAATTTGTTAAGATATCAGTGTATTCATGAGGAAATGGCTGTCTTTACAATTTGTTAAGATATCAGTGTATTCGTGAGGAAATGGCTGTCATCACAATTTGTTAAGATATCAGTGTATTCATGAGGAAATGGCTGTCATTACAATTTGTTAAGATATCAGTGTTTTCGTGAGGAAATGGCTGTCATCACAATTTGTTAAGATATCAGTGTATTCGTGAGGAAATGGCTGTCATTACAATTTGTTAAGATATCAGTGTATTCGTGAGGAAATGGCTGTCATTACAATTTGTTAAGATATCAGTGTATTCATGAGGAAATGGCTGTCTTTACAATTTGTTAAGATATCAGTGTATTCATGAGGAAATGGCTGTCATTACAATTTGTTAAGATATCAGTGTATTCATGAGGAAATGGCTGTCATTACAATTTGTTAAGATATCAGTGTATATTCATGAGGAAATGGCTGTCTTTACAATTTGTTAAGATATCAGTGTATTCATGAGGAAATGGCTGTCTTTACAATTTGTTAAGATATCAGTGTATTCATGAGAAAATGGCTGTCTTTACAATTTGTTAAGATATCAGTGAATTCATGAGGAAATGGCTGTCTTTACAATTTGTTAAGATATCAGTGTATTCATGAGGAAATGGCTGTCTTTACAATTTGTTAAGATATCAGTGTATTCATGAGGAAATGGCTGTCTTTACAATTTGTTAAGATATCAGTGTATTCATGAGGAAATGGCTATCATTCCATAAAACATAAAGGATGTTCTTTAAGATGTGCTGACCAATTCCTATATATATTACAAACACCACGTCTCCTATAATGACATCATTTACTTGCATCATCATTTTGTTTGATAATATTTTTATTGTTTAATTTGAAGGAATAGAATTTTTTTTTATAAAAATTTTCTTTATGGTTGGTGACGTAGTAATTAGAACTGTATGGACCATGGATAGGTCAGTGGTTAGAGCACCTGACTAGTAATGCAGGTGTCCCGGGTTCGATTCCCGGTCCAGGGAAAGATTTTTTCCTATCCTATATTGCAGTGTTAACAATATGAATGAACAGTGCTAACTTAAATGTTATTTGTTGTCGGTCAGTTACATTTTGTGCTGTATAGGTCTAGCATTCTCAACAGAGAATAACTGCAGGACTTGATGCTGGTAATTTCAATAAACAACTTTGTTTTTATCCAGCAAATAGAGTGGTACTATGCAGTGTTTTCTAGATTATATCGACTACATGGTAATGTATGCTTGTTGACTTCAGAGTTTGGTATGGCGGCATATAACTGTAACTGTCACATGTAGTGACCTAGATGCAATAAATACAAGACACACAGTATCCAATGCAACAAATGCAAGAACTCAGCACTGATATGCATATGTTTATAATCTAGAATCATCTATCAATGTTGGGGTGATAACACAATTTCAAAGTTCGTATGTACTTACAGGCCAGAGAAAAGGTCATGAATACCTTATAATAAGTACCAGTTTATTTGTTTAATAGTGAAATAAAAACCTTCTTTAATACAAGGGTGAAAGTAAAGAAATGAAATGCATGTTTTAAAGAATTGCTGTCTAGCAATATGATGTGCGTAAAAGATGGATATGTCTTAATCTAATCAAAAAGTGCTTTGATGATTGTTGTAAAATCATTTCACAAAATTGACCATGATCAGCAAGATAGCTACATGTAATTGAATGAAATATTTAATACTTAAAAATAATTATAGATATCTTCTGTGGAGCCTGTTGAGTAGAAGCTAGGGGAGGTGTTATCAGTGTGTCTATAAATAAACAGGGATGCAAAGTATCCACTCTTGTGAGTCAGACAAATATTTGCTGGTTTATGCCAGAATGCTGAAGAGAGAAGCAGATTCCTGAGTGTGTGTTCACAGGTAGATGTTCAATGCACACACTGTTATCTCCTCCCCAAATCTCGACAAGTGGCTTCTCCGAGCTGCTGCGCAGCTTCTGCATACTTTCAGCTTTTGGCGATCACTCACCCATTGGCAGTTACTGAACTGTGTAGTTTTTGTTTTTGCTTTTAGTTGCGGACTGTCGCTCTTTGCGAGGATGACTCTGGGAGGAGCTTGGCTTTGTGGGATGTGGCTGTAGGGGACAAGGAGATTCCTGCCTCGTTTTTGACTTTGGAAACAAGTTCTCCATTCTCAAAACAAACACTTGTGAGAGACATTCAGGAGGCACAGGAGAAACTAGGTAAGGCCTCTGTCTAGTGACTGGCAATTAATGGTTTGTAATTATAGCAGAATGATTTTTCTGTCATTATCGTAGTGTCGCCAATTATTTAGGGGATTTATGAGATTGATTGTTGTTTGTTATTTGTGACTTTTTCATCATATAACAGTCCAATAGACAAGAAATCACAGTGAGGGAATAGCTTTGTAGAAAATTTTAGGTACAAGAATGCTTGCAACATTTTGATCATCAAAATATCATTAATAAATTCATTAGTTTAAAGAATTCATTTTTCATTGTCCGTGACTGAGTGGAGCATGGGATAAGGTGTGATTTAATGGGGTATTGGTGGTTTGAGACACTGTGTAATTAGTGGTGATTTAATGGGGTGATGGACAGACTGTAGATGCTGGTTACAATTAGTGAGGGTGAGGAGGATGTCGGGTCATTAACCAGCCATCCATGGTTACACACTTTGTAGGCAGTACTTGTTTTGATGCTTTCTTTCTTTGAGTATGTGTGGAACAATATGAAACATGTCTAATCCAACATGCACTTAGAGACAGGTTTTTTTATTTTTTGTTGGAATATACAATATGTCAGGATATACAGTGTAAAAAAAAAAAAAAACAAGGAAAATTTGAAATTGAGAATGAAAATAAGAGGGGGGGGGTGCCCAGTGAAATGGATTACACTGTCGTTGGGTTAGGCAGTTTTCACTGTAATATCAAAATGTACCACTATCACATGAGTAGCTACATGTCACTGTCAAAGTTTCTCAATCTCTCAATAAAGTCACATCATTTAGGGATGGCATAGATTTGAGGATGTTTAAATACTGGTGCAAATTGAGTTTTACCTGTGATAGTAAAATCTGCTGAAACAAATGTCTGTGACTGTTAAACCAGCCATTGTGCCCTCAAATTTTGAAGACAGGCTAGTTATTCTCTTTCTGATGCAGTTGTTATTATTAGTGTTTTGCTTGATGTTTACTGATTATGTCTTTGGTTTTCTGTTAAAATGTATCACAAAATGCTTATATTTTATGTTGCCTTTTTTTTACCATGACAATCACAAGTGAAAACTTTACCTCTCAGTGTTAATTTCACATCTGTACGTCAGCCAATCAAATTTTAGATTACAAAGCAGTTGCATTAGAGTGAAAATTTAAAGATCAAATTATTCTTCAATTAGCTGTGTACAATATAACTTAGGCCCCAAAGATTACATTTGATTTCCATTACCAAGTCAAAGACCTTCACCTCCTATCTGTTATAGTTAGCCTTGGATTGACTGTAATTGGCTCTTTATATCATGTGACACTTTAAGTGACCAATGAGAGGGCTCCCACAAAGGGCCGACAATTTCACATATTGTCTACAAAAAGGTCAAATATCTACATGATGGATTGACAGAAAAAACATCCACATTTAGCAATCAACAAAACATGAATGGTTAATCAAAGTGTCTGTTTGTGAAGATTATTAACATACAGACTTTTTACAAATTATTTTGATCCTCACGGTTGAATTAAGTTATTATTTTTCACATAATATGTCAAGATTGAGCTTTTACTTCATTATCTGAACAATTTTTGTACATTCTATTGAATAAGTAAAAAATATTTCTGTAATATTTCAATAAAATTTTGTTTTCAGTAAAATTTTAGTGATTAAGAAGGACTGATTTGCTCCCTCCACCCCTTTTTAATCGCTTAATATGATATAACTATTGCTTGGACAAATAAGTGAATTTATTGTTGCGATTGGATTGGTTATTCTAGCGTTTTCTTGATTTTTGGAGCCTTTTATCTTCTGGGTGTTGTGCTTGGCAGAGAGTAGTGTGTCTAGAACTTTATCTGTAGAAACAGAAGCGTGTCAGAATCCGTCCATAATTCTCCGACAGCTAATGCCAACAGTGTGATTCTAGGGAGATCCCATCAAGCAGATCTAAAGTCAGTCTCCTATCAATATACACCCACAGAAACTTCAGCTCTTCTCTGATAATCATACTGCTGCACAGCAAGAGGATTTCCAGTAAAGATATTACTTGTAAACAGTGATATATTTTTTTAAAGTTTTCATAAAATGTGTAACCAACAGCTTTCATTGTGTCATGTGGTGAGTGTTGGCGTGGAATTCAGTGTTGTCAGATTCTAGGCCTACAGTTGTCATTGTTCATGTATACAACACAACAGAATGTTGTTATATCTGAATGTTAGAACCCTGATCAAGTCTTCTCTCTGCCTTCATAAAACCCAAGCTGTAAGAACCTGACAAACCCAAAATATCTCCATGCTGTTTTATTTACTGAGGATAATGTGGGACACAAGATTTATTAATAATTGTATAGAAATCAGATGTGCCGTGCATTACGAGTTCATATGTGTTATGGGTTTCATGTACAGGTTTAAAGCTGTTCTTTATCTCTTTCCAAACAGTAAAAAATCACCAAATTTTATCAGCTAGAGTTCTGAATCATACAGAAAAGTTAAATTGTTCCTTTTTTGCTAACATTTTAAGACACCTGCATCAGTCAGTTCACCTGCAGTGATTTCTGTTTACATTTGAATATTTTCACCATCTTCTCAAAAAATGTGACTGTGTATTGGTTGGAAGGGAAGAAAATTGTGAATTTCATGGTCGCTAGTGACATTCTACGGTAGGTCCAAAAAAAAAAAAAAAAAAAAAAAAAAAATGAAAGTCCAGCAGTCTTTAAGGAGTTGAAATAAGCAAAAGGGTCCTTTACCATTTTGTACAAAAAAAGGCATTGATTGTAGTTTTCTTTGCAAGATATTTATAACTTTCTTAACCAATATTATCACGCATGGGGATAAACTTGTCCTTCCCTCTATGTTAGCATATTTTCTCAATTTTACAATATTTCCTGCCAATTTTATAGTACTTTTTACACTTGTAAGGGTAGCTTGAGGACTAAACAAGTAGCTCTTTGTGTAAAAACAGAGGTACACCAGATCATCCTCACCTCCCCCTCAAGAGCTAAAGTCCTACAGCTATTACACAGGGAAGAGAGCATGTATATGAAGTCTTCTTTTGTGTATTATCTGTATTCTCTCATTATAAGACGAGAGACAAAGTTATCATGTTCTGGAGAGCTGGGGAAAAAGGGGTACACCAAAAATGTTATCCCCCACCCCCAATCTACAGCCCTGCAGCAGTTATAGGGAAGAGAGCATTTGTATCGAACCTTATTCTGTGTTTTATTTGCATTCTTGAATATAATTATCATGTTCTGTAGAGCCGGTTGACTCCCCACTTTTAAGCAATTTGCAGTGAGATAAGTTAAGAGAAGTATTATTGATAAGAGAATAATTATAGCTCTAGTTTATTCTGACATATGGCAGTAAAACAAGGTATCCTCAAATGAACTCTTTCTTTAAGCTGATTACGTAATAGTTACATAATTGTTTAGGGGGTACCTATTTTGAAATCTTTACATGATAAAGTCGAACATAATTGAAGCTCTAGTAACAGCAACAGAATGCTTCAGGAGTCCGAATACACAAACAGAGTCTGCAAACTGACGTCATGCAATGAAAAACGCTGAATTCTTTGGATTCTGTACACTCAATCAGATCTGATCCCATGCCAGTTCTTCATGAAATAAAAGGGTTTTCTATATCCAAAGTACATGACATGTTCATAACATGAAGATAAAAGATTATTTTGCCAACTGCTTTGAAATGGTATACTTTTTGATAAAGAAACTTGTTCTGTTGTGAACTTTGCAAATGATTTTCTCAAACAGGCATGTGTATGTAGACATTAATGTCAGTCAAAAGAGAAAAAGAGCCTTAAAATATGAATTCTTAGTCATTGTTTCATGACTGTATTTTATTGCTGAGGAATGTATAGTGATATTATTAGTTAGTGTATTAGTGATATTGTAAGATAAGTTGTGTATTGGTGATATCACTAGATAGGTTGTGTATTGGTGATATCACTAGATAGGTTGTGTATTGCTTATATCACTAGATAGGTTGTGTATTGCTAATATCACTAGATAGGTTGTGTATTGCTTATATCACTAGATAGGTTGTGTATTGCTAATATCACTAGATAGGTTGTGTATTGGTGATATCACTAGATAGGTTGTGTATTGCTAATATCACTAGATAGGTTGTGTATTGCTTATATCACTAGATAGGTTGTGTATTGCTTATATCACTAGATAGGTTGTGTATTGCTTATATCACTAGATAGGTTGTGTATTGGTGATATCACTAGATAGGTTGTGTATTGCTTATATCACTAGATAGGTTGTGTATTGCTTATATCACTAGATAGGTTGTGTATTGGTGATATCACTAGATAGGTTGTGTATTGCTAATATCACTAGATAGGTTGTGTATTGCTTATATCACTAGATAGGTTGTGTATTGCTTATATCACTAGATAGGTTGTGTATTGGTGATATCACTAGATAGGTTGTGTATTGCTAATATCACTAGATAGGTTGTGTATTGCTTATATCACTAGATAGGTTGTGTATTGCTTATATCACTAGATAGGTTGTGTATTGCTTATATCACTAGATAGGTTGTGTATTGGTGATATCACTAGATAGGTTGTGTATTGCTAATATCACTAGATAGGTTGTGTATTGCTTATATCACTAGATAGGTTGTGTATTGCTTATATCACTAGATAGGTTGTGTATTGCTAATATCACTAGATAGGTTGTGTATTGGTGATATCACTAGATAGGTTGTGTATTGGTGATAATGCTATATAGGTTGTGATATCACTAGACAGGTTATGTACTAGTGATATCATTACCTGTCTGTATATTTGTGAGTTGTTGCATGTGTATTGGTGAGGGATATAAGGTCTGTGTATTGATGAGGTTCCTACAAAGTCTGTGTATTGATGAGGTTCCTACAAAGTCTGTGTATTGATGAGGTTCCTACAAAGTCTGTGTATTGATGAGGTTCCTACAAAGTCTGTGTATTGATGAGGTTCCTACAAAGTCTGTGTATTGATGAGGGATATTGGAGAGGTTTTACAAATGAATGTGCACAAATAATTGTACGTATTTACAAACATGTTCTCGTTTACAACAATTTTAACATTATCAATATATAACACAATACTTGTACATGGAAATTAATGAAGAATTTCATTGGTTAGAATTTACTATCATGAAATAGTAAACATAAACATGAAAAATCAATACCTGCTAGCAAAAGATGACAAAAAAATTGGAAGAAGATATATTTCTGTTGTCAGCAGTTGAAGGTAATAAGAATATATAAAGCAAGAATTTTTCTTTCAGATTCTTGATAACTGAAAATTGTAAAATGAAATTTGAAAAATACAACAAAAATATTGTTTCAAGCCCTTCAAATACCCCCCAAAAAGTGAATTTCATGTCAGGCTGGACTAGAGGGTCTGTGTGCAGAGGTTGGCCTCTTCAAATACACATTCAGACCTCATGGAACTATTTGGAATGCTGAGATTAGCTTTGTCACTTATCATAGATGAGTTGTTGAAGAACAATTATTCAAACCATGGACTCTTTCTTAAACCTCTGAATCACAGATGGTTGTCTAATTTCATAAGACCAGCTCAGCTTCCATTCAGAAGTCAGGTGCCCCATCACATAACTGTAAGGAATTCATTGATGCCATTGCTATACTTGTATGTATATGGACGTCTCTATATGAGTGAAAAATTTCTCAAGTGGTACCTTAAACAAGATACAACCAACCATACAACCATACATGTATATGTTGTCCCAATGAAAAATCAGAATCCTGTTTTCAATGGGCATAAAAGAGTTAATGCTTATAAAGCTTTGAAGTTTTGCTAAATGAAATTATTGCAGAAATGTTTGCAACAACTGAAGGACGATCCAGCTCACCCATTATTCAAGTACTACAAATCACATTTTAATCACTAGAGCATTATTTACACATCAATTCAGGAGACTTGTCATTTGTCAAAACTCAGTTCTTGCAAATAAAGTCTTGGCTATAGAAGACTTAAGCAATAAATATTGATTCACGAAAGTTATGTTTTTTGAAAAAATACACTGTAATTTACCCTTGCGAAAATGATGTATCAGGAAATTAATGATCACGATGCCTTAAAGGTGTCCAGTAGACATATGGAAGGATTTTGAGCTTGTTTGCTTTTCTTGAATACAAGAAAAATCAAATTGTATTTTCAACCACTAATAAGATAAATTCTGCATTCTTGTGAACCATCACATATGTGTTTATATGAAAGTGAAACAAGCATGTAAGTGAAACAAGTATGTATCTATAGGAAAGTGAAACAAGCATGTATTGAAACAAGCATTTCTTTATATGAAAGTGAAACAAGCATGTATTTATTTGAAAGTGAAACAAGCATGTATTGATATGAAAGTGAAACAAGCATGTGATTTGATCTGGAACCACCAGGATACTTCATGAAGCATACGTGTTAACGCTTCATGAAAAGTATGCTGATGTGAAGTGTTGCTGTTCATACCCTCATGTGTTTTCAAAAATGAAATTTGTTTTCATATTTACATTTTACTTTCACTTCTGTTGGAATTCCCAGCTGTTAAAATAGTTGTACTATATTTATAATGATTGCACATTATTCACATTCATGAGGAAATGGCTATCATTTCAGTTGGTAAAGATATCAAAAGCAAAAACATTGGAAATGTAAATATTTGCATTTGAAGGTTGTTTTTATGGTGTCACTTCATTTTCAATCTCTATGAAATATGATGAAATCAATATTAATAAAATCAGACAAAATACAAGTTTTTTTTTTAACTTGAATATGTTGAATGTAATTTTTCTGTCAATAATTCTATAAGAATTAACTTATAATTTCATCACCATCACAGTTCAGATTTATTTAAAGTTGCATATTAAAAAATACTGTGTATTGGTGAGATTTCTGTTGGAGTTGTTGGTGTATAAAGTTTGTATTGGTGAGGTTGCTGTATAGACTGGTTGTTGGAGTTGTTGCTGCATAGACTGGGTGTTGGAGTTGTTGCTGTATAGACTGGGTGTTGGAGTTGTTTCTGTATAGACTGGGTGTTGGAGTTGTTGCTGTATAGACTGGGTGTTGGAGTTGTTGGTGTATAGACTGGTTGTTGGAGTTGTTGCTGTATAGACTGGGTGTTGGAGTTGTTGCTGTATAGACTGGGTGTTGGAGTTGTTGCTGTATAGACTGGGTGTTGGAGTTGTTGCTGTATAGACTGGGTGTTGGAGTTGTTTCTGTATAGACTGGGTGTTGGAGTTGTTGCTGTATAGACTGGTTGTTGGAGTTGTTGCTGTATAGACTGGGTGTTGGAGTTGTTTCTGTATAGACTGGGTGTTGGAGTTGTTGCTGTATAGACTGGGTGTTGGAGTTGTTGCTGTATAGACTGGTTGTTGGAGTTGTTGCTGTATAGATTGGGTGTTGGAGTTGTTGCTGTATAGACTGGGTGTTGGAGTTGTTGCTGTATAGACTAGGTATTGGAGTTGTTGCTGTATAGACTGGGTGTTGGAGTTGTTGCTGTATAGACTGGGTGTTGGAGTTGTTGCTGTATAGACGAGTTGTTGGTGTATAGACTGGGTGTTGGAGCTGAAGCTACATAAAATTTGTATCGATGAGGATGCTATATTGTGTATTTATTATGTTATTAAATAGACTGTATAGTTATGATATAAACTGTGTAATGATGAGACCACAACATAAACTGTGCATTAGTAAGTATGCTACATACACTGTAGACAGTTTTGGTAAGGTTGCTATGTGATCTGTGTATTAGCGAGGTTGCAATGTAAGCTTTAAGGTGAGGTTGCTACATAGACAGTGTGCAGATGAGATTACTATGTATATACTTACTGTATGCAGGTTAATTATCTCTTACATCTGTTTGTAATCTCTTCTAGACATGTCCTTAGCTAATAACAAAGCTCTCTTGTCAGTCATACATAATAATTAATCCTCCTTCTATCACCTCAAACTAATGGCTGCTCCCTAGCAGAGAACTCACAGGAAACCGTCCTGTAAATTATAACTTAAGAGTGACTTGTCCGAAGTCTGGGCCTGGTAAGTGAATACTAAAAACACATCTTTTCTTTCGTGCATGCTCTGTAGGTTGGCAAATTTTAATAAGACACATCTGGGCTGTGAGGTAACCCGCAATTTGTTATAATTGACAAAAATAGGAATTGTGTGCTTCGTTTTTACTGTAATATGTAGTTTTGAACAGGTGCTGTGTATAGGATCTCTCGGTTATCTCTTGCTTCTGTAGCTGATGAAGGGCATGTGATAACACTCTGTACAAAGTCTCACAGAGGTCATGCCAATGTCAAACCACTTCATACTGTAGAGTGGTGGACAGACATTTACTGTGTGTGAATTTATAGACCGTGAGGTGTAGCTTGTAGTTTGTTTTGGGAAATTATTCAACAGAGAAAAAATTCTAGGAATGTTTTACACCCTCTGTGTTTATTTTGGTTGCAGAGATTCTTCAGTGAAGTATGTAATGTTTATCATGAATCAATTGGAATAATTTTGCAGGCTTGTCTGAATGCAAGGATTCCTCATGTGTATGAGCATCATGTTTAGCTACTGAAGGAGGTTTGGTTTGACCAGACAGGGTTATAGAACAATGAATTGAGTAATGTACATATTATACCATAACAGATATTGAATGACTGATGAAAGTCAGGTGCTAAGTTCTGTAAGACAATGAGGAGAGAATAAGAAACAAGATTTTCATTTCATTCATACAGTATTTAGAAAAGATATGAATGATCGAAGTACCGTATATCAGGTTATTATGGCGTGCTGAAAATGTTGGCTTAATTTTTTGGTCACATGGATAAAAAAAGTCGCCAAAAATAAAGGCACCAAAATTTTTATTCTATTTTACCAAAAAATGAAGTGTAAATATTTCAAGCTACAATTTTTAGAAAAAATAATAAATATTCCTGAAACCAAAATTACCTTATTTATGGTATTTTCAATTTTACTAAATTTTCATGGCTTAGTGTGTACAAGTAATAGTACCTGGCCATAATAGTACCTTTCCTTTTTTCACTATGATGTATTTCTTTGAAAAATGACTTTTTGAAAGAGAAACTGATTACAACATTATATGCAGCTCATCTTTTATGAAATTGTAAAATGCAGATTGGTTTGTAGTTTCTTCACAAAATTTCAAAATAATTTCGTCCGTAGGCATTGCGGTGATATATCACCTATCAAATGTGAAATTGAAATTTTATGGCACAAATAATTGTAAAGAAATTGTAGCAATATGAGGTTAGACAATTTTTGCCTTGGTGATTTTATATATTGCTCTCCATGATCAATCTATCACAATTTGCTTAGCATTATAGGAAAAGAAAATTTGAACAATTTTGCAGAATTATATGAAAAAAAATACGGAAATTAGACTAGTAATATTAACTTCATAATAAATTTATACAAAAAAATAAGTTTTTCAATGAAATATATCATGAAAAGATGACCCACTACTTCCTATATACTGTAGATATTAATGAATTCAACATACTTCATAATGATCATAATTGAATTTTGTCATAATAAATTTTATTTCCTCGATCATATTTAGGAAGGGAATACATGTTGCTCTTAGGAGTGTATTCTACGCAACTGAATTTGGGTGTGTTTTTTTTTTTTTTAATCTGATAGGAGTTAAAGTAGAAAAACCTGCAAAGATGCCAGAGCACAGAAAACTTGCGACCAAGACCCCCAAGGTTAAGTCATCAGCTCTGAAGAGAACAGAAAATGCGGACAACGTTTCACTTGCTAGTTCTGATGGTAGGTGCAATCAAAATATTGAAACTTTATCTCAGTGCTAAATTTATAAAATCTGTAGTAATTTCTTTTCTGTTTTTTTTTTTTTTTTTATGTAAACAGATTTCAAGATAATAGACACTAGCCATGATATACAACCAGAGTTTGAAGATGGAACAACTCGACCAATCTTCAGACGAAAGCTCAAGAAAACTGTGGTATCAGGTAAATAATTAGTTACCTGTATATTGAACATACAGCATTCTCTGGATCTTTGAATGTCTACAATAAACTGTTAAGCATAAAAAAGGACTGCATTTGCATTGACTTTAGAAAATTTGATAATATAACTTTGAAGAGAACCTTTAATGGTCTAACAATACTGTGACAAACATAAACTCTCAACTGCTTTTGGAGATGAATATTTGTATAGGAGATGCTGTCCCCATGTTGTTTGTATGTTGTAAGGAAGGTGTGTTACTGATGAAGAGAGGTAGGCATGACACACAACTGTCTACAAACATATTGCAATGGTATATACAAGAATTGCTTTGATTATTCCAGAGAACTCGATGGCCAGGCTAGAGTGTGTTGTTGTTGGAATTCCACAACCCAAAGTGTTATGGCTGAAAAATAACCGACCGCTAAAGAGTACAGACCAGTGTCGTGTCCTGTCAGAAGGGAACATCCACATTCTGGAATTCCCCAAAACTAAGAAAGATGATACAGGACTCTATACTGCTAGAGCAATGAATGTGAACGGGTCTACCATCAGCTCAGCTGAGCTGCTCGTCGGAAATGGTATGCACTGTAATTGATAAATTTCAATTTATGATCAGAGGTTTCATGCATTTTGGTCTTAGTACCCCTAATGGAGAAAATATATTGTAGCTTCCTTTTCTTTGATTTGAATATACAGTAAAATCAACAAATGTTTTGAAGCGTTAGAATTTGCGCGATTCGAGAAATTTGTGGGAACTTGATTTCTTGGTTGGAGAGATGCAACACATTATACTTCAGTTGCTCTTTGTTGTGTTGGGTTTAATTTTGTGGGTAATGATTTCACAGTATTTTATTGTATAATACATTTACAAAATGTTTGGACACAAATTCTATCACTTTACTTCATATATTGTGGAAGCTTTTAAATCCATGGGTCTCAATTTTCATGGATTGTTGAAATTTTACGGTTTTGTTGATATAGTTTCGTACATTGAAACATTAGATATTTTGTGTATTTCGTTGTGGTTTGAAATTATAATACACAGATGTGGTAGTGTTAGATACATGGCCTTCCAACTAGCTCGGGCTAGTGGGTTAACCCTTTAGCTTGATCAGTAGAGCACTGGACTGTCGTGCTAGAGGTCCTGGGTTTGATTCTCATCAGAGGCACAAATCAGTCTCTGTTACAGATACCACCAAAAAATTACAAAAATTGAGCCCCCATGAAATCTAATGATTTCACAGTAATATTCAATGAAAAGAAAAATGTGAAAGATACTGTGAAATTGGTATTTTAATCGTTATAATTCTGTTGGTTTTGCAACCAAGTCTTGAAAAGAAGAAAAAATTTTACAAGAAATCATGAAATTGGTATTGAGATTTTTAACCCTGTATCTTAAGCTTTAGAATTGTGTTGGTTTTGCAGCCCAGCCTTCCAGTTTGAAGAAATACAAGGAAGGTTTGGCTGAGGAGGAGTTTCAGACCCCGGCCTACTTCTTCCAGATGAACAGTTGTCAAGTGGAGGAAGGGAGGCTGGCTCGTTTCGACTGCCGTGTTGTGGCTCACCCCAAACCGGAAATCACTTGGTAAGGCAAGTCCCACCCCAAACCAGAAATCACTTGGTAAGGCAAGTCCCACCCCAAACCGGAAATCACTTGGTAAGAGTAGCCCCACCCCAAACCGGAAATCACATGGTAAGAGTAGCCCCACCCCAAACCGGAAATCACATGGTAAGAGTAGCCCCACCCCAAACCAGAAATCACATGGTAAGAGTAGCCCCACCACAAACCGGAAATCAATCGGTAAAACTAGCCCCACCCCAAACCGGAAATCACTTGGTAAGGCAAGTCCCACCCCAAACCAGAAATCACTTGGTAAGAGTAGCCCCACCCCAATAAGTGTGTTCATTATAAGATTGTTTAACTGTAGTAAGTTCACGTTGTATGTACACAGGATGTTACAAGCGTGTTCATTATAAACGTGTTTTACTGTAGTAAGTTCACATTGTATGTACACAGGATGTTACAAGCGTGTTCATTATAAGGGTGTTTTACTGTAGTAAGTTCACGTATATACACAGGATGTTATAAGTGTGTTCATTATAAGCGTATTTTACTGTAGTAAGTTCACGTTGTATGTACGCAGGATGAAGGATGGGAAGGTAGTTGAGTCTGGAAACAGATACAAACTCCTGAACTTTAACAATGAAATCTACTCCCTGCTGGTCCAGAATGTGGAAATGGGGGACACAGGTCGCTACACCTGCTGGGCTCACAACAAGTACGGGGAAGCCATGACAGAGGCGTACCTCAATGTCATAGGTACGTAAAAATATCCCAACAACTGCCAGACCTACACATCAACGCAATATGTAGGGAAAATGAAATTTCTAGCAACAAACCACAAGTGTGTGACTTAACGGACATGGACAGCAGCTAGAACATTTCGTTTGGAATAAAATGATGGATTTGATCATTTCAGCTCTGGAGGAACAACTAGAAGATGCAGACATTGCACCTAAATTTTTGACAAAGTTTTACGACCAGACAATCACACAAGGACTGCCAACAACCTTCCAGTGTATGATTGCAGGAAAACCCATGCCAGTTGTCAGGTATGAATGTCAGATGGAAATCTGTCAGGTATGAATGTCAAGTGGAAACCTGTCAGGTGGAAACCTGTCAGGTATGAATGTCAGGTGGAAACATGTCAGGTATGAATGTCAAGTGGAAACCTGTCAGGTGGAAACATGTCAGGTATGAATGTCAAGTGGAAACCTGTCAGGTATGAATGTCAGGTGGAAACCTGTCAGGTGGAAACCTGTCAGGTATGAATGTCAGGTGGAAACCTGTCAGGTGGAAACCTGTTAGGTATGAATGTCAGGTGGAAACCTGTTAGGTATGAATGTCAGGTGGAAACCTGTCAGGTATGAATGTCAGGTGGAAACCTGTCAGGTATGAATGTCAGGTGGAAACCTGTCAGGTATGAATGTCAGGTGGAAACCTGTCAGGTATGAATGTCAGATGGAAACCTGTCAGGTATGAATGTCAGGTGTTTTACACAAGAGATCTGTAAGAAAAAAACCCAATTTCTTTTAATAAAACTTGCTATTCCTATAGACTTCAATGTAAAATTCAAGGTGCAATAAATCAAGCAGGAATCAGAATTTTATAAATTTCTATGGTGGATTATTTTTATTGGATAAATCCTTTTCAAAATGATACTATGAATACAAAAATCACATTATCCATTTATTAGATATGAAATATGATCATTATACACTGAAAATGATTGAAACTTAGACCTTATCTGCTTCACCAGCTGAATTGACCAACTATAAAAATATGTGTTTCCTGACAATTTCTTTGATATTTTGACTTCATAAAATCAAATAAAATACTGTTGTTAATTCAATGCATTGCTGTATTTCACAGTTGGTTGCTGAATGAGAAGGAAATAAAGTCTTCGGATAATATTAAGATCCAACAGGATGAAAATATCTGCAGTCTGTCCATCAAAGAATCCAAGACCAAAGATGCTGGGAAGTACACCTGTCACCTGAAGAACCCACTGGGGGAGGCACTGTGCTCCGCTGGCCTGACCCTGCTGGACCAGGAGATCAAAGGCGTCCCAATGCTGCCCAAGTTCTTAAAAAGAATAGGTTAGTAAGGCCATAAAAATTAATTATCTGGTTCTCAGGCCAGTTTTTCCCATATTTGATGTGAGAGGGAGGCATTTGTTTTTTGGGTTTTTTCTGTAAATAAAAATGATGCGAGAGGCTTTCATTTTTAACATGATGATAAACATATATTAAGACTTGTGCACATGATATAGCTCACTGATGATCTATCCCTCATTTGTTAGCTGTTTTATTGGTCACTACGTTGTGTTTTCGTTTGTCAGAGCTGCTGAGAAAGGCTTTACAGGCTGTGTATTAAACAAGTTTTTGTCAGAAACACAAGTAACAGATTTGTGGAAAACATCCAAAACTAAATTACGGCACTTTAATGCTAGATTGCAAGTCAGATTTCACTGCAAGAAATCTCATCCAATAAAGATGATATCTTCAGCACTCCAATGATGTCATCTGGCTCGAGTCCACAATAGCAATGATAGAGATTCAACAGATATCTTTGTTATTGCCGAGTATAATTTTGATATTCTACATGCATCCAAAAACCTGACAACAATGTTCAACAGAATAACAGTTGTAGAACCAGCCAGTGGATGTATTTGAACAAACACCAGAGAAACGATTGCTGCCATCTTGACAACATGTAATTTAGATCTACATACCACAAATGCTTGACGTTTATTGTTCTTGCCTTTCAAACGTTTCTAAGACTAAGTATTATAAATTCTAAATTTAGAATCACGAACAAACTTTTCCCAGAATAACACAATGGTGCTTTGGATTTTTTTTTTTTTGAAAACAGCAATAAAATTAGCCATGCATCACCATTTGGATAGACTTGGGTGGGCCTGAGAACCAGATAATTAATTTTATATGGCCTAAAGGAAACGGAATATCCTGGAAGGGGACAGGGGAAATATGTCAGCTTGTGTTTGGAGAATGTCATGCTATATGCACAGTAGTTTTAATGATTATAGTTCAATTCCATATACATTTCCTATGTTTCTGCCTTCGATATCTTTACCATTTGAAATGATAGTCATTTCCTTATGAATATGAATGACGTGTGTATGTATCATTATAAGTGAAATACAACTATTTTAGTGGCTGGTAATAATCCAACAGAAATGAAAATAAAATGTAAACTTTAAAAAATAAGTTTCATGCTTTGAAATACATAAGGGTATGAACAGTAATACTACATGCCAGCGTACTGTCCATGGAATGCTAACATGCTTCATGAAGTATGCTGGTAAAAAGTGTCACAGTTCATGCCCTCATGTATTTTCATTTTAAATCTTTTAATTTTGTTGGTTATGAATTTGACAAGAAGTGATGTTACCCATATTGACTTTTGTTTTGGTAGATGATGCAAAATCTACGGCAGGAGATCAGATGGTGTATGAAGTGGTGGTTGTCGGGGAACCCAGACCTAAAGTCACATGGCTCTACAACCACAAACCTATCTCAGTAAGTCACATGGCTCTGCAATCACAAACCTATCTCAGTAAGTCACATGGCTCTGCAATCACAAACCTATCTCAGTAAGTCACATGGCTGTACAGCCACAAACCTATCTCAGTACGTCACATGGCTGTACAACCACAAACCTATCTCAGTAAGTCACATGGCTCTACAACCACAAACCTATCTCAGTAAGTCACATGGCTCTGCAATCACAAACCTATCTCAGTAAGTCACATGGCTCTGCAATCACAAACCTATCTCAGTAAGTCACATGGCTGTACAGCCACAAACCTATCTCAGTAAGTCACATGGCTGTACAACCACAAACCTATCTCAGTAAGTCACATGGCTGTACAACCACAAACCTATCTCAGTAAGTCACATGGCTGTACAGCCACAAACCTATCTCAGTAAGTCACATGGCTGTACAGCCACAAACCTATCTCAGTAAGTCACATGGCTGTACAACCACAAACCTATCTCAGTAAGTCACATGGCTGTACAACCACAAACCTATCTCAGTAAGTCACATGGCTGTACAGCCACAAACCTATCTCAGTAAGTCACATGGCTGTACAGCCACAAACCTATCTCAGTAAGTTACATGGCTGTACAATCACAAACCTATCTCAGTAAGTCACATGGCTCTGCAATCACAAACCTATCTCAGTAAGTCACATGGCTGTACAACCACAAACCTATCTCAGTAAGTCACCGATAACAATATGCAATACATGTCCCTGGGATCAAAGATCATCTGTCACCAACTTTCACTTCATTCAGAACCTCTGAAATATAGCAGACATCCATTACTTCATATTTGATGAATTGAAAGGTCAAGGCTGAAGCCCTGTTCCAGGTAAAATTGAAGGTTACGTGACAAGATCAAAGAATGTTTCGGAAGAGTGGAGGCAACAATGTTCCACAAACACAAATTAATTCAGTTCTCTATTGTGGGTCCTCAGTTTTATATTCAAGATGATGTAGAAATATTTAATTCTAAGTATTCATAATTTTGCAAATTATCATTTTTGGTTTGGTCTGGGGGAATGAAATTCTGCTGAGTTGCATGTGGCTTGCATGAATTAGCTTATATAATTCAAACAGACTGGTATGAAATTATGCGGATTTTCTGTGACCGCAGACTTAAGCCGACAGTACCGCCTGTTAAAAAGTAAGTCTACAGTAATCAGTGAATGTTTTTGATCCTGTACAGGAGACACACAGAAGGTTTCATATGAGCCAGGAAGCGGACACTTTCAGACTAACCTTGAATGACCTTCGTCTGGAGGATGAGGGCAAGGTTACATGTAAAGCTGTGAACTCAGAAGGTGAAGTGTACTGCAGCAGTCAGCTGACTGTAAAACGAGCTCCAATAGAATTCAAGGATGAAACACCAAGGTAAAGGTCACTTACTTTTAAAGGGGGATACTTCAATTTTTCTTATTCTGAGTTAACTCTTAGAAATTCTTTTGAAAGACTTATAAGAATTTTGATTGAAACAATACAGTCATGAAAATTAATGATCAGTAGAATTATATTCAGTTGTGAGAAAATCATGGACTGCATTTGTAATTTTAATGTTTTATGTTACATAGTCATTGTGTGCTTTTGGTTTCTGTTTCTGTAGCTTCAGACAGAAAGACTTTGATGCCAAATATGGCTGTGCTCCTACATTTATTAAGAAGATAGAAAATACTTACTCACCAGAAGGAAAATCTGCCAAGTTTGAGTGTAAAGTGATGGGAATACCAGAACCCAATGTCACATGGTAAGTCAATAAATCTCTATATCCACTGAATGGAACTTCCAGGAAATCCAATGTCACATGGTTGGTCAATAAATCTCTGTATCCCCTGAATGGAACTACCGTAAAATCCAGTATCGCATGAGAAGGCAATCAGTCACTTTTTCCACTGATGTGTTTGATTTTGGGGATTTGCAAGACGATTTTAATTTATCATGATTTTGTTATTTTTAGTAAAGTGTGTTCATATTGATAGACCTCTTTATCAGAATGTATATTCCAGACACATTTGGGTGCAAATTTGGCTATTAAAAATTTAGAGGCATGATACTAAACTGCTAAAACAAGCCAAAATTATGTCCTAGCAGAAAAACCCCAGCTATATGGTAATGTGTATAGATGAATCTTTCTGTATTTGTGTATTGATTGGATTTGTTTTGAATTTTTCCAGGTACAAAGATAACAAGCCCCTGTCCCCGGGCTCTCACTACTGGATAAACCGTGATGGTGGTAACTGTACCCTGACAATAAGAGACGTGATGGAGAGTGACACTGGCCAGTACACCTGTAAAATCAACAACCCAGCTGGAGAAACCAGCTGTGTGGCCTCTCTAGAACTACCAGGTGAGTTCTGTACACCTGTAAGATCAGTAATCCGGCTGTATGTCTTCTATGGAACTACCTGAAAAGTACAACATGATAAAACATTGTTAGCAGAACTACTCCTTAAACTTCTTGTGTGACTAATCAAGAAGTAAGTGATTCCTTAGAACGGTGTCTGTATTTGTGCTCTCTGTTTGTAGGTACGAAGATAAAGAAGGACTCTTCTGTCGATGGAGAATACTCACCATTTGCCAGACGATTCTCGCGGGATTCCACCAAGTCTGACCATGAAGGTAAGTGATTTTTATATTAATCTACCATATTAAAACATGCACAATATTTGGGTTGTGAGGGGCCTTTACCTCAGGTAAAGCTTATAGATTTGCATTGAAATCTGCAATTGTAATGAAGTCCTGTTTTGCAGCCATGCCCTCACTGCCCTATGACAAGCCATCACTAACAGACATCAGGGAGGAGTCAGTCAGGTTGTCTTGGTTACCAGCCTACACCTCCACTCTCCCACCAGAGGGCAGAAATGTAAAATACGTTATCGAGGCTCGTGAATTGCCAGGGTTTGACTGGCACAAGGTGGCTACTGGCATTCATGGAAACACGCACATGTTGAAAAATCTGAAGCCCAGAACCGAGTATGCTTTCAGAGTTCATGCTGAGAATCAGTTTGGTGTTAGTGACTCCACACAGCCAGTCATGTTGCCAAGACCCAAGCCAGGTGTGTGATATCTATAGTATTTATGTATTTAGAATAATTTGTGTGTACAGTAAACACCCTTATAACAAACACATTTATAGTGAATTCACACTTAATGTGAATTCAAGCTTATAATGAATTCACGCTTAATGCAAAGTGATATTCATTCCCCATATGAGAGGAATATAATGAAAATTTTACTGGATATAATAAAATTCAGTTATAATGAGCTTTTGTTTTGCTGGCCCAGGAGATTCACTATAAATGTGTTCTACTGTATTTTGATTTGTATTAAATTGTTAAATGTTCCAGTGGGCATATTATATTTGCTGTAAAAACATTTAAATTATTTCAGTGGAGGAAGAAGCTGCAGAGAAATTCCATGTTAAGCCACAGGAATCTCGAGGTAAGTTATATTCTGTGTGGTGCTTTTCAAGGGGATTCATGTTATGATTTTTCACACAGTGCCTAGTGAACATGATTGGAAATTGAAATATTTTTACCCATAAAAATAGGAATTTCTGTGTCATGTTTATCATGAAAATCGCCCTCATATTTATAGTGCCACCAAAGTTGCCCACCTCTAAACCATATGTGACAGAGATGGGCCAGGAGACAGTTCGGCTTGCCTGGAAGCCTGCTGTGGCTCCAGTAGCTGCCAAGAAAGTGGCTCCCATCACATACCGCCTGGAGGCCCAGGAACTGCCAGCCAAAGACTGGATGCCTGTGGCACACCGCATCCGGGACACCAGCTACTACCTTCCAGAGCTGAAATCAGACCGGGACTATAATGTCAGGGTCAGGGCCGAAAACAAGTATGGACAAAGTGAGCCTTCAGAATCACTGTGGATCCCTAGGGCTACACGTACGTACAGTAGTTAATATAAAAATTTCTGTGTGATAATACATGAGGGAGAGATTTTCTTTATCGTTACTTTAGAAACCATTCTGTGATTGTTAGAAAATTGATTGTACCTATCTGTTGTGGTAGAAACGAAAATGTATTGATTGCATGTGTATGTATGTATCAAAAGAGACCTACCAAAGCATAGAGATTTGTTTTGACATCAAATGGAATAGACTATAAGACATGGAAAAGGTGTTCTATTTTTACCTCATGTTTTGTTTGATTGTTACAGATTTCCCTGGAGTCCCAATCAGCAGACCAACCATAGTTGACATGGAACCAGATTCAGTGCGCGTGTCCTGGCAGAAGGTAGATATCCCATCATTCTCTACAAAAGATGAGCCTTTGATGTATATGTTAGAAATGCAGGAACCACCTAAGCGTGACTGGCGACAGATTGCCCGGGACATTCCTGACCATAACTACACTGTAAAAGGGCTGACTCCCGGACAGGACTACAGATTTAGGGTCAAGGCCAGGACAATGGGAGGAGCCTATGGAGAGCCATCCCCCTCAACATCTCTGTACAGAACCCTGGGTAATTTTGCCATGTTTTGCTTATTTCTGTGTTGTTTTATTGCATGTAGTTTCTTAGTATTTTGTTATAAGGTTTGAACTATTATTTAAAAACATAATGATAGAAGAATAGAAAAAAAAAGCAATTTGCATAAAGTATTATTCAAAATTGTTCAATGTTATAACATTTATAAGTGTTTGAGTAGATACAGGGTGTCCCATATGATACCGTTTTCTCTGTGAATAACATTTGGAGAAGTTAATGTAACAAAAATAGAAATTTATTTTCTGAAATGTATATAGTACAAATTTTCACTCAACAAACTTCACAAACATTCACAAGTTTTTGACAAATTGAGCAAACAGAAATATTTTAAAGAATGTTCTCCAAATGACATCCTTTTTGATCGATGACAACGCCAAGTTGATGAACAAACTTCCTCACAACAGCAGCACATGTCTCAGCTGAAATTTTACGCATTTCCCTCTGAATTGAGAGGTTTAGTTCTTCTATAGAATCTGGTTGAGGCTTGTACACAAGATCTTTGAGATGTCCCCATAAAAAGAAATCCAGAGGACTCAGGTCAGGTGGATTGAGGAGGGGGGGGGGTGTCAAATATGTGCTGTTTTAAAGGAAATGAAGTTTCCATCAAATGTCTGATGCAACCAGTCGGTTACAAGTCGGGTAGTGTGTAGAGTCGCCCCATCCTATTGTAACCAGATTTCCTTTGGATTGATTCCTCTCCTGGTTAAACTTGGGAGAAATTTTTCCTTTAGAATTTCAAGACAACGAATATTGTTAACTGTCTGAGTTTCGCCATTTACCTTTTCAAAAAAGAAAGGTCCAGTTACACCTGTTGAACTTAGAGTGGCCCAGACTTACTTTTTACCATGTAAAAGCTCTTTCAAGGTATACTTGCTACCCCAGTAACATGCATTTTTTTTTTATTTACAACCCCATTTTGGTAGAAATGAGCTTCATCAGAAAACCAGATGTCTTTAATAATTTCAATATTGTTCTTTATCCATTTAGCAAACACAAATCAGCTTTCAATATACCTCTGCATGAGGTGCTGCATAATCGATGCTCCATAGGGTTTCAAGTATAGATCAAATCTTCAGATTCTGTGCCCACTTGATCTGCTACATGTTAATCTGCTGCTTACATCACGTAAAACTTTTCTCGCAGATTTTTGAGGAGTTTCTTCTATACTCTGCAAAAAAAGAAACGCATAATGGATTTTTTAAGATTTTAGTAGATGTATTTTGGATTATGATTTTACAATAAAAAATGTAGATATTCACTAGAATTGTTTCAATTGAAAAAAATTACAGTCCAAACCTTAGATATTGGTGGAAAAAAAGTCAGATCATCACAGTTAAGAACACTTCCTGTCACGTTTAAGTTAGTACCGTGTATGACCACCTCGAGCTGCCAACACGGTTCTGCATCTCCTTGGCATAGAGTCAATCAATGTTCTTACGTTATTGCGTGGAATTGTTCGCCATTCCTGTTGTAACATTTGACGGAGCTGATCGAGGGTCTGAGGCGGAGGTTGGCGCAGGCGCACACGTTTATCCAGTTGTTCCCATAAGTGTTCAATCGGATTCAAATCCGGTGATTTGGAAGGCCATGGTAGCACATTAATGTTGTTCTGCTGAAGGTAGTCAATTGTTAAGCGGGCTGTGTGAGGCCTAGCATTATCATGTTGGAATAACTCCCTCTGTCGGTCAATTACGCGCATAAGGTGAGGTTGGAGAATTTCGTCTCTGTACCTTTGAGCCGTTAAATTGCCCGGGACATGTACCAGTTCTGTTATACGGTCATTAGAGATCGCCGCCCACATCATGACGCTACCTCCACCGAAGCTATCCACTTCTTGGACACACGAGGAAGAGAAACGTTCATTCCTGCGCCGGTATACACGGATTCTTCCATCACGTTTCTGTAGCAGAAAACGGGACTCATCGCTGAACCAGATTCTACGCCAGTTGCGGAATGTCCAGCCCCTCAATCTGTTGCACCATCGGACTCTTTCTCGTCTGTGTAACGGTGTCAAAACTGCTCCAAAATACGGTCTTCTGGATCTAATGCCATATTGTCGAAGTCGGTTGTGGACTGTCTGCGAGCTGATTCTTCTCAATCCAGGTATTCCGACTGCAGTACCTGTTGCAGCAACGGTTCGATTCCGTAGATGAAAGACCCGGATGTAGCGATCTTGTCCAGGAGTCGTAATGCGAGGTCGCCCACTCCTCGGTCGGTCATTAGTAGAGCCAGTCTGCTGGAATCTGTTCCACAGCCGAGAAATTGTGCTCTGGTTTACGTTTTCAGTTCGTGCAATCTCACTTTGGGATACTCGGGCCTGGAGACGGCCAATGACGATATTTCGAGTAGGAGGGTCCAACCTTGGCATGGCAGCATTGTAACGTTATGATGAATTCAAGCTTCAAACTTCGTCCTTTTATACGCTTTAATGTAGTGGTTGAATTAAGCACAAAGTTCTCGTGAAAAACGTAAGCCAAATTCCATGGCGATAGAGGTGATGTGCAATTTTAGAGAGTCGCCGAGCTAATTTGGCAGAGAGCCAAATCAAATGAACAGACCTTTAAAGTTTCATACTTACCTGTAAAAAATCAATTACTCAATTGACCATTTCAGTTTACCTGGTAAAATACATAATTTGCATTTTTAAAATTTCAAAAGGGCTATGCGTTTCTTTTTTTGCAGAGTATATGATATTTCTCACCTTGTGGATAGTGTTGTTTTCTCTTACGGACCTTGGTCTACTTTTGTTGGAATGCCTTGTGTCCTGTACAGATTACAGTTTATCCCACAACAGTACAGTTTGTGGACTCATAACACAAGTTCAGAAAAATGATATGAACTTGTAGCACAAGTTAATAACAATGCAAGTTATGTAGGGTCATGTGAGGTCAGCGCATGCTGACATAGATACCAAACTTTTACTACAAATGTTCTTCAAGCCTATCATATTTATTCCTGTTTCATTTATTGTTGTTATATAATGACATAGCTAAAAATTAAAATCCTAAGATTGAAATTTCAATTTCGCTATCGTGTTGATATGTCTATCTATAGATCTTTATTTTTTCCACTCAAGGACATTTCAGACGATGCAAAAAGGCTGAAAATCACACCCTTAAACTTCTAAAATAAGTGTTTATTGAGAGTTATGTGAGAAATAGAATCTTACACTCATGCTTATGGCATATGAAATTTGTGAAGTTTGTTTCCAGATTTAAATACAAGGCTCGGGAAATATTAAATCTGGCAACTCATTTCATAAATTTCATATGCCATAAGCACTCATTCAAGATCCTCTATTTTAAAACTCTAGATGCTTGTTCTCATGTCAAATTCTTTGTTAAAATTTAATTTACCAAAGAAATATGCACTTTTGTGACATCATAATTAAAAGAAAAGCGTGTATTTTCCTGAACTCTTTAGTGGGAAAAAATTGAATGATATTACCTTTTATTTGAGCCATAATTTACAAGTTTTGGGCAAATATTTTCTAATTTATATGAATTTTAAATGGCATAAGATATTCTGGGACACCCTGTATGTATACAGTCATTGTGAAACCTACGGGTTTGAGGTACAATTTAACCTCGTGAGTTTCACTTAGTGGGACACAGTACAAGAAGGTTTTAGTTGTGTAGAAAGTAAATAATTCAGTCTTCTTGGTTGTGAAATATGTCTGTGGAATATTGCATAGCGACCACCAGAATCCCAATTGACCGACTGGAGCTTGAGGACTCTGAGCCAGACTATGAAGGAGTACGATTGACCTGGAATAAGGTGGATATTCCACCCTACCACAGGGATGAAGAACCACTGATGTACATGGTGGAGATCAGCGAACCACCAGTGGATGAGTGGCGGCCAGTGGTGACAGGTCTCCCCACCACACGATACCGTGTCACTGACCTACTTCCAGACAGAGACTACCGCTTTAGAGTAAGGGGAGTAACTCCGTATGGAGTGACACCACCTTCCTATTCTCTGCCAGTATCTTACAGACGACCAACTCCTGGTAAGTACTTATTACTTTGATGAGCTGTTTTAACAATTATTTGAAAATTAACAGAATACTTATGTACAATGTACTTGTATTTCAACTGCAAGCTCATAGTAACATGTAAAAGTACTCAGAATCTTGGATGACAAGTTTGTTATGGAATTTTTTTTTTGTGTGGGAGAGGGAGGGGGATTGGAACTCTGAGAGAATTACAAAAGGTACAATGTAATATGATGTAAGCATATATATGTACCTGTTCTTGATTTATAAATTGTGAAATTTTCAGCCCCCAGCAGACCGCTGCCAGATATGCCTCAGCTTCTCTACGATGATTCTGATGCACTTAAGCTGACTTGGAAGCCCCCAGTGGTGGACACTAAACGCCCCCTAAGGTACCAAATCCAGATGCAGGCCCCCCAGAGCTTGGACTGGCGACCCCTAGCCACAGGCATCAATGACACCAGCTACAGAATCCGTGGCCTGGGGCCGAGCAGGGACTACATGTTTAGGGTCATTCCAGAGACCAGTCTGGGACCGCTTGAACCCCTGCCTCCTGTGTCTCTTACTGCACTCCCAGGTAAGCCAAGTTTATTGACATCAGCTCTTTGTCACTATATGTCAGCTCTATGTCACTTTATAGTATCATGTCTATGTCACTATATGACATGTCTATGTCATTTTATAGTATCATGCCTATGTCACTATATGACATGTCTATGTCAGTATATATCATGTAAATGTCACCATACAGTGTCATGATTGACAGTATATTACGTCATGTCTATGTCAGTATATGATGTGTCCATGTAACTATACAATGTCACATCTATGTCACTGTACAATGTCATTTCTATGTCACTTTATAACATCTGATTTTCTGATGTGTATGGATGAAAATAACATGTATACGATATGAAATGTACATCTATTTCTTTTCCATTTCAAGGAATGAAAAGTGAAAATAATTTTGATTATTTGGTTCAGTTCATCTGAGATACAACAATTTTAAAGATGGTCAATGACAGTCTTTTTAATGAAAGTTTGGGGAAGAGGGAGAATTTGTTACTGTGCATGAGAGCATGAGATAGGCGAAAAAAACATAGGGCTTATATGCAAAGAGTGAGTTATCACATGTATAGTCATTGTTGGTGCTTTAATACTATTACATGTATATGACTTGTGAATGATAAAAGATACTTAATTCTGCCATTTACCTTCAAGTGGGTTTTTTTTTCTGCAGGTGTAAATTTTTGTGATTATTAGCTCATAGTTTTAAAAATAATTTTAGTAGAATGTATTTTTGCAGACATGGAGTTCCAAAACTTAAACTTGATAAGCATTGTAGTGTTAATTACTTATCTGTAAAATGTTTTACTGTCATTAGAAACTACTGAGATAAAAATGAAAATGTAATTTATTCACCTCCCAAGATGAAGAGTTCTACATGTACCTTTGACATAAAAACAACTGCTATACAGAGTTATCTTTCTTACAGAATGTGTGATTGCAGACACATTTGGGTGCAAATTTAGCCATTAAAAATTTGGTAGCATGATAGCAAACTGCTAAAATAAGCCAAAATTATATCCCTGCAGAAAATGCTGCTAGACAGTGTCTTTGTAATAGCTTCTTTCCCTTTTACAGCTCCAAGGTCTATCCTACCAAGAATGCCAGATATTGTTGACCTTCAGCCAGAATCACTGAGATTGTCATGGCAACGACCTTACATTGACTCTTCTGTGCCATTAACATACAGGATTGATATGCAAGAACCACCTTCTCGTGAATGGAGACCAATCGCTACTGGTGTACCAGATACACAGTACCATGTGACTGGCTTACGACAAAACAAGGACTATTTGTTCCGGGTGACTCCCAGTACACCGACATATGCTATGGAACCCCTGCCCTATGTGACGCTGACTTCACTGCCAGGTATTTTAGGATTAGATCGAGGTTTTTCCGTCGTTTAACATGAAGTATGAATTTCAGTCATGAATGAAATGATTACTATAACTTCTATATTTTACTTGAGTACTTAGTATCATGAAATGACTTGTCAAATCGTGAGGACATGAATTTGTGAGCAGTCTGTTGATCACAAGGTTTTACATGTATTTTAGCAATATAAAAATAAATCTGATCAATTTTATTATTCGAGTGATGCTTCTCGCAAAATTACATGATGGTAAATTCCTCACATATATTTAGGAATGAACAGTATAGTAACATTTTTTTTAATATTAAAAATTATTCTCTCTTTCCAGTACGACCCAGACTCTGCTCACAGGAGCCAAGAGCAGTAGAAATCGGCAAAGACTCAGTTCAACTTTCATGGAGGCCAGCTGAGTTACCGCAGTTTGCTCGACACAAGCTGCCGATTAATTATTTCATAGAGATGAGAACTTTACCCAGTGCAAACTGGGAGCCAGTAGCCAGAAACGTACGTGACACAACATACCTTGTGAAAGGTTTACGATCAGACAAGGAATACCAGTTCCGCATCAAAGCACACACAGATTTCGGAAGCAGTGAACCATCACTTCCAGTGACTGTCTACAGAAAATCAGGTACAATATTAATTTGAAATATAGTTGATATGAAGTTAATGACTCTAGCTACAAACAAACTTTTTTCAAAATGAAAATGAAAACTATATTTATGTTTTTTAAAAGTAAAATGAATACTATTTACCAAATGGAATGTAATTTGCTCTCATGATTTCTTAATCAAGTCCAAAACACTGAGGAAAATTTGTATAGAGTTATATAGGGAGGGGTAATATATTTCAACTTTTGAACATTATGGATAATTTGCCAGTCCCTTTTTAAAAAAGAATTTTAGATTTCTACTTCTCACAACCAAATTAAGTCAAAAAATATATATCAACCCAAGCGGTCATTTTTTGTAGTATCAAGTGTCCTAAAATGTACATTTATTAATATTTCGGAAAAAGAAATTGTTTCTAAGTGACTCATAGAAAAAAAGTTTATTCAGCAAACAAAACAACTGTAAATTGATTCGTAATAATGTGTAGATGGGTATTATTTGACTGACCTTTCCCACTGTTTCAGTACCAGTCTTCCCACGCTATGAGCCAATCGTGACCAACCTGAACCCTGACTCTGTGATTCTGTCCTGGCAGCCTGCTACCCTCCCCGGACACATCAGTCACATGCCCATGGTCACCTATCGCATTGAAATCCAGGATCCCCCTGAACGGGGTCAGTGGAGGAGCTACGTGTCCAACGTCCCCAAGACCAGCTACCATGTGACCAACCTACGTCCAGACAGAGACTACTTGTTCAGGGTGCGGGCAGAAGCTGACAATATCACCACAGAGCCATCCATGCCTGTCTATCTGCCGAGAAGAGCTTGTAAGTGGAAATGATGTACCTATATGTAAAACAAATGATAGGTGCTTACTTATTCCCAAATGTGATCACGAAAGTGGAGATGTTGAATTTCAAGAAAAATTTCAAGACTCTGTTCCCTTCATTGTTAGTTTTTGGATAAAATTTCAAATATCATTTGACCTTTAGGAATCTACACAGTGACTCTCCACGACTTGCTTCATCTGAGGTTGCTTTTTAATTGGGAGATGTAATATTTTGCTATATTTTCTGTATATTTTCTGTCACCTTCATATATCGTCACCCCATATACTGCCATCGAAATGCTAAATTTTCAGTAGAGAATATAATTAAACAACTTGAATGATAATGATATATCAAAACCCCACTGTTTACATCAATGAAGAAGATGACCATAATCATAATATCGTCAATTTTAAGGTCCACCACGGATGCCCCAAGAACAGCCATATGTTCTCGAGCTTCGACCGGACTCTCTGAAGTTACAGTGGCGTTCTGTGGAGTTACCATCACGCATCACCGACTACTCCCCGGTCACCTACCGCCTGGAGATCCAGGAGCTCCCACGCTCGGACTGGATGACGCTAGCTAAGGGAATACCACACACGGACTTCCATGTCACTAATCTGAATCCGGACAAGGACTACAGATTCCGAGTCCGAGCTGAAAACGACATGGGCATCAGCGATCCCACACCAGAAGTCTCCATTAAGAAACGTTCTGGTCAGTAGTATGATAAGAGAAAATTACGTGTAAATCTGTTTAAGGAATATAAGTACTTATTTTCGCGTATTCAGAATTTAGTTTGGCCAGGGCTGATATACTGTTTGACATAAAAATGATTCAGCAGGTGTTCTGTGTTTAATAATGGATAAATAAAGATTTTTATATTTAGCGCAGCCATAAAGTAGAGATCTTGCTTCACCCCCTGCTAAAATTTGAATCCCGCTAAAATAAGTACACATATAATAATTCAAGAATCAGTCAGTGAGAAAAGTGTAACATAGAATTATGTTTAATTTTACACAATACAAGTGGGAAGCTATGATGTGCATTCATGAAAATCATCTAAAATCTTAAGCGATTAAATCTGTAGATTTGTAATGCTGATTTTATTGTACACAGTGGCTCCCACAATGCCTCAAGAGGAACCCTTGATTTACGACATTGGTCCATCTGGATCTTTCTGGTTGTCATGGCGACCTGCTGATCCCTCTTTGTACATGTCGGACAGCAGTCCCGTCACGTACACCATATACGTCCAGGAGCCACCTAGCAACACCTGGAGACCACTTGTCCGCAGAATACCACATCCGTTCTACCACATTACAAACCTCAGAAATGACAAGGACTACAGTTTTAGAGTTCAAGCTGAGAACGAGTTTGGACTCAGTAGGCCCACATTGCCAATCAGACTGCTGGGAATCAAAAGTAAGTTGTGTAATAAAATAGGACATAAATTTATAATGATTTACAGTCAAACTTTCATGTCTCAAACTTTATGGGGCCAGGAAAAAACTTCCAAAATATCTGAAGGTTCAAGATATGGAGGTTAAAATACATGAAGAAAATGTAGTTGTGACTTTTAACTCTTTGATATATCCATGGTATGCGAAATATCGATATTCAAGATACCAAAGCTCTATTGTGTATGATGTTTATTATTAAACAGTCTCTCAATTGGTACAGTGATATGATATGACTTACAAATATCACAAATTTGGCAGATAAACTCAAAATTTTCCAAGAACAACTGAGGAAATGGAATTAATTGCTTGGTTCCTGTTTTGCATAATAAATCTCGTTAATGATAAGAATTGTCTGTTGTAGGCTGGAAGTCTCCGGTGGACATCCCAGAAATCACCGATATTGACGACACAAGTCGGTCTCTCCGTCTGAAATGGCGACCCAAGTCAATGACACCATTTAACAAAGGTCCTGTTACATACCAGATAGAGAGATGGGAACCCACACAAAGGCACTGGACACGCATGGCTAGCGGAATCAGAGACACGACCTATCGGGTTACAGGATTGCCGTTTGACCAGGATCATTTGTTCAGGATTCGGGCTGAGGCAGAGAAAGTATTGAGTGAACCGACCTATCCCATTTCATTCAACAGGTTTAGATGTAAGTCACAAGTACTCGTGTAGCATAAGTGTGGGAGGGAGGGGGTGGGCTACTGTCATTAATTTTACATGTACTTCCACAAGATGTTTAATACATGTACTAACAGCAGAAAGCTGAGCAATGACTTTTCAGTAATGTACGTTAATTTTTGTATTCAAAGCTTGGCAAATTTATTTCCCCCAAGCCAGAATTTTCTAGTTTTAAAAGATTTTTCCATTTATAAATATAAGCAAAAGCCATAGCTTATTCTTACCGCCCATTGAACAATTATACATTTATTTATCATTTTAACAAAACCAATAACAATATTGTTATAAGTTTAAAACCTACTGTATTTGAATTGAAAATTGCATTATCTCCCTTTGCACTGATGCATAATTAGCAATGTGCTGGCTTTCAGGCTGATGCTGTAGTGCCTGAGAATAATCACACAACTTTTTTTGGGTTGTTTGAATAAAAAATGATTTTATTTCTATAACATGATGATGTTATTCAAGTGTCTGATGTTTATTGTTTGTATTTCCACAGTGCCATCTCATTTCCCAGTGCCTCGTCCTCAGCTCTATGATGTAGAACCTGATGCAGTGAGGTTGTCATGGTTACCACTGCCAAGAGGAAATGTCGAAGACCCAATCATTCTACCGAGAAGATTCCGTTTGGAGTTGCGTGAACTTCCGTCACGAGACTGGAGACCAGTTGTGCATGATATACCAGATACCAGTTACCGTGTCACAGGGCTCAAACCCAGACAGGACTATGAGTTTAGGGTCAGAGGAATATCTGATAGGGGTCTGGAAGACTACACCTTGCCAGCCGCTCTCTACAGAAGGCCAGGTATGGTGAAGAGATTGTTTGTCTGCGAGAACCAATGACAGGACAGTCAGTAGGACTGTTTAATTTGATGGTCTCTTCACAGATATTTAAAATATTTCTGGTACTTTGTCTTTACAGTGTTGCCCAGAACTCCCATTGGCACGCCTAGATTAGTAGATGTGAAAGATGATTATGTTGACTTGAATTGGACAATGGTGGACGTGCCAGCCCATAGCTATGATGAAGAACCTCTGGCCTTCCTGATCGAGGCACAAACACCGCCAAGATATGACTGGATGCCAGTAGCTCGAAACGTTAGAGGAACATCATTCCGTATCTCGAACCTTCAGCGACACCAGGATTACATGTTCCGTATCCGTGCGGAGTATCCGTCTGGACTCTCCTCGCCCTCGGCCCACATCCCAGTGTACCGTAAACCAAGTGAGTTATACCTCGTCACAGGTAGTCATGGTAGCACTTTAACAGGCCTCACTAGTAAGATAGTATCACCATTAGTTAGCACTAACCAAACACCATCAGCCACTGGGTCCAAGAGAGACCTTTTCCTGGCTGAGCTTAAAAGATTGGACACAAGGCGCAAGGAATTTCAAGAGAAGATTCAGAAATATAAGCAGAATGCCATCAAGGCTTTGACAGACACCAAATCTCTGAAAGATAAATTTATGGTAGAGATGTCTTTGAACAACAAACTGCCTCCTCCAAGTCCCAGGTCAAGGCGGGATAAATTCTTAATTGTGAAAATAACACCAAGGATCAGGGGCACAGAGAAAAAGGCTGACTTTGGAAAAGCTTTGGAGAAGTTTAAGTCCCTGGAGACGCTTCATCACGTGGAGAAGCCTGTGACTTACAGGCGAGATATCTCCACTTCTGTGGGAAGACCCACTTCTCCCAGAAAACTCTCCCTGGACTCTCGCATGCAAGCTTCCACTCCTCTTCACACACCAACCTTATCCTCTGTCCTTGACACCAAATCCAAGGTTACATCATTACCTAGGAATCCTTACATTTCTACAGACGACAGTTACTTGTCGAGCAGACGTGGTGTATCTCACCACCCTGTGTCAGATCTGTCGTACAAGAAGCGCCATCTGGTGCCTGACAGGTTGAAATACAGACAGATGACTACTGATTCTTACACCAGCTCACTGTCTGACCAATACAAAGTGTCCAGTGTTAGGACTAATAGGTACAAACCTCCAGAGAGGAGATACTATTTTCCTCGCCCCCACTCCTGGGGAGGCAGAGGGTCTCGTACAACTTTTAGAACCAATGGTACATCCAGCAGACCTACATATGATCTGTACACCTCTCATACTAGTCGTACTTCACTGACCTCTACCCCCTATTCCAGAGAAAACCGCCACGGCTCCTTATCTCTGATTGGTAAATCGGTCTATCATGATCTGTATTCTCGTTCAGTCACCCCTAGACCAAGTTCAAGTCTGACAAGATCCTCAAATTACACCCCAACATATAGAGAGTCTTCATACACAGACATGTCGAGACAAACTCGCTCGCTCACCCGAGACTACAGCTCCCCTGGTAGGTATGACAGTGTCGGTACCAGTTCTAAATTATATAGTACTAACTACTCCCGAGAGAGGACCTCGTACTCAGTGGGCCCCAACATAGGGAGCAGTAGAAAGTATTCTGTCACCACAGATCATGTTTCTGCTAGGAGTGAGTATGATAGAAGAAGTGAGTATAGAAGCTGGACCCCAGACCGATTCTCAACCTCTGCTCTCTCCCGATTCACCTTCACTAGTCCCTCCCCCTCTGTCACCAGAAGCCCCTCTAGGGCCACAACAAGAAGCCCCTCTAGGGCTAAAACTTGGCTTGACTCTCAGTCAGTAAGGTCTGGATCAGTCTCTGCCACAGAAAGTGGGTACCTGTCTAGAACCCCTTCCATTTCTCACAGTCTTCTCCCCTCCAGGAGCTCTTCTGTGACTCAGTCTATGATAAAATCGAGAAGTGGCTCAACGACTGATTCCCCATCCCGCCTCAGACCTAGGAGTTCTTCTGCCATCCTCACTGGTCTTCCTCCAGTTAAACCCAGCACCTCAACCTACAAAAAGAAGGATATATCTGTTTCCTATACCTCCTACCTTCCCCCAACCAAGCAGACCCTGAAACAGAAATCGTCTTCCAAGGACAGTCTTCTTACTGAATCCTCGACTCCTTCCACTTCCCAAACCACATCCACTAACCCCCAGAAAGATGACCAGACCACAACAATGAAATCGACAACCAAGAAAGAGAAACCAAAGGTGATTAAGGAGAGTACAGTGAAGGGGGTACCAGACAAACAGATTGGGGTACCAGACAAACAGATGGAGGAGTCTGTGAGGGCCGAGGATACAGGAGAGGAAGAGAAACTGTCCTGGCTCCGGACACCATCAAGTCAGACAATAAAACACCTGGCTTAAGACGTTCTGTGTGTTAAATCAGACATAGAACTCGTGTTTTCAAACGGACTTAAGAGGAACAATGTGACATGTAATCTGTATGTTTTAGATGTGCACAAGTGCTTTCAACTTAGAATGAAGTAATGTATAATTCACATATATTGTATTTGTAGATTGTAGATAGTGCCAAAATATACATGTATGTTTGGGGGGGAAAAAAACTGATTAGTGAGAAACCATGACATTTGATTTCTGCTTTGTGTTTATTTTTACTTTGCAATGACTGTAGCAATGAAAATATTGTGTATTTACATTGATTTTGAGCACCTGCACATGTATGTATAGCACAGACTGCAATATTTGTGTAAAGCACTGCATACAGCTGTACTGTAATGCATGTTACAAACAGTATGTGTTGAAGATTTTTACTGATGTTCAATCAATCAGTCACAAGGAGTTGGCAGTCAAGTATAGAATTCTGGATCTTGTCCAGAAACCGTTTTTCGTGTTTTTTTACGCAGAGAATTTGTACTAATAACAATGATAATTCTATTGCCCAATGGATTGTCTTTAAACATCAGCATCTCCTATACAATAATTACTGGACACATACGCGTGGTTTCTTTTCTGTTTTAATTTTCATGGGAAAGAAATTCTTGAGGGGAAAGTCGAACATATTAAACGACAGTCTGTTACAATGGTTTGTTAGTCAAATCTGATGACCTCTGATTTGTTTTGGGTCTGTTAAAGAAAATGGAGGGCAATGTTTATGAAGATTGTTTTGCAGTGAAACTTAGATCCAGATGTTTGCTTTCTTTCCAGATTTAGTCCGGCTGACTCATGACTCATAGGTAGACTGTGTTTCATAATTTTGTTCATTTATTGATCTTCAGCTCTTTAGGGGTGATATATGGTATTACATTGAACTGAAGTGCAATCAGCAGAGATGCAATATTTTGATATGTTATTTGCTTTATATGAAATAATGTCTGTGGGCAAGAGTGCAATATGTTCACCACATTTTTATGTGGCGCAACTTGATTACACACATGTGATAAAGTCCTGGATCAAATACTGGAGACTGACCTCGAAAATGTTCAAAATTGTTCATGTTCAAGATCATTTCCTTGAGATCTAACCCCTGGGGGTTTTTTATGGAAAATAAGGAAATGGTCTGCATTGTAACTTTCCATACAAAGTGATAGTGTATTTAATTTGATTGTATAGATTAAGAAAAACATGCTTTATAGTTAAAAGTTACCTTAAATGGTACGTACAATATTTAAATTAATTCATTTATCACGATGCAGAGGAAATATATTATAATAAAATTTAATCTCTTTGGAAAAAATATTACAAGAGTAAAAAAGAAGATATGGAGATGTCATTTAGATGTTAATTATGGCAGCAGCCTCCAAACGGATCTGGGATGTATCACGTGTGATGTTATTAAAAGATGGGTGATATTGAATACTGTGATGGTTTAGGCAATCTGAGGACAGGTTATAACCTCACCCCGGGCTGATTTCTATACCACTCATGTTTTCTCCATTAGATGTTCTGTGATTGTTGAAAACTTTCAATAAAAAACTATTATAAAAATGTCAAATATTTCTCCAATGTCTTATTTGTTATCGAACCATTGCCCGTTATATACAACGTAGTTGTAATTCCATCAGAGAAATTTATATGGAAATTTGTAAATGTTAATTTTATTCTTGATAAAATGAACTGAATCAGAACTGGAATGTACAGGGATACTGACTTCATTGATAAAATCAAGGTCAATTGATGAATAAGTCTCGCTTTACGGTACTCCACGTATTATCGATCGTGTTTTATATCTAATAAATGTATCTTGTGACTTGCACAATCATGGTATCCGTCATAAGAATTTTATTACTGCTTAAATTTATTTCACTTAAATTTTAAATTTAAGTCTATGGGAAAAGCATATTTTGTTGAATTATTTTTAAAAGAGATAGTATTTTCATACAAATCTCTTGTTCAAATGTTACGTAAACTTTCTCTTTATAAAAATATGGATTAAAATTGACCATTTCCAGTAACTGCAATTTTTTTTTTTGAAAAATTAAAATTTCCTTATTTTTATCAAGAGTAAAAAGCTCTTCCAAAACATCCCAAATGTAAAATAATTGGCTTCAAAACCTCTACCAGACATGTGAATTTGAGATATTTCACTCATCATTGAATAATAAACATTTACTTTGATTTTAATCATTCAGAATTGTTCAATCTCCTTTCATTATACATTGAATACCTCTTAACATTGAAAAGAGTTGAATGAAATCAAAATTGAAGTGTTACAAGTGTTATTCTGATGGAAGCGGAGAATTGCTGGGTTACTGATGCTTGTAATATTGGGGGGGGGGGGGGGGGGGGGGGATAGTGTTTTTTGGTCTGTCTGACTGTCTGCAGTGTTCACTTGAATATAAATTTTGAATACTTGAGAAACTTTGGTACACTCAGAAGTCAGATGTGGTATATGAACTTGACCTCAGATTAAGGTCATAGTTTCACAAAGACCGCTTGTTTGAGAAGCTAAAACTTGCAGTTTCCATGGATACTTCATCAAGCATAATGTTAAGTTTTGACACACTTATAGATCTGTTTGATCTAGTGCTACACGAGCGATGCCATGTTTGTAAATCACTACCTATTAAAGATGTTTCATAAATGCACATCTTGTGTGTAATGTATACACATCATATATACTTCCACAACATCACCAGATTAAACTTTCAAAATTTAAGCATCCTATGCTACAGTTTCATATCATTTGGCCCATAGTTAGAAAACAATTTCAAAAGGGGGGGGGGGTATTGAAAAAGTGTGGGTTGGATTTCCAGAGAATTATGCTTTGGACAAATTTTCACCAATGTTTTTTTAATGAAATTTTAATTTTCATGTACATTTACTTTTTACTTTATATCAGTTAAAAGGATGTCGTGTTCATGTGACAAATAGCTCACACTATATATATTATTTCAATTATTTGTTGCCTCTTCCAGAATTCCTGTGGTATAAGGGTTTAAGAAGCCACGGTAAATTATATTGTTTTATTAAAAAATTAACTGGGTTTATTGTTATTTGAATTAATATAATCTTGTTTACCTCTGACTTTTCTAGTATCTGATTTAATTTCCCACAATCGAGGAACATACTGGATGAGGAATTTTATAGATGGTAATTCAGAAATGTCTTTTGATAGAAATGTATTTTATGGTTTTAATTACAAATAGATTATACATTTTTGAAGATATAATCAATTGAAATTCAATTTTGAAGGTAATTAAATCAACCAAACTAGAAACAATATCAAATGGTATTTGAACAACCAGTAGAAATTACATTTTTGATTTCCAAAGTTTCAATTTCTAGTATGCTAATGACCCTTATTTAAAAATGAATGTATTCACTTATTTATTTCATTTCAGTATGTTCCTTGAATCTGTTTATTTCTCTCCTAGAAACTTCTCTCCTATAAATTTTGATTACTATTTTTCCAACTGAAAATCTAAACTATCAAGTTTGTTTCTATTTCTTGATTTACTAACAAAACTTCAAACATTTATAAATAACGTGGTAGTTTCATTTTAGCAGTACTGTACAGACATAACCTTTCAGATTTGGATTGGTCTTGAAAATTCCTATATAGCACATGCAGTGAGTATATTATACATGTATTCTATGATTTGATCATGGAGTATTCAAATCAGTTTACAGTATTAAGGATTCAGTATATTGTGATTTTCTTACTGAGTGTGTGCTCGAGAGAGAGGAAGTGACATTGTCATTTTATAGGTCAAGGCCATCCCTTCAGGTGCTTCAACTTTCCCAGGTGTTGATACAGTGCTCACAAATTAGTATTGGTAATGAACTTGTTTGTATTGACTAGCAGTGGCTCGCTGTCCCCAGGGAGTTTCTATGTAGTGGCATTCTAGTATCGTGAGTGCATCAAGAGATGGAGAATTCAGATGAAAGTTGTCATGTATGTGCATCATCTCCCGGAATCAGGGAAATACCAGTGAAATAAAGATCAAGTTGTCAATCTGACTACTGAGAAGTACTTTCATTAAAGGTAGAGGGCTAACATAGGTTTATCCTTGAATTGCTCACTCCCATTCAGAATGGAATAATCTATTGTTTAATTTAATTTTTTCACTGCTTTACTTAGGGATGTGCTGTACTATAGTGAACAAAAAAAAAAGGAAAAAAAAACAAACCAAAAAGTTATATATGCAAATTTCAGTACTACAGTATATTCTATAAATAAAATGGACAAATTAAAAAAAAACCCTCAGTTAAATATGTAGACAAAAAAAATATGGTCATCAAGATATAAATTTAAATAGTGAAACTGCAACCTGTGTTTTTGACACACACTTTCTTTCCAAAACTAGTCAAGTGCTGATCAAGTGACTCTCTTATCTGCATACTACGGGCTATTTTTCCATGTATTTTTAGATCTTTGCATTATTTAGTGTTTAAATGCATACATTATGCAAATAAGGCTGAGCGAAGGTTTGAAGAGTTAAATTATCGTCAAAAGTGAATTTTAAATTTCAACATATTCTTTTCATCTGGATGAAATTGGAATTAGTTTACAATTTGTAAGTTATCATATAGTGCCCTTATACACACATTAACAATATTTGTACACCTGTATATTTACCTTTAATCTAATTCACACTACATCTGAATTTTAATATATATAATTTTATATTTTTTGTATATCTTCAGCCATCTTGTGTAAAAAAAAAATTCAATTGTACTGAGGAGGACACAGGCCATCCTAATTGTGTGTGTGCTTTTCTTTTTATTTCTCTTTCTTTTCTTTTTTTTATCAAAATACATTATTAAATTTTTATATCCATAGGTTTTTCTTCTATTCTCAGAGAATTTTGCATTTCAGAAGAATTAAGTTAGGTAATAACAAGCACAAGCTATATTATATATAATAAAAAGAAATTGTCTTTCTGTAAATTAACTATTAATAATTGAATAGTTTGTTTACCAGAAGACAATTTTTTTATTATATAAATTTAAAGTGTAAAGAGCTTATATTACAAAAATGTAGACTCACAAACAAAATAATCCTGTGAAATAGGCAAGATGTTCAAAATTATAATTCTAGCAGTGAATTATGAATCTATTCTGTCCAATATCAGAAACTTTAAATTTTCTGAAATTTAAATTTGTTGAATGACCAAAAATTGCAAGTCTTCAATCCTTGTGTCAGGCTTTAGTAAGTTTGGCCACATGTTATTGTAGTAAATATATGCAATAAATCAAACTTTAATCAATACGGCCCAATATGGCCCATGACTTCTAATTGAATGATTTTCTGAAATGTTGAAAATTTTCAAAGATTTTTAAGAATTTCTGAAGTGCAGAGACATTTCAAAGAAATTGGGGAATGTTTGGATTAACGGCCAAAATATCATCAATCAACTAGTCCCTTTTTTAAAAAAAAAATTGTTCAGGGATTAATAATCATCCTTTAGACAATATGTTAAAGAATTTTCAAAATTTTAAAGCTCATTTAAAATTATTCATACCTCCACTCATAGGTCACTTGCTATAAATGTGCACACATACATGTGTCGATTCAATCAGAAGGATTCCCTGTATGGATCCCTGATAGCTGTAGATTTTCCCCTTCAGGAGCCCCAATATCTGAACCATGTGTTGTCAATCTGTTAGCTTCCTCTGAACTCTATGGCTGTGATGTGTTAGGAATCATCTTTTCATCACTGGTAACTAATCCGTGTGTTCTCCTCACCCTCACTCTTCTCTCAAAATTTACTTCAGTAAAGCACCATTTGATCATTTTCCTTATTTGTTTTTAAGAACTCTTGGATTGAAGTGTGTTTGCATGGAAAGTTTCCTTTTTAACTGAATCATATTCACTGCTGTTGGTCTCTGTGATCTGAGAATGTGTTGTAAGGGCAGTATTTCAGATTGTCATGTTTTGAAAACTTGGATATCTTGCAGTTTCTGTGCCTCAGACGAATAATGCTTCATTGTTAAAGTGATATTGTTTGATAATATGAATTAAAGGCTTCTGTGTTTTTGTTATGAAATTCATGTTTTATTGGGGTGCTTTCAAAATTTTGTCATCTTGTTATTATTTTTATACGATATGAATATTAATTATGTTTGTTTAAAGATTGAGAAAATGAAATGGGCAGAAATATAAATAAAACAAAATGAAGTATTAAACAATCTCGACATATTTCAGCATTTTCACATAACCAACATAAATTAGGTGTGAACCTTTCACTAAGATAAATATTTATGTGTGTGTGTGTGTGTGTGTGTGTGTGTGTGCTGCAGAAGAAATTAGAGGTGTTAGGGGCAGACAACTCTTGCAGAGCTATTCACAGAGGATACATCCTTTATCAACATTACATATAGATATCATATACATTGATGAATTAATTATAATGAAGATTATATCAATTGTTAGATATTATTTTAAAAATAGCTATGAATATGAAATGTATTTATTTCAGAATCAGCAGTAATTAACAGATTATATCTGATTAGTTTCCATGTTTTTTTTTATGGTCTCTGTACATCTGTACATACAGTAGGGAGCTATCCAATATGTATGTTGTTCTGACCATAAAACTCAGGGTCAGTTTGCTGTATCTTCTTGTAGCCAGAGAGCTTGGTATCGCTGCCAAATGATTTCCATGAACTTCTGCCCAGACAGTGTAATGCTCTAATTTGTTTGGATTATGCCACAAATATTTCAGTGGTATTACATATGATGTGGCGGCCTCTGTATTTAAGTGCAGTTTTACCTATCCACTGACCTAAGCAGAAACAGAGACTGGTTCCTCTATTTTAAAATATGTTTTTCCAGCTACCCTTAGTTCATATGGTATTATGTAGGAAGACTATGATTTTTGCATCTTTTAATGGGTATCAGTTTGTGGTATAAAGGATCTTTTGTTTAGTTCTGTAAGGTTACAGTAAAGTAAGGGCTCTCCACAGACCAATAATCACCGTAGTATACATCATTAATACACATAACCGTAACTTCTCTCTTTTTCTCCACCCCCCCCCCCCCCCGCCCCCCTCCCATTGTCAGTTAAAAAGCACTACAGATTTTCTTATGTTGACTTGCTATATGTATATAGTACTGACTTTAAATCAAATGTAAACACCCCCCCCCCCCCCCTCCCCACTTCAACTTAAAGTTTAAAATGTACAACTAGAGTAAATTCCATATGCTATATTTTAACAAGAAATTACCAAATTTCTTTTACTTTAAGGGGGGAGTAATACATCATTTTAATTAATGGCTGACTGCCTTTTGAAAAGTGAATGAAAATTCCTTTGAAATTTAATCACATAGCTAGGAACAGACAGACTGCTGATATGTAAATCATGGCTTCAAGTCTAGTAGGAGTTTTTATTTTTATTTTTTTTTTCAGATTACTTTCTAATAAAATTGTATGGTTTTTTTTACTCAAATAAGGTATATTTGAAACACTTCAATTTCAAAATATAATGGTACATATCCTCCAATTTCCGTCTATATCAGATTTCTCCGGCGTGTTATTCCTCCGTGAAAGAGACGGTAATTGCTAAAGTTGACTGGTTTTTTGAACTGAAAACATCAAGTTCATGTATTCTCAGAATCGGGACAGAAATTCAAAGTGTAATCTAATATTGAAATTACTCTCAAACTGTTATTGTGACTTGAGTAAATATTACTTTCCTATGTTCATGATTAATTTGCAGATGATGCTCGGTTGATAAGGCATGTTTGCAATGTTGACATGATTTCATTCTGAAATGCATGAATTATAACAAAAATGTTAATCATATGATTTCTCTTCATTACTGAATAATGCCAAGCCAATCTGACAAGCTAAATGAGGTTGCTGTAGATAAGAACAGTTGTACGCCAGAGTTTGATCAGAATTAACAAGTGTGTGGTGCCCAGGACATGACCAATATTAATAACACATGTATCTAACTCAGTGTGCTACATTTACCAAACTTCAGAGAGTGCAGTGTTAAACCGAGCTGCTGGCTTTGTCCTGTATCAAATTATGTAATTACATCCACAGTGGCTCGCTGCACTGCTGAACAATCTATGTTCAAGACAGAGCGTATGAAAATTAACGAGGAATTTTTGCATCTGAAAAAATAAGTTTTTGTTTGAAATGAAAATGATTTAATTATTTTTTGCATGGATGTAAGCATTTTCAGGCAGGTAAATGTAAGTAGAAAATGTTTTAAAAGTCTTGCAAAGTAATAAAACTTATAGAACAGCTACAATTAAGCTAGCTTAATGAGTTCGTAACATCAAAAAATTAATCAAAACAGCTGAGCAGTATTGTTCTACAGTAAAACATGCTTATACCAAATTCACACTTATTGCAAAGTGATACGTTTTCCCCAATAAGAGAAAAATAATTAAAACTTTATTGGATGTAGGGTAGTTTGGTTATAACAAACTGTTTTTCATTGGACCTGGAGGTTCGCTATAATCATGTTTTACTGTATTATGTAACTTATTGCCAATGTTATTTGAGTTATAATCTGATATACGCTGTACTGCCTGTTTATAGTTCGCCCTGGCATCCCCATTGCACGGCCTGAAATCTGGGAAGAGGAACCTTACCAAGCTCGCCTTCGCTGGCGTCGAGTCTACGTCCCCCCATATGATAATTTGGACGTACCCCTGACCTACCAAATAGAGGTACAGGAACCCCCACTGAAGAACTGGCGTACATTGGTCAAGGAACTGAGCATGACCGAGCACACCATCACTGACCTCGCCCCACGGAAGGACTATTTGTTCAGAATTCGTGCCGAAACCCCCAACGGAGATCTGACAGAGCCCACCCCTCCCATTGCCTACTACAGGTCAAGATGTGAGTATTAACTATTGCCTACTACAGGTCAAGATGTGAGTATTAACTATTGCCTACTACAGGTCAAGATGTGAGTACTAACCATTGCTTCTTGACCTCAAAAGCTGCTTCATTCTGTTGAAAGCATTTAATGATGAATGTTTTGAGTATACTTAATTTTAGGAAATGCCTACAGTATGGGTACAATTGTATCAGGAATTCTTAGCTTGCCTGAAATTAAAACTTGTATTTGTTATTCTGAACAAAATTTGCCCATTCATCGTCTGTTTCACATTTTCGACTTCTACAGAACCACTGGAACAATATTAGTAAAATAGGGTAAAATGCTGAACAAGTCTTCTTGAGAACAACTTCACCAGAAAAGCAGAAACTTGAATATAAGCTTCGTTATGTCTTGTCAATTCATAGTTGTAACCATAATCTATAGGGCCAGGGTTTGGACCACGATAGCAGTTAAAAGACCTGCATTGGGTGGAAATAAACAAGAGGGAGGGAGCATACCTCATCTCAAAACTTCAAAGTATAATTAATCAAATTAATTTTCAAATATCCTCATACATTTTAGATTTAATTTTGTTTAAACCGTGAGCCAGAGTTGGACCACAGTATGATTTTCAAGTTTTTCTGCAGGAATACATTTGTGATATGTCAGGAATCAAAATAAAAATCCTCTAAATATCCTCGTGGTGCAATTTGTCTGATTAACATGCAAGCATCCTCATGTGGTGTAGAATCACCTGACCAAGTGGGGCCACAACTGGGGATTAAATTTTTACACTATAATATGTTTCAAACTTGCCTGTATGAGCAAGATTCAGGTGAGCATTGTGATCCATGGGTCTGATGTTAAGTTGATACATGATGAGCTGTGAGGATATTCACATTGATATGTGCTTTTTGTTTACAATAAAAGGAGTAAATTGGCTTTTAAAATGTGGACAGTCTGTATTAAAATGTGGTGAAGTGTTGATGTATGATTTTCTGATAAGAGGAATTTAACCTTTCTGTATTTATGAGTGTTTTGTGAAGGGTGTTTGAATCAGAGAGATCAGTACAGTTTGTGACTGTGTCCTTATATTATAATGCATTTGATGCAGAGTTAACATTTGGGAATCCAAAGATGGAACCGAGACCAATTCTAAGGAAAAACATTGGCCTGATAATCAGAAATGATATTATCCGAGAAACAGAGGGACTCTCGAGATCTCCCAGTTATGAAAGGGGTGGATTGTTATCTCCATACTATGATAAAAGCTCTCTACATTCACCAAGTTACCAACACAGAAATACTAGTTCACCCAGTCCAAGAGACTTACTGCCGTCAAGCTATGAACGCACACATACAAGATCACCCATTACAGGAGATTTACTGTTACCTAGCTACAAACACATGCCTACAAGATCTCCCAGTCCAAGAGACTTTCTTTCACCAAGCTATGAACGCAGACGTGCAAGATCACCTAGTCCAAAAGACTTTCTTTCACCTAGCTACGAACGCAGACGTGCAAGATCACCCAGTCCAAGAGACCTCAATCATACAGACCCATCATCACCAAGCTACACACACACACACATTGGATCACCAAGTCCTAGAGGTAGTTTGTATTCTCACCAAGAACTCTCAACAATGCGAAGAGAATCTACACCAAAAAGCCCAAGTAATAAACATGGATCTGTTTTCAAGTATGAAGAAGAAACTATTTCTTCTTCAAGACTCGGGAGAAGTCATGAGAAACAAAGCTCTAGAGGGAGTTCTTTGACATATCGTAAGGAGGACAGAGTTTTATCTGATAGATCTGAACACAGGGAATTCTCATCACCTAGTCCACTTCGTGGGTCACCATATTCCTATAAGGAAGAGGACCTGCTTTCTCCTGGAGAGAAATACAGGGGTACCTCCTCCTCAAGCTCTCAAGAGAAATCCTATAATTCAGGTAGAAGAGCATATCATTTTCTTCCAATTCATGAACATTTATCAACTTCCAGGGAACATGTTTCATCTCCAACAGAAATTCACACAGATATCATATCCACAAGTGTTAGGGATAGGACAGAGTTTCCATATCAGGAAAGGGAGTTCCTGTCAATCAGCCAAAAGCAGAGCTATATCAAGTCCTTCAAAGATGGAACCTCACAGGATTTATCAGGTCCTCGACAGTCTGTTGAAAGGCCAAACATTCCAACACAACCCCACAATTCATCTGCTGCCACCTCCACATTACTTACTGACAACGAGAGATTCACTGAATTGCATCACTCCATAAAGGATTCATCCAAAAAACTTCCTGTGATTTCAAGCACAAATGAGAAGCAGCATTGTCAGGAAAATGAAATGAGCTCAAATGGTAATAACTCTAATATGTCCAATGAAATTGATAAAAAGATGTCTCTTAATGTTCAGGGGGAGCATTTAATGTTCCAGGCTACAGGTGGAGCTGTAGTAAAATCAGGTAGTAGGACTTTTTCTGTGATAATGAGTCAACCCAAAAGAGTTTCTATGGACAGAAGTGTATTAGAAAGAAGGCTTTCTAGTAGTAGCGAAAGTTCTGTTGTGTGCAGAGATAATGTTCTAAATTCAACTGAAGGAGTTTCATCACTGGCTAGTAATGATGTGAAGAAGATAATGGTCAAGGAAACACAGTCTGCTGTAGAAGTGTCTGGGATCAGTGATGTTAGTAAATCTGTTTCGACGGAAGGTGAAACAAAATTTAATTCTCCTGGCATTGAAGAAAAACCTCGTACTCCAAGTTCTACGACTTCAAATGGGGATGCTGGCATTTCCACAACAGAGGTGGAGGGCTTGAAAATTAATTCTGATTCTTTGGAGATTGATAAAGAGAGCAGTAAAATGTGTGAGAGAGATGGACATATCAGAGTAAGATGTACTGAGAGTGTGTGCACAAAAGATCACGATTTTGAAAGGAAATTGGAAAGTGATGTTAAGCTGGAGCTTGCAGATAGTAAGGGAAAGGGACATTGCAAAACTGAATATTCTGAATGTGGAACAAATAAGAAGGCAGAAAAAACAGCTAGTGGCACAAATGAGGAAAGACGGAGTAGAAGTGGAAAGAGAGAAGGAAAGGGTCAAAGTAAAAGACTTACCTCTGACCAAGAGGAAAGAAAAGACAGACGTTCCAGGTCCAGAACTCCGGTCAGATTTCTGTTGGTGTCTAACAAATTAGAGACCTCTGGTAGTCAGGAATCTCACTGTTGTACAAAGGACCATACGTGTAGTGCAGGTGAAAATACAGTCACAGGAAAAAGGGAAGATACTGGGTTATCTACAAAGGACCATACTTGTAGTGCAGGTGGAAATACAGTCACAGGAAAAAGGGAAGATACTGGGTTATCTACAAAGTCAAGAAAGAAACAATATGAGAGAGATAATAAAGGAAAGAAGTCAGTTGAAGAAAGCAGGGATATGGTACCAGGAGAAAAGGTTGAACCAGACACCTCATCAACAGATACGATTAATGACTCTTTGAAACAGAAGCAAAAGAATGCAGATCTAACAGGCTCATCTGCAAAATCCAAACAAGTGGAAACCAATAAAGACACTGAAAGAGCACACCAAAGTGTTCGTTGTGGTGGTGTGGATGTGTCTGGAAAAATGCAACAGGATATTCAGAGGTCTGGGGGAGCGGATCATGGTAAGCCACATCTACAAGACATAAAGATGGACACCAAGCAGAAAATCAGAAATTCAGAAAAATCAGGGAAATATAGAGGAAAAGATGGAGAAGAGAAAATACAAGGTAGTGATTGTAAAATTATCACCTTGACTTTAAAACCTTTTGTACAAGATGGAAACAAGATGGATGAAAAAGAAAACATGGAAAAAGAAAAAATAAATGAGAGAAGATTACAGGATTTCATTAAGCACAGTATGGAATATACAGATATTTCTGGTAAGGAAACCCTGGTTGTGCAAGATCAGAAGGTTTCTGGTAAAGATCCCAAACTGGAGTCAAAAACTGTGAGCCATCAGAAGAAAGTCCCTGGTGATGACAATAAAAACGCTTACAGTATTCCAGCCATTGAAATTCAACAAAACATTGCAGGCACTAACACAGAAACTGATTTAACCCAGTCAAATGACAGTAGATCTGAGAATCATTCAAATTTCGGATTTAACAGAGACCGCTTATTCGCAAAGCTTGATCCCAAAGCCTATAAAATGGAAATTAAAAGAAGGAAAAGCAGTTCTAGTTCTGATTCAGCCATCAAGAGTCCAGATGTGTTCACTTGTGAAGATAAAACTTCATCATTTGAATATCTCACAGAGTATGCAACAAACTCTAAAGACCCACAAATACAGGTTACAGGGGTTACAGCTGAAAATGAGGGAGATGGTGAATTTATCATCACGAGAGATACCAGAGCAGGGGATTTATCTGCACAGCCAAAATCTAAACTAGGTTCCTCTCAAAGCCAGGCACCAAGTAAAGTTGAAGCAAAGGTGGATAAGGATTTTAGGAATCAGAATAAAGTAAAGGAAGCTAGAATTGATAAAGAAATGTCCATTGTCACTAGCAACCAAGAACAGGAAATGAGCAAAGCAGATTCAAATGCAGCAGGTTTAAAGCAGAACAGGGACAATAATAATGATGAAAGATGTAGCCACAAGGTAGCACAGAAGAACAGTGGTGTGGCAAACAGTGAGACTGTATCAGAGGGAAATGATAAGAAAAGTAAAATTTTGTCTAACACCCGAGACAATCAGAAGGAATTAAACACAGTGGATACACCAAATATGAGTTTTAAAGATATGATCAGAAAGACTAGATCCCGACTGCATGGAGTGAGTGATGAACCTGGAACAGAACAGCAGAGTAATTCTGTAATGAAACCTCAAGAAATGAAGGCAAAGAAAGAGACTTTAGAGTGTAATGATTCACCAAAAATTGTAAGGAAGAAGCCGCAGATTGAGGACACCTCCATCAGAGCAGAGAGCAAAGTAAATAAGATATCACAAATAGAGGCCACCCATGTTAAAACAGACAATGCAGCCACCTCTGATAAAATAGACAGCAATGTAAACAAGACATCAATGGTTGCAACTACAGCAGATAAACAAGACAGAACTGTAAACAAGAGGTCAGAGGCTGAGGCCACTGCAGGTAAAACAGACAACACTGTAAACAAAAGGTCAGAAGTTGCAACTACCTCAGATAAAACAAACAGCACTGTAAACAAAAGGTCAGAGGTTGTAACTACCTCAGATAAAACAGACAACACTGTAAACAAGAAGTCAGAGGTTGTAACTACCTCAGATAAACAAGACAGCACTGTAAACAAAAGGTCAGAGGTTGTAACTACCTCAGATAAAACAAACAGCACTGTAAACAAAAGGTCAGAGGTTGTAACTACCTCAGATAAAACAAACAGCACTGTAAACAAAAGGTCAGAGGTTGTAACTACCTCAGATAAACAAGACAGCACTGTAAACAAAAGGTCAGAGGTTGTAACTACCTCAGATAAAACAAACAGCACTGTAAACAAGAGACCAGAAGCTGAGGCCACAGATAAAACAGATATTGTAAACAAGAGCACTGTAAACAAGATGTCAGAAGTTGCAACTACCTCATATAAACAAGACAGCACTGCAAATAAGAGGTCAGAGGCCACTACAGATACACCAGACAGTATTGTAAACAAGCGCACTGTAACCAAGAGGTCAGAAATTACAAGTACATTAGATAAACAAGACAGCACTGTAAACAAGAGGTTGGAGGATGAGGCCACCTCAGGTAAAACAGACAGCACTGTAAATAAGAGGTCAAAGTTTGCAACTACCTCAGATGAAACAGACATCATTGTAGTCAAGAGGTCAAAGGCCACCTCAGATAAACAAGACAGCACTGTAACCAAGAGGTCAGAAATTGCAAGTACATTAGATAAACAAGACAGCACTGTAAGCAAGAGGTCAGAGGCTGAGGCCACCTCAGGTAAAACAGACAGCACTGTAACCAAGAGGTCGGAGGATGAGGCCACCTCAGGTAAAACGGACAGCACTGTAAACAAGAGGTCAGAGGATAAGGTCACCTCAGGTAAAACAGACAACACTGTAACCAAGAGGTCAGAGGTGGAGGCTACTACAGCTAAAACAGACATCATGATGTCAAGATCATTAGAAGCAAAAGTTGATGACCTTAAGAAGACTAGCTCACCAAAGAATAAAAAGGTAAACCAAGAGAAATTATCAGAATCGGCCTCAAAAAGGAATGATGAAATGCCTTCTGCTGATATAACAGGAATAAAGTTAAGGACTACTGATGGTCTGTTGTTGAAGATGATTGACAAAAGTGAAATATCTGGATCTTCATTAGTAAATACAAGGAATGTTGAGACAAAATTAAAACCCACAGGTATGAACACCAAAACACCAAGTATAAAATCTCCTCCACTGGAGAAAAGAGATGTCAAAGTTACAATGGTAGGAACAGAAAAAGAGGCTTCTCAACCAGACAGACCAAGTATGCCGACTCCACAAATGACAGACAAGGTACAAACCAGAATTTCTTCACAGAAAGAAAGCACTGAATCAAAATTACATGGTCCTACGTCAACAGCTGTAACCAATGTACAGTCATTAAACATAACATCGAAAGACCTCGGTAAACCGTACACAAGGGAGACACAGAAAGACGAGCAGACGACACAGGAAGTCAAACAGCAGGAAACAAATACCAACAACAATGGGTGCGAAAGTAAGATACAAGAAGTTGGTACTGGGAAACCAGCAGGAATGGCTGAAAAGTCTTCTGATGCCAAAGCAGATTCCAAAGCAAAAAAAGTGGAAGTCAACATTGTAGAAAGTAATAAGTTAGATGGAACCACTTCTACTGGTCAGAAAACTGTCACCAGAGAGAAAACTGGTCTGACAGTGGTCAAGGAGATGACCAAGAGTGCAACTGATGTAAATAAATCAAATAAAGACAAAGGGAAGCTGTCTGGTTTGGTGGCTGACAAAACATTGTTAGATACTAAAGAGAATCTAAAGCAAGCTAAGGAAAAACTACAAACCAGAACTATAGACAAAACATCAAAGTCTGATCAAATTGAAAAGAAATTGACAGAAACAAATCTAAATGGAGATGATGTAAAGCCAGTTGTACTTAAACAGAAATCAAATGTCACTGATATTTTACCAACTGGCAGCAAAGAACTGAAATATTTCTCACCAAATTCTCCGCCCATTGATAGACGGCAAGAAGTTGAAAGAATTGAAGAGAAATCTAGCCTTACCACTAATAAAAAGTCTAGGACACAAACAACTAAAACTGATTTATCTGATGATGTGGAAAAGGTTAGTTTCAAAAACCTGATAGGCAGTGTTAAAACAAAATTGAAGAATACACCAAAAGATACCAAGGTTGCTGTAACAGGAAAAGATGCCAAAGAACTGCTAAGCCTGAAGAAGGAAATCAGTGTTTCCAGTACTGAAATCCAAAACAGAGGCTATGATGTTCAATTTACTAGCACTGGAAATAATGCTGATCAGACTAGTGTGGTGAAGAACAAAATAAATACAGATGAAGGTAAGCTAACTCCAAATGTTGAAAACACAGATTCTCTAATTTTGGATCCAGAACACAATGCAGACAAAACACAGAGAAAATTAATTCTGGGAAAAGAAAAGGAAACTAAAATCACCAAAGTCATACCAGGTGATAAAGATGATAGAATCACTAAAATTCAACCAACAGTAAAACATAATACAAAAGTATTGCCTGATGATAAAGATCACACAAATAAATTATCTTCACAAAAAGTTGACAAAAAAGATGACGTAAAGGAAAGTAGCATAAAGAAGAGGGATAAAGTTTCTACAGATAAAGGCGATGATTCGTCCTCTTTAGATACAGTGGACAAAGGACAAGCAACTAATGAGGACAATCAACCAAAATGGAAAAAAATTGTGAAAAAAGTGGATACTGGAAAATCTAAGGAAGTCAATGTAAGCTTTAAAGAAATAATCAGCAAAACCAGAGATAAACTGCAAAAGCCACCACAGGTAACAGCCCAGTCAGAGGAAGACATTAGAGACAAACCAATAGACACAGACAAAACTGTTAACAGGAAATCAAATACTGTGATGTCATCAAAACCTAATGTGAAGGTCATTGATAGTGTCTCTATAAACAATAAACAGTCCATACAATCAGGCGGGCAGACTGTAGATACTCACAACTTGAAATCTGATAGTGAAATCACAAACAAGCACTCAGAAGTTGGAAATAAGAAATCAGTAGGTCAGGGTGAACAGAGAGACATGAGTCTCATTACAAGAACTGCTGACTTAAATATGAAAGAAGTCAAACCAAAATCAGACTCTTTAACAAAAACAAAAGCTCCAAATTACAATTTAAGTAACACAAATTCTGAAGAGAATTCAAGGTCACTTAAAAGTGCAGCAGACAATGTATTAGATAAACAAATCCCAGCAGTGAGTATTAAACAGCAGAGAGAGGAATCTAAAAATAGACTTCACAGGGATAGGACAACAGATGGGGAAACAATTGTACTGGACTCAGGTAACATGAAAAGTAGCTCATCAGCTGGTGTAAATGTTGGTTCACAAGCAGCCGACGATAAGGTTCACAACACACATAACAGAGAACTTGGTGCTAGTGAATCAAAGCTTGTCAATCAAGGGAAAAAATCAAACGAAATTTGCCAAGGTATACAGAATGTAGACATACACAGGAAAAAGCAATTTGATGCTAAAAGCAAAGCAGAGGTCACAGGGGTCACAGAACCACAGTGTAATATAGACAGAAAGAATGAGAGTAGTAAAGACGATGCAAAGCTGAGAATTACATCAGGAGTGGCAGACAACAACACCGATCTGAAGAAGTCAGGCAAAGAATGGGGTGATGGAGACAAGCCTGATTCAGCACTGGATGAGAAATATGCTAATAACAGAAAGATCAAACCAGATGAAAAGGACAGCTGTGTTAATATTCAGCAGGAGATCTCGTCTGTAAATAGAAGTGATTATAAAAGGAGTACCGGAATAGTACAAAGGTCAAAAGACGGTAGTATTATTAAAACTAATACAGATGTCAGTGTTGAGTCACCTGCAAGAAAGGATAGTAAAACTGTCACTACAAACAATGCTTCTAAGAGAAAGACTAAAGTACTGAAGGAATTTATTGTGATAAATGATATTCAGCCTGTTGCTGGTGGTGGTGACACTCTGCGACCTTTTGGTGACAGTAACACTCTGCAAACTGGAAAAGTAGAGAAGAATATGAAAGACATAAGTGAAACAAATCAGGAAAAGACAACTGTAATTACAAAATCTGTTAGAGATGTGGTGAAGGGTGACGCTGAAATGAAGAGCAAGGAAGGTGGAAATACAAACAGCCAAGTTATGTTAAATGAGGTGAGCAAGAGCACTGGTCAAGATTTATTATCAGAGCTGGAGAATGGCTGCACTGTTATGTCAAATCAGCGTGATCCAAAGAAAAAAGAGGAAAACAAAAGAGATGACATAAATGCAGGTAAAAAGAACCTGTTACAGACTACAGGTAGGGGCAGACATAAGTTTGAATTACCAGCACTGAAATCTGCAAAGGTCAAGTCAGATCCGGTAATGGCTGAGAAAGTGAGGACAGAGAATGAAAAAGTTCATAAAGACTTGAAAGAGAATGATGCAGGAGCTATTAGAAATGATGTTAAAAATAACCAGAAGGGAACAGTTTCCAGAAAATCTGAGCATGAAGTGCTCTCTGAAAACATAAAGATTGAGACGAAACAGATTCCTAGTGAAGATTTCAAATCCAAGAGTGCCTTGAAAGTCAGATTTGATACTGAGAACAAATATTTGACTGAGCATGAAGTGAATGGAGACCATGTGACTAAACATTCCAAAGACAGTCATAGAGATGTGAACAAAAACGCACAAATGGGGAAGGAAGTGAAACATCCTGGTGGTTCACCAAAACAAATTCGGAAGAAATCAGGGAGCAGTTCTCTTAATGATCAAGATTTACCAAAGAAAGTTCACTTCAAAAATGTCATAGATGTGGATAAAGACTATCAGAGAAAAGTGTATGCACAAGAAGTTGCAAAAAAAATTCAGACATCCATCATTGCTGAAATGAGAAGTAAGCTAAGGTCTAAAGCATCAGCCATGGAAAAACATCAGGAGAGGATAAAAACAAAAGAGACCAAAGCACAGGAAAGTCCATCAGAAATAACGGCACAATTAACAAAAGGTCAAATAGGGGTCAAACAGGAGGAGAGCACAAAAACAAAGACCAAAGTACAGGAAAGTCTATCAGAAACAATGGCACAATTAACAAAAGGTCAGTCAGAGGAGAGCACAAAAACAAAGACCAAAGCACAGGAATGTCTATCAGAAACATCAGCACAATTAAAGAAAAGTCAGTCAGAGGAGAGCACAAAAACAAAGACCAAAGCACAGGAAAGTCCAGCACTAACAGCACAATTAACAAAAGGTCAAACAGGGGTCAAACAGGAGGAAAGCACAAAAACAAAGACCAAAGCACAGGACAGTCCATCAAATTCAAAAGCCCAGTTAACAAAAAGTCAGTCAGAGATCAAAGAAACTGTTAAAATTTCCAAACCTAAACCTGAACTAATTATAGACATACCTAAACAATTACAGGACACAAAGAAAATTTCTCGTAAAGTGTTTGGCAACATGGAGGAAAAGTCTGAACAAAATCTTCCTTCAACAATCAAAACAAATCAGAAAAGTAGTCCGATAACACAAAACATGAAAAATGGGAAACCTACATCAGAAGGAAAAGAGGAGTTTTATACGGAAAATAAGACAAAACAATCTGTGAAACCTGAGCAGAAGAATTTGACAGAAACAACAAAACAAAAAAGCTATGGCAGACAGACTGAGGACAAGAAAGATAGGGGAAGTGAACAAGGTGTTGTGTCCTCTCCCACCCTTGGATCAAAAAACAACCAGGGCTCATCAGAGGACGTGAAGAATCTAGAGAAGTCTGACCAAGGTTTCTTTGATGTTTCTAAATACATCACCAACACCAAAATCAAGGAGTTCAAGAAAGAGTTATTTTCTACTAATGACAACCATTCTGAGAGAGAGAAGAAATTGAATGAAAAAGATATTCAGATATCTAAGGGTGTAGATTCGAAACAGAAAGAAGCCATTCAGTTTGTTTCCACAAGTTTCTCAGGACCAGAATCACCAACCAGCCCAGGAAGTTCAAAAAGTGATCAGAAATCTCCTGAGTTTACTTATCAAAAGTTTGACTTTGATGAAAGTTCTGAATGCAAGTCTCACAGCTCGGACTCTACAGTGAAGGTAGACCGAGGCTCTGATGATGAGGAGGAGGTAAGAAGGAATGAGGATATTGTGGCTGAGCTGAGGCGACTTCTTCCATTGGAAATCTTTAGTACACGTAGGAATAGGAGGAGGAAACATGAGGCTGAGGAATCTGTTGACGAGGACGAGGATTCTCCATGTGACTGCAGTGAATGTCAGGGTTCTAGCGATGAGGAGTACAGCCTCGATGGAAGAATGCCTCAGTTGTCAGTAATCGGTGAGGAAGATGAGGAGACAGTCTCGGTGTTTGATCCTGATAAAATGGACAGTGAAGAAATGGAATTTCATAGAAAATTCATGGAGAAGGTATATAAAAGAAATCCCCGATCTTCTAAAGTCTTCAACCCAGGGGTTGTTGTGTCTGGTTCAGAATCTGATGAGAGTGAGGAAACTGAAGATGAATCATCAGACTCTGTATTTGATTCCAAGAGGAAACCTTTGTTTGACATACAGGCCTTCCTCAAGTACACAGGGAATGTGGAAGACTGGCTTGAGAGAATTGAAGATTTTGGTAATATCACAGGCATGCTGCCAGTCATCTTCATGAGATGTTGTCAACCATCATTCTGATGTTACCAAGGCATGCTGGTCTGCTGCCACATAATACAGTCCATAGAATACTGTCCACACACCTCATTGATAGTCACCTAATTGTCATATATCAGGATAACCTTTCAGTCCTTCTCCTACAAACTAATGTGATTTTCATTTCTATTTTCTTATTTATACTCTCATATCTGTCGTTTGGTCCACTCTGTATCATTTCTTCCATGTTGTTCATCTCCGGGTTGCAGCCTTGTTAGAAATGATTTATTCTTAAGTGTCTTCCATTTATGTATAGTCACGTGACTTGTCTGAACCCATTGGAAATGGTTTTCAATTTCAAACTGATCTTCTTCATAAAAATCTCCAGTATATTACATTCAGTATTTTTTACCTTATTTATCTTCCTGTTTATCTTAACTAAAATAAACTTCTGAATTAACTGATAATGTATATCAATATTTTGGATTGTGTATGACTTGATGTTTGCATAAAAAGCATACATTTTTACCCAGTGTTAAAACATGGAAGATCTTTCATCTGTTGATATGCTCCTGATGTTATTTTCCTTCCTCCTGTTGGTACAGTGCCTATGACCAGAGAACCTTCTAAAGCATATGAATACAAAGTGTTTGAACAGGACTACAGTGTTCCCTCTCGCTCCTACATCGACCACCTCACCACCTACAGTATGTATCCCTACGCACACACTATAGGCCCTCTCTAAGTTCTTTTGATCTGTATTATCTGTTATGCAAGAATTTCTGTAAGTATGAGGCATGAAAGCGTAAGTATTATTGTATACAAGGAAATATTTGCACTGTGCTCTTTTTTGCCCCTCCAAACTTGAAACTGATTAATTCGCTCTGTTTTACAGCCATTTAGACATAGTTGTGTGAAAAGAGAGATAAGAGAGAAAATGGTTTCACCTTGTTTTAAATTGGCCGACTGACAGTGAAGACAAAAGAGGCGAATATTTCCCTGTATACAGTACCATGCATGGATCTTCAAAGATTTCAAATGTGATATGTTCTGATGTTTCTAAAATAAGAATCCAATAACTCCAAAAATGATAAGAGCTATAATATATGTATCATTTTAAAATTACATATGGATGCCACATATAAGTAGATTTAGACAACTGGTGAATATTTTGGCATATAAAAGCATTTTATGATAATTATTTTTGGAGTGAAATGTAAGTTTTCTATCAGTTCCTCCACGACTGCCGATCGAGAAACCTGAGTTATATACCATCAGTCCTGAGAGTGTGACACTGACGTGGAAACGAGCCAGAGTGCCCGACAAAATCAGAGACACTTGTAATCTGACTTACACTGTGGAGGTAAGCGGATAAATCTAGGATGATGTAATAAAACATAAATCATCTAAGAATAATGTTTTGTTATGTTCTCTATTATGTCTTGTACTCCTTATTGATTTTTAAAAAATAAAGACTAACTTATGAGATTAATTAATGAACTTGTGATATATGTATTATGCTGTGTATTCCACATCTTATTGAGGTGTGCCTATATTGATTGACAGGTGAGGAATCCACCTAATTTGGACTGGCGTGAACTGGTCACAGGACTGACCACCACCAATACTGACCTGAAGGGTCTCCACCCCCGACTGGATTACTTGTTCAGGGTGCGAGCCTGGAATGAGTATGGCTGCAGTGAACCCAGTCTACCAGTGTCTCTACATAGACCTGTTGGTGAGTATTAATCAGTGAGCCCTGTCTATCTCTACATAGACCTGTTGGTGAGTATTAATCAGTGAGCCCTGTCTATCTCTACATAGACCTGTTTGTAAGTATAAATCTTTGAGCCCTGTCTATCTCTACATAGACCTGTTGGTGAGTATTAATCAGTGAGCCCTGTCTATCTCTACATAGACCTGTTGGTGAGTATAAATCAGTGAACCCTGTCTATCTCTACATAGACCTGTTGGTGAGTATTAATCAGTGAGCCCTGTCTATCTCTACATAGACCTGTTGGTGAGTATTAATCAGTGAGCCCTGTCTATCTCTACATAGACCTGTTGGTGAGTATTAATCAGTGAGCCCTGTCTATCTCTACATAGACCTGTTGGTGAGTATTAATCAGTGAGCCCTGTCTATCTCTACATAGACCTGTTGGTGAGTATAAATCAGTGAGCCCTGTCTATCTCTACATAGACCTGTTGGTGAGTATTAATCAGTGAGCCCTGTCTATCTCTACATAGACCTGTTGGTGAGTATTAATCAGTGAGCCCTGTCTATCTCTACATATACCTGTTGGTGAGTATTAATCAGTGAGCCCTGTCTATCTCTACATAGACCTGTTGGCCAGTATTAATCTTTGAGCCCTGTCTATCTCTACATAGACCTGTTGGTCAGTATTAATCATTGAGCCCTGTTTGTAAATATTAATCTTTGAAACTGGGGATTTAATCATTTTTTTTTTATCTAATCTCTTAGAATGTTTAATACATTGAACTCTAACACTCCCCCCCCCCCCCCCCACCCACTGCCCTCCTGATGAAGTTGTAAGGTTATGTTGCGGTCTATGTTATAGTGGCTGTTGTTTTTTTTACAGAACTTTCTGATGACTATGATTCAGGAGAGGACTGGGATGAACAGTACAGGGTGACCTTGGGAGATCTAGGTAAGGTCACACACAGGTCTGGGACAGTTCCACATCTAGAACAACCTCTATAGAATTCTGTAGACGAGCGTTATCACTGCACTGATATCAATCATCTCCCTCTCCAGATCTGTTCCATTTTCTTCTATTTTAATTTATTTCTTTAACTTCTCTCTTTATTCTTATGACTTTTTAATTTCAGGAAATTTAAATTGGACTATTTTGCTTCAAAATCATAGATGAGATTATTTTTAAGGAAAGAACAACCACTTGCAATGTATTGCAGAAAATTTAAATCTTGACATGTTTTGTCATCAATTCTTTCTTTTTTTTTGTCTTTCTTTTCTAAATTATTACTTTCTTGTATTTTAGTTTGCAATGCCATGCACTCTTTGTGATGTATACTCAGTTTATCGTAAAAATAGACATCCCATATTTTGAATTTCAGACACACCAATTGATGAAGGTATTCTAGCTGTGTTTGATTTGAATGGAGTGTGGACATTTACAATGATTAATCCTTTTGCTTATGAAATATCTCAATGGAAGGCTCTATTTCCAAGTTATAAACTAACAAATATTCATTATTGTTTGTCATATTGTTCACATAATATTTGTAACACAGAAAAGTTGTGTGTTAATGCAAAATATTCAACAAGGAGGTGAATGGCTGTCGGTTTTTAAATTTGAGTGTGCAGAATATTTATCATCACATTGTAAATCCAATATTCAATGTTTACCATCCCAACATTATATAACAAACCTGTGTTTTTGTCAAAATATATATATCCACAGACAAATTCGCTCATTCAGTAGTCAATTTATGGTCTAACTTTACAGAACAAGACACAGTAAATTATCATATACTGTTAACACGAACATCTAACAATATCATAAAAAAAGTACCCAGATGGATTTAATCTTCAGTTCTTAACATTAATAAATAACTAATTCTTAGATCAAAGTTCATTAATTGCAGCTTTTTGATTTATGATTTATAGAGGATATAGATTAAATATGGTAATTAATTTAGTCTTTAAAATAATTGTAGACCTACAAACCCTAAAGTGACCTACTACCCCAGTTGAATGCTGAATGATTGGGAGTGGAAAGATTTTGTACCGTTTTAATGGAATGATTCTCAATGGAAACAGAAATGTCCTTAGTACTGAAACCTGTATAGAGATGAGAACAAATGCTTTGGTCTTGATGTCATTTCTGCTGTTTGACCTCTTTTGTCACTTATCATTTGAGAAAGAAAGAGACTTGTTGAATTTCCATACTAAACTTGTTTTTTCCTTAAAAAATACATTTTGTATTCAGTGAACCACAAAAATTGGGAGAAACCAGCAGTGAAATTGGTTGAAATGAATAAAACGTGTTTGATGTATTTTATAATCTCCTACTGAAGTGTAATTTTATCAAGAAATATTTCTTCAAAATAAAGAGTTTCAATATTTAGTTTGCTGCACGTTGACATGGAAGGAACACTTATTTAGAAATTAATCTATTGAAACTGAATTCTGTTTCAGTTGTTGGACTGAGGGAAATTTGTCCAATCATAAATGTGTATAAGTGTTATGGGAAATCGAACATTACCACACTTCTATGTATCTCTGTTTCTATTGAGAAGATAGTCGTCTTCCTCACCTTCCTCATGTCACATTGTTCTGTAATGATGGAGATTCCAGAGGAGTTCCAAATGAACATGGGGGGAATAAATGATTTACATGACGAAAAGCTTCAAGGATAAATTTCAGTTTTGAAAATACGTGAGGGCATGAACTGTGATGCCTCATACCAGCACACTTCATGAAGCGTTAATGCACTTCATGAACTGTGCTGGCATGAAGTGTTGCAGTTCATGCAAAAGTCAAATCTATTTCTTATATTTACATTCTACCTTCATTTCTGACAGAATTCCCAGCCACTAAAATAGATGTGCTAAATTTGTCAAAATTCATTCACGCATTGTTCTGAGGAAATGGCTATCATTACAGTTTGTAGAGATATCAAAGGAAAAAACATTGGGAGAATAAAATACTTTGGTCTAGGAACAATTTGAACAAAATGGCTTCGGCTTGGAACGAAACAATTCTAAGCCAAGAACAGAACATTAATGGAACGATTAATGTGGTGTAGTAGATTGCTGCAGGGTCTGTAGGAAAATTAATAACAGATATCCTAGTCAGTAAATGTTTGATAATAACAGATATAATAGTCAGTAAATGTTTGATAATAACAGTACTCTAAATTCCATAAGTAGTTCCTTACAAAACAGCATAGTCTATTATCATTGGCTAATAACTAATATACACAGTTATAGTATAAGTTTATACTTAGGAACTAAGATTAATTTGTTATTCAATACAAAACATTGTTGTTTATATGTTTGTTTATTTGTAGTGATTTTTGATCATGTTCTGTATTTGCAGTTTCAGGAAATAATGCATGTATGTGCTAGTTTTTCCACAAGAGACGACAAAAGAGAAATATCATTATGTATACTAACAAGATCTTGCAAGGTCATATTGTGTAAATTTTCCATTATTTGTCATTTAGCTCCACCCAAGTTGCCAATGGAAACGCCCAGAATCACGGACAGTGGAGAGTCTGCAATGTTATCTTGGTTTCCAGCCAGAATACCAGCGTATGCCAAGAAAACGCCAATAACCTACATCATAGAAATAAAGGCAAGTATGAAAAAGTTAAAATCAGATATATAAGTCTGAGATTCTAAAAGTTTAAATTCAGATTTAAAAGAGTCTAGTAAATTGGAAAACAATAAAACAGCGTGTTTCATAATATATGTTACATTTTCAAATGAAAATGTTTGTCTTATCTATCATAATTTTGATGCAAACTCTGTATCCAGTTAACCACCAGATCATGAAATTTTTATTCATGTGGAAAAAGTTTAGGAAAAAGTGACATCATAATCGTTAATTTTTATCCATGTGGAAAAAGTTTAGGAAAAAGTGACATCATAATCATTGATTTTTATCCATGTGGAAAAAGTTTAGGAAAAAGTGACATCATAATCATTATTTATGACATTGATGCTGATGTCATATTTTAAATATTTTCCAAAATGGACTTTACAAAAATAACTTATCATGGAGTACAGCACAACAGATTTTTTTATACAGGAAAACAAATCTTTGAATTACCAGTAAAGGTAACAGAACCCAAACCTTGAAATAATATATAAACTTAAGCTCGAAATTTTAGAGTGAGCACAGATTTCATTTTCATTTAGAAAAACATGAAAATATCCCAGTACGATTACAGGGAAGTGATTTTTTTTTTCCCTGTAAATTTGAAATGCATTATAAACTAATTGGATACAATGAATTATGTTTATTATAACGAATCAAAATTAATTCATCCACAGCGCTTCACTATAAGCATGTTTACTGTGCATCACCCAGTACTAAACATGTAGATAACACCTTGTAAGATTCTTTGTTAGGATGATTTCATCTGTACATATAGAGATTTATACGGATCAATTTGTAAGACAAGCATTGGATCTGTGGTGTATTGATTAATCCTGACTGTGAATTTTTCCCCCTAGGAGCCTCACGTGCCTGGCTGGTCACGATTGTGCAGTGGAGTCAGTGACACCAACTACTTCATTGAAGGTTTACGACCCACACAGGATTACCAGTTCAGGGTCAAGGCCGAAACTCAGTATGGGGTCAGTGACCCCACACTACCTGCTTCACTGGACAGACCTAAAGGTCAGTAACTTCAGAAATGACACAGGTGAAAGCTTGGGTCAGTTAATCCAGAAATGACACAGGTGAAAGCTTGGTCAGTTAATCTAGAAATGGCACAGGTGAAAGCTTGTGTCAGTTAATCTAGAAATGACACAGGTGAAAGCTTGGTCACTTAATCTAGAAATGACACAGGTGAAAGCTAGTGTCAGTTAATCCAGAAATAACACAGGTGAAAGCTTGGTCAGTTAATCTAGAAATGACACAGGTGAAAGCTAGTGTCAGTTAATCCAGAAATGACACAGGTGAAAGCTAGGATCAGTCTAGAAATGACACAGGTGAAAGCTAGGGTCAGTTAGTCTAGAAATGACAAAGGTGAAAGCTAGTGTCATTAATCTAGAAATGACACAGGTGAAAGCTAGTGTCATTAATCTAGAAATGACACAGGTGAAAGCTAGGGTCAGTCTAGAAATGACACAGGTGAAAGCTAGGGTTACATGTGACCACTAAATAAACGTCTGTTTATGATGTCTACATTTATAAAACTTTGTGTACAGGTTAAATTTTAGAGACCTTAACATAAGGTGGTTCATTACATCTAAATTATATTTAATGGCTTGTTAAAGCATCTCATACAAAGTATGATTTCATAATTAAAAGAATGATACAAACTTTCCAATATTTTTTATAGTTTTGGTCTTGGGGGGGGGGAGTTATAATGACAAAGAAAAGTGTTTTGTTTGCATATATGATAGTTTAAAATCCACAGTTCGTTTTGAATTGATGCATGATACAAATATTGAATAAAACATGCCTAGAAAACTTAGATTGACATTCTGAATTTTAAACAAGCCACCTTAAAACTACCTGTTTTCAAATAATTTCATGCCATTTATTGAACACTTTACAGAGGGAGGGAAAAAGTCTGAGTTTCTCCCAGCCCTAGAGTATTATGAAATTTTTAAACAAGACTGGAATAGTCCAACAGGTAGAGAATCTGTTATCAGGTCATCTTGTGACCCCTACGTGTTACCTAGTCCCTGCAAATATGACCTTGACCTTTCCTATATCTGTATATATACTTAAACATGCCTTTATACAAGTTATTTGATTGTGTTATGTTTTTACCTTTAACTTCTGAATCTCTCATGTTACTGGTGAAGTCAAATTGTTTTTCCCACCATGGTGCACAAAACCAGTCTTATCTTTCCATGTCTGCAGCCTTCAGCATGATATAGATAGTGCATGTAGTTGTAAACCGAGCCATAGCTGAGGTTGCCAATAGTTTTCTCAGGGTGAATATTTACAATGTTGCCCTCAACTACATGCACTATTTGTTTTATTATACTGAATGTCATTATTTATTAGATGTATACAACAAAACAAAACACTGAAATTTTGAGGCAGTTAATGAGCATTAACGAGACAGAAAGCTGTCAATTGTGTTATCATAATTAAATGACACGAAATCTTAAGTCAAGCGTAAACATTTTGCAATGCATTTCAGAACAAACAAGTAAACATCAAGTGAAATGCAGAATTGCATTGGAATGGAAATGTCTATCTTCTCATTTATTATTTATGGATTTTAATGTTCATTTGAAAGTCACAAACATCTGTTTTGTCTTTTGTGTCATCTAGCAATATACCATGAACTCTGCATGCACAATCTGTATGCATGTGATAATTTATATAATATCACCTGTTGTCAAATATTATTTCGAGTTGCTTAATATACTGACGGACTTTAAAAATGCAACACTTGATAATTTATATATAATTTATATATTATAAACTTGTTTATATATCTAATGAACAAATTCATAGTGGTATGTCATAACCATATTATCTGAACACTATTCTTTGATTTTGAACATTATTTTATTCACAAAGAGGCTACAGTTGAAATGAATGTAAATGAGGGGTGGGTCAAAAATGTGGTTTTGTTCACTAGTACCTGGTATGACCTCCATTAGCAGTGATGACGGCGCGAAGGCAATGTGACATTGATTGACAAACATTTCGGACGGTCCTCTGAGGAATATTCTGCCATTCCTCCAACAAGGCTCTCCCTAATTCTTGCGGATGCTGAGGCTGGCAGCGGCGCACACGTCTCCCCAGCTTGTCTCACAAATTGCTCAATTGGATTTAAGTCTGGGGACATAGCGAGCCAATTAAGGACGTCAGTGGCGTTTGTTTGAAAAATGTTTTGTGTTAATCTTTCTGTATGTGCGTGTGCATTGTCCTGTTGGAAAATTAACTCATTTCCTTGCCTATGCTGCTGCATTGATGGTGCTAAAACAGGCTGCAGAATTTCATCTACATACCTCCTAGCAGTGAGAGTTCCTTTTAAAATGACCAGTTGTGACCGAAAATTGTGGTTAATCTCACCCCAGACCATGACGCCTCCCCCTCCAAACCTGTCACGCTCCAGGGCACAATTGTCTGCAAAACGTTCATGTAAACGACGGTAAACTCGACATCTGCTGTCTGCGTTGCTAACGTTAATCTGGACTCATCTGAGAACACAACATGTGACCAATTTTGATGTTGAGTCAGATGCTGCCTTGTCCATTGCAATCTGTACTGTCGGTGGTGCGGTTTAAGCTGTAGCCCCTTATACAGTCTTCTGCAGGTGATCCCATTGCGCTTCAGAATTCTGGAAATGGTTCTAGGATGAATAGGCCTTCTGTGATGGCCAATGATTTCTCTCACCGTGGTCATAAACCTATTGCGCAGATGACGTTGCCGTATGAAGACTTATTGCTGTGGCGTTGTCACAAATGGTTGACCAGGTCTTGTACAAGGATGTACATTAAAACACCTTGCAACCTCATGCTGACTAACACCTACTCACGCATTTCATTGCTTAAGCGCGACATAGCCTTGGTTTTGAATTCTTTCTGTTAGTGGTGTCCATGCTTTCACCAACAAAGTTGTTTTACTGCGAAAAACTCCTCTATTACCTTTCCACATGTTTGAAAAAAAAAGTCTTGAAAATTTCATGCAATGCTACTCACAATGTGCAAACAATGAACAAAAGTAAATCTAGAGATAGGTTTTCAAAAATCAATACAATATATGATGGGTAAAATTTTGCAATGAAAGTTTTATATGTAATGTTTTCAATGCATAAATTTTAAAAACGTGTGTTGCATTTTTAAAGTCCGTCAGTATAGTATGACTGTTCTCAGAGATAGTATGACTGTTCTTGGAGGGTAAAAATTTTTTTTTTTCCAGACGCCACTACATCAGTCAGATTTGACTAAATTACATGAAAGTATAATAACATGATTTATTATACATGTATTAACCTGACCTATCCATTGTGGCTGCTGTATAGTCCTTATAGCCCTCGTTTTCTTCCATGTCATGTGTTCTCTGATTTCGTAACCTTAAAACTTGTGCATTCATGATTTGTAAATCTACTTCATTTCTTTTGAACTTGCAGAAAAAATGGAAATCATTTGAAGCATGGATCTTGCATGAGAAAAAAAGGATCTTTTTATATAAATTCTGGATTTGGCATGTTTGCAAAGTATATTTTTGAAAGTAGTTTCAGTGATGAAATATATAACTAGAGGTGAGTGTAGAAAAGAATAGAAAAATACAGGAAATATGCAATATGTTTGTGTTAAAGAATGTGTTAAATTTTATTTTGTTGTTCTATTCAATTTTTTTTCCGCTTTGAATTTAGCTATACATTGTAGATTAATATGTAGACAAATATTAATATGTTGGAAAACGGAGAATAACAATAACAGGTGCATGTGTGTGTAGAAGATTTGTGAGGAAGATTGAGTCGACTTGGAGGTGAGTTATTTAGTAATGCATTTTACGACTGATTTACAGATAAAAACAAGAGATCAAGTGTGGACTTACTGAGAGAAGACATAGACCTCCCTATCAAAAGAGAGTCTCCTTCCAGCGGTGGTATGTAAACCAAACAGTCTGTCTCTCGACAAATTCATTGAATGAAAGAAAGGGAAAGCCAAAAAACACCGCAAAATTGTAATTATTGGTTTTAAATTTTTGGTAAAACTTTCCAATGGAAATGATGAAAAGTTTTTTTTCTAACTTTGTACAGTGCCCCCTCGGATGCCATCCTCTCGACCTTTGATCAGTCAACAGCTTTCTGACAGACTGAACTTGTCCTGGTTGCCGGCTAGAGTTCCGTCTTATGTCAGGAGCCAGAAGTTGACCTACATTGTGGAGGTCCGTGAGCCACCGAGCACACTCTGGAAGAATATGGCTGATGATCTCCGAGACACTGAGTTTGATGTCAAAGACCTTAGTCCCAGCCAGGACTACCTGTTCCGAGTACGAGCCAAGAATGAGTATGGTTTGAGTGAGCCTACCATGCCTGCCTCAGTAATCAGAGAAAGGGGTATGCCTAGCTTTGCCTTAATGAAAAATGTATCTCTCAACTCTCTCTCTGTAACATCAATGAAATAACATTGAAGAAGTAAATTATGTTATGAGCTGTGTGTGGTACATAATGTAGGGTACATATTTATAGTGGACAACATGATAGGGATTTAACAGGTATATAAAGAAGTAATTGATTTCAGTATACAATAAAACATGGGTGTAGCAGACTTGCAGGGCCAGTGAATAACAGTTCATTACAACAAAATTTTGTTTATCCAATAACATTTATGCTATTTTCCTCACATAGGAAAATATTTTACTGTAGTGATTTCAGTTACTATGAAGCCATTTTACCTGGAAGTTATTTATAATCATATTTTACTGTATTAACGGTACAGTGACCCACTGACATACTGTGATACTCATATAATTTATTGAAGGGTTTGTAATTTATTACAGATGACTATGTGCCCCATGTTTCCAGCCGGTCTGGATCTTTCGACAGTGGGAGCCCCTGGGTCAGGTCAAGGGCATCCTCTGTAGAGAGCTATCGGAAACAAAAGTCATTTGACTTCACAGACGATGAGTCGGACATTTACATCAACAGAGAAAAAAAAGGTTGTACAGTATTTTACATGACTCCTCTCCATAGTACAGTACACTCCACTTATTATGAAGTTGTTTATATTGAACTCTTTGTTGTCTTGAAGTAAAACTAAATCCCCTGTAACGTTATATATTTCAACATTGGTTATATTGAACTTCAGACATAATAACTGTTCAGGTCAGTCCCCTGAATTTCAATATACCTGGAATGTATTGTAAATATCTTCATGTGTGTTCATTGTCTGTTTCTATTTTTAGCCGGTCCACCAGAATTTAAGTCCAGCAACGAGGACATACATTATGGGGTGGAGGGATCATCCTGTAAAGTTATACTGGGGGTCAAAGGTTACCCCCTACCCACTACCTCATGGTTCTTTATGGGGGCTGAGGTAGACTATGGGGACCGCTTCAAAGCCCACATATCCTCCAGTGGTAATGCCTCCCTGGAAATCCACAAACTGACAAGGGAGCTGATAGGGGAGTACAAGTGTACGGCAGAGAATGAACACGGAACTGCAACCAAGATCATCAGACTGGAGCTCGCAGGTAGGGTAAATCACAGGCACCTATCCTTATCCGATTGTAAAATCATGTAGTGGAGTATATATAGAAATTGTAGAGGCCAGACAGATTCATTTACTTGTGGCCAGCTACCTTAGTTGGTAGAGCACCTGAGTAGAGATTCAGGGGGCCCGAGTTTGAATCCCATTCTGGTCCATTACATTTTCTCCCATTGTGTTACAGTGTGCTAATATGAAAACATGTAATCTGTTTTACTGCAGACCAGCCTACTGTCCTTGACCCAATTTATGACCTGACCTTGGACAGTCACCAGTCAGGAAAGTTGGTCTGCCGTGTGGATGGGCTGCCCTATCCCACTGTTAAGTTCCTGAAAGACTCGCGTTCCCTGTCTGGGTCTTCTCGTCTACGGGTTGATTACAGTCCCCCTGACACATGGACCTTGACCTTGGACAAGGTCATCACTACAGACTCTGGGCTGTACACTTGTGTAGCAGAGAATATGGCTGGAAAAGCAACATGTTCTGCCAAAGTGACAGTCGAAGGTGGGTAATTTTTCTCATTTGTTTAGTCTCGTAACATATATGCATAATGAGATAATTTACATTTATATAAAGTTACACTTTGAGTTAGCTGCAGAACTGTAGCATTATGGTTTTATATTTTAGTCTATGACCATATGGTCATAGACTAAAATATAAAACCATAATGCTACAATTCTGCAGCTAATTTTGAGTATACTATGCCAAAACAGTAGTCAGGGTTTTTACAAATATCACATACTCCACTTAGGGTCATACACTGTAAAAACTCTGAGTACTGTTTTGTTATAGTATATAAAAAATTGAACATTATTATAATTATTATGCTGACTGTCCTTATTTTTTAAAAATAGATCAATATTTACATTTCAATGGAGCAAAGACCGGTTACTATAAAAATGCTTCTAATGTTGAGTGAGACAGATATTTCAAATGTAGTAGTGATTAGTTTGATATTCTACTGGAGCATAACCATCAAAATGGCTTACAACTCATCAGTTTTGTGTTAATCAACTATCTGAGCAAATTTTCTCTATGATGGTATTTATTTGTTAGTGGCAAATTTGTTCACATACCATAATTTATCCATATTTAGAGCTGCAGTGGTGTAATACTTGGCGCATACTCTTAGCAAGCACACTGGCCGGGGTTTGAACCCCCAAATGAGTGCATTGTTTTCTAAGTATGTGATAAGTTAAAGAAAGCAAAATAGTGAGTCACAAAAAGAAATAGCAATAGTGTACACATATGCTGTATGTGAAAATAGTAGGGTATACATTGGAAGAAAACGGGAAGCACGATATTCTGGCTTAGTCTATGTAGGTCCGAGCAGATCTAGAATATGACATTAGCCTAACCAGTAACATGTCAGTGTTTCATTGCTAGTATAGATTTATTTCAAGAAGAGGATACAACACATGATTTTAATATTGCATGTTATGATATTGTACATGTACTTATCTGATTATTAATATTTCTTACAGAAAATGGAGATGGCTTAGGTATATAGCATGTAGCCCACACATTTCTTCAGTACATGCCTTTATCTTAATTTATATGGCTTTTACAGCTTATATGCTCCGGTTTGCTGTGGCCACTCCAATTTTTAACCAAGTAAAACTTGCCATGTTTCTCTCTGACATTTCCTTTCCAAATTAAAAAAAAAAGGGGGGGGGATCCCAGATCCTTTATCATATTTATGATGATTGTTCACAGTTATAATTCTCGGTATGCCGATTTTCCATGGATTATCCAAGCAACAGAATATTACTTCCCTAATTATTCTAAGGCATGCATGAGTTAATACTCGATATAATTTGAATAGTGCATTTATAAGTTGATATCACTCAGTATAAAAAAAGAAAGACATTTTTGATTGGAATCAGATTTCTACTGGAAAATCAGCATGTTTGAAAACTTTCCTGTAAGCTGCTAGCTCATTCCCATGTGTTGCACACTGTCGAGATATCTAGTCCTATTATTTGGTGCTTTTTAAAGAGCGGGACCTGATGGTGAAGCCACTTCCCTACAGAGAAGCCTTTGTGGAGGATCACTACCATGTAATGGAGGAAATCGGAAGGTACGCACTACACGAGTCTTGTTTACTCCTACCAGTTAGAGCCTTGGTTAACGTTCCTACGCTCCTTATATGCAGTAGTAAAAAATAAATAAATAAAATGAAATAAGATGAAAATAAATCTAATGAAAATAAAAATGAAAAATAGATATCCACGATAGCATAGAATAAGCGTGTTGCTGTTGAAATTGGTTTGAAGTAAGGTCTTTTAGGGTTGGGAAACTTGTCTTACCCGATATGCTTTAGGAATTCAATTTTTTGTCAAGTTAGACAGTGTAAAGAACATGGAAAATTGAAATTAGGGTTGGAATACACAGAAATGGAATACCCAGGTGTCAAATTAGACAAGCTTAACTGTATTAGCACAAGTTTGTATTGTCTTGTGCTAAACAAGTTTTTAGTGATCTAAGTATTTACAAGTTTTAGTGATCTAAGTATTTACCAGTAGAATGATTTAATTGAAGCCATTCCCTGTGGATTTGGTTTTATTCACAGATTACATAGAGATAATAAAACTCTTGAAAATTCAGCTCTTGCAATATTTCATGTTGCTCATGTCTGTTACAAAATTTAATCCTTGCAAAAATTCTCATGTATACATGTATGTGGTGGTCAGATGGGTTAAATTGCTGGTGGCAAGATAGCTCAGTTGGTAGAGCACCTGACTAGAGATTCAGGGGGCCTGGGTTTGAATCCCAGTCTGGTCCATTGCATTTTCTACTTTTCAGTTACATATAAGTAAACAATGCTGACCTTACAATAATATAGACTGTGGCCTATATATACTTGTCTAAATACTAATATCCAAGTTGAAATATTTTTCCTCAGGGGCAGGCATGGTATTGTACGTCGAGTCTTGGACAAATTCACAGGCAGTCAGTATGCTGCCAAATTTATCCATGTGTGTGATGAGCACCAGAAACGATTCTTCCGGACAGAAGTCAACATGCTGAGATGGTTAAACCAGAGGGGGGTGCCCAAAGTAGTGGACACTTTCATCACAGAGAGAAGAATCGTCATCATCACCGAGATGTATCCTTGAAAATTCCTTCTCCAACAAAATTCACTGTTAAGAGATTTAGGTGTAAATGTTCGAAAAGTCAAATCTTTTATATGCTTTAGGTTATCTACAATACCAATCAGAAATACCCACAAAATCTATCTCAAACAAATTCCTCTGTTAAAATATTTTATAGTGTATATCTTTGAAATAAAATCTGTTGGATAATTTGGTTTAAAAAAAATATCAGGTTAAACATCAAAACAAAACAAAAGAATCTAAAATACTTTGAGAACAGTCCTTGTCTGAGAGCTGACTAATTGACTGTAGCTCTCTGAGAGCTGACTAATTGACTGTAGCTCTCTGAGAGCTGACTAATTGACTGTAGCTCTCTGAGAGCTGACTAATTGACTGTAGCTCTCTGAGAGCTGACTAATTGACTATAGCTCTCTGACACATTAGATAACTGCATAATGTTAATGCCTGCATGTGGTTTTACAAAAAGAGGCATGTGTTAATCAAAGAGTGCATCTGTCTATCTACAGGTCATATTTTTGATAAAGTGCTGTAAATTTTGATGAAAATGAGTTCAGACTGTTCAGTGTATTTGTCCTTGACCTTTGCCCCCAGTGTGTCAAAGTACGACATCATCGAGAGATTGCTCCAGGATCTCACCCCCACTGAAGGTATGGTGGCCGCCTACATGAAACAACTCCTCCTGGTCATCAAAGAACTCCATAAAGCTTCTGTTGTACATCTCGACATCAAGGTATCTCCTCTGTGTAACTGTTAACAAATATCAGGTACATCTCGACATCAAGGTATCTCTTCTGTGTAACTGTTAACAAATATCAGGTACATCTCGACATCAAAGTATCTCCTCTGTATAACTGTTAACAAATATCAGGTACATCTCGACATCAGTATATCCTCTGTGTAACTGTTAACAAATATCAGGTACATCTCGACATCAAGGTATCTCCTCTGTGTAACTGTTAACAAATATCAGGTACATCTCGACTTCAGTATCTCCTCTGTGTAACTGTTAACAAATATCAGGTACATCTCGACATCAGTATCTCCTCTGTGTAACTGTTAACAAATATCAGGTACATCTCGACATCAGTATCTCCTCTGTGTTGTTAACAAATATCATGTACATCTCGACATCAGTATCTCCTCTGTGTAACTGTTAACAAATATTAAGTACATCTCGACATCAAGGTATCTCCTCTGTGTAACTGTTAACAAATATCAGGTACATCTCGACATCAGCATCTCCTCTGTGTAACTGTTAACAAATATCAGGTACATCTCGACATCAGTATCTCCTCTGTGTTGTTAACAAATATCATGTACATCTCGACATCAGTATCTCCTCTGTGTAACTGTTAACAAATATCAGGTACATCTCGACATCAAGGTATCTCCTCTGTGTAACTGTTAACAAATATCAGGTACATCTCGACATCAGCATCTCCTCTGTGTAACTGTTAACAAATATCAGGTACATCTCGACATCAAGGTATCTCCTCTGTATAACTGTTAACAAATATCAGGTACATCTCGACATCAAGGTATCTCCTCTTTGCCCGTATGATTGCATCATTTCACACTTTCTATGCCCCTGTAATGAGAGATTTTTGTCTCTCTGTTTGTCTCTTAGTCCACAAAAACTTAAACCCTGGCTAAAATACTTTTTTAATGGATGTTATAGGGCTTTCACATTTCACTTGTGACAAGACTTTTCTTTGGGTGTCCGAATTACTTTACAGTATTTCACAAACTCAACTTGTCTTTCTCTGTTTATTATACTAGTATACAGAACTTGGGATCCAACCTGCACCTGGAAATATTTTACATAGAAATTAAAAGTGAAAGTTACAGCAGAAAGATATTTTTAAATAGTTCAAAAATGTTGGGTACAAGTTATGAATTTTAATTTTCAAAATATAATTGGAAGATTTAACAAATTATTGACTATATAATTTTTATTTCTTTCAGCCATCAAACATTCGATTTAACACATCTAATGATCTGATGCTGATTGATTTTGGATATTCGGAGAGACTTCAGTGCAATAAAGAAATTCGAAAGAATTATGGCTCAGCAGGATTCTGTTCACCGGAGCAAATCCACAACGAGCCTGTTACTGAAGCCTCTGATGTCTGGGCAATTGGAGCCACTATCTACACGTTGTAAGGAGTGTGATGATACAAAACACTGACAGACTTTAAACGATAGATATATCTGCAAATTTACAATTTGGAAATACATTTAATGGTTTTTATCTCATGCAGGCTGACTGGATTATCTCCCTTCCTTGGATCAACTGAACAAGAAATCCTACAGAGCACTACTCAGTACAAATGGAAGGAAGTGGACAGTCTATCTCAGGATGCCAAGGACTTCCTGTCGAAAATCCTCATCAGGGATCCTAAGTAAGATACTGAAAAGTCCAAAATCTTATTTTCTCTGATTGGTCAAGATTAGTGTATCAGGAATTTTAATTTTCTTTGATTGGTTGAAATTAGATGATCAGGAATTTTAATTTTCTTTGATTGGTTGAAATTAGATGATCAGGAATTTTAACTTTCTTTGATTGGTTGAAATTAGATGATCTGGAATTTTAAATTTCTCTGATTGGTTGAAATTAGATGATCTGGAATTTTAACTTTCTCTGATTGGTCAAGATTAGATAATTAAGAATTTTTTAGTATTCTTACATTACATACTTACAATAAAAAGCAAAGATCATTTTCATCAGGTGACCCATTTTTGTAAGAAAACTTATAGATTGAATTCCAGTTTTTTATCATAATGATCTGCTTACTGTAATAAAATAGACTGGAGAATATAAGACAACAAATTAAGAAGGTTCTACTGTATTTCAGATGCCGATCTTGTACATCAATTGCTACAATGATAAAATGTGTTGTTGATGCTATATATTACTATATAAATAGTACATTTGTACCTTTTGATATTTTTTCTTGGAATTATTACCAAGGTGACAGCAAGGGGAAAAAAAATAGCCAAATGACTTTGGGGAAAAAAAGGTCATATTGCAAGGTCAGAGTCTATAGTTGAATGCTGCAAATATGGTGGATGCTATTGAGAGAATTACTATATACATTGTAGGTGGGAAGGGGAAAATACTTTCTGATGTTTAAATATGTATTGATGTTTAGGTCAAAGGTCAAGGCCTATTAAGGTCATATGAAATGTTTCTGACATTTTTTCTAAAATTATTTTACTGGTTCGATTGCCTAACTAGTAATGCAAGGATCCTGGCTTTGATCTCCAGTTGATGCAAAGATTTCTCTCCTCTTCTTTGTAATAATAAATTTAGTAATGTTCATATATAAACCTTCTGTAATACGTAAGAGCCGACTTATTTACATGCCACAGCCAGGAAGTATCAAAACGTTGCCAACTCTAAAACAGACCTAGTAATATATCCCAAATTTATCTGTAGAAACAAGATAGGATGTAAGTAAACTGTATCTGAAATGTTGTGAAAAACTATATGTAATTAAGAAATTCCACATATGTCCTTAATGTCTTTGTTCTATTCAGTGATTATGCTCTAAAATGGTGTATACATATGATAGATGTTCTTTTTTTAACAGAGAGAGGATGACAGTGGATGGTTGTTTGTCTCACCCCTGGATAAAGAATGCTGAGGCCCAGGGAGGGATGATCAGCAGGGAGGGGCTGGCAGACTTCCTGTCTCAGGACAGACTGAGGGTCAGTATTTGGTTTAAGGACCCCAGGGAGAGATGGTCACTATATCAGACTGGCTGCCCCCATGTCTCAGGACAGACTAAGGGTTTTATTTGGTTTAAGGATCCAGGAAGGGATGGTCAGTGGACTTGAGGCTCAAGTTCAAGTCAGAGGTTCCATTCATGTTATGAGGGACACTTGCTACCAACAAAAGTTTTGAAATATGGTTAATATGTCTTGGCTTAATGTGGTAGTAATATATCAAAGGGCCAATTCATATAAAATTAGGAACTTGTATAGTTTCTCAGATGTTGATAAAATTTTGATATATTGCCCCTCCCAGTATCACTCTGTACAACGTTTTCTCACTGTATTGGATAATTGAGAAAACATGGTCAAAAATGAAATTCAGTAGTTAACTCAGAGAATATTTTACCTTTGATTTTCACTCAATTTATGGACCTCATTCAATGTAAAGAGTGCGCATTTCAGAGTTGTCAGTTTTGTGTGTGATGATGGCCCATTATTTTCCACAAAAGCGTGCATTGATGCATTGTGATGTCATCAGATTCACTGAGACATGATATGGATTAAGATCACCACAGTTTGGTGATCTGGAAAGTTGGATCACACTCTGTGAATTCAACATCAATACATGGATTGTTGATGAGTATGTAATAAGTACATGTATATTGATTTATGCATTCTTTTATTTAGAGGACATCTTCAGCCACACGGGGCCCAGTTCAACTGCAGTCTCTGCTGTCTGTGCTGAATGGTAAACAAGAGCAGGGTATTGATATTGGGAAGGACTCAGCTACCGGAGAGTTGTCTTTCCCTGAATCCAGTTTGTATGGAGAATATCTGGATCAGGAGTCCTGGTTTGACTGGCAATCCAGGTAAAGTTATTTCATCCATAGGAAAGACACAATAATACTTAATAATGTTTTAAACTCTCCATTGCTCGACTACTTACAAAATAGTGTTTTAACTTTCCAATTATTGACTTGGTGCATGTATATACAAAATAGAAGATCCAATTTTATTTCAGTGCTGGGAATAATTCTGAAAAACACATTTTCGTGTAATTTTTTTTATTATCATTATTATTCATTGTATATAATGCATTGGGCGTCATGGATTTGCTGGTATAATTCAGACTCAGATGAGCTATATGATAAACACTATGCCAGTCTTCTATGATGTATTTTTGCTTAAAGCTAGCACACCTAGTCACTTTGACTGGATGTTGTGATAATATTTTGGTTTGGCATTTATACTAACCGTCATATTATTATGGCATAGGTATTACTGTGGCCTTGATGCTGACGATTCAGAGGCGGAGTCTGAGTCAGCTTGTATTGATCCCATCCTGAGAAAGGAGCGAGAGTGGATACAGATGGCAGAGGACCAGAAACTTCAGCTACAACGCCCGCAGGACTTCTTCCCCAAGGAGGAGGAGCTGGAGGGTGAGTTGCTGAGTGATGTATACTACTCAAAGTTTGATAAGGATCATATTTTTCAGCACTTGTAAAACTTTCAACAAAGGTGAATGACAACCAACACAGAGTGATTTATGTTCAGAAATGTTTACTTCAAGAAATTGTGACAGAAAAATTTGGCAAACATGACATTTCATCGCATACTCCTAAGGTAAAGGGAGAGTACCCTGAAAAGCATGGTAATTTCATGATCACGGAATTGTTTAAACTCTGCACATTCCATTTCACACTGCACAAACAAGTGTCAATAGCGGGTATGGCCTCCGTTAGCTCCAATGACAGCTTGGCAACGTCGTCTCATGCTTCCAACGAGGTTTTGAATGGACGCAAGAGAGATATTGTTCCATTCTTGGATCAGAACATTTTCAAGTTCCTGGAGGGTGGCTGGTTGTACAGGACGACGTGAAATCGCTACCTGAAGCATATTCCAGACATGCTCGATAAAGTTGAGGTCTGGAGAACGAGCTGGCCAGTCCATACGAACAATTGTCTCACGTTCCAGGTACTCGTCCACCACCCTAGCACGATGTGGACGTGCATTATCGTCCATGAGGATGAAGTCAGGACCAACAGCACCAGCATATGGTCTCACGTACACATCCAGGACTTCATCCCTGTAGCGCACTCCGGTCATCGTGCCTCGCCTTAGGACATGGAGATCAGTTTGTCCAGCTCGACTGATTCCTCCCCAAATCATCAACGACCCACCACCATATCTGTCATGTTCAGCAACATTAGCGTCCTGATATCGTTCTCCTGCCCTTCTCCACACTCGTGCACGACGATCTGTGAAGTCAACACAAAACCTCGACTCGTCTGTGAAAAGTACAGGGGCCCAATCAGCAACCCTCCAATTCACATGAGCCCTGGCCCAATTCAAACGATCTTGTCTGTGTCGCTGAGTAAGAGGGATGCGAATACAGGCTCTCCGGGAACGAAGACCACCTTCATGAAGACAATTACGCACAGTTTGCGTGGAAATGTTAACTCCAGTTGCATTCAGAAGATCATTTCTAAGCGCAGTCGCCGTTGCAAACCGATGACGTCGTGCTGAAATCAAGAGAAAACGGTCATCTTGCTGCGTGGTGGACCTTTCTCTGCCGCCTCCATGTCGATGAGAAGCTGAACCATGAGCTTGATACCGGTTCCAAGCTCTGCAAACAACGCTCTGACTGACACCCAATAGCTCTGCAACGTGACGTTGTCTTGCACCATTTTCGAGCATTCCTATGCATCTGGCCAATTCTTCAATAGTCAAACGACGTCTTTGACGTTGTGGAGGCATTTTCATAGAGTAACAGTGACTTAAACGAGGTCAGATGTAAAGACAATGGCCAAATTCAAATCAACGACAAGCACTCAGAAATGTGAATAATGTGGGTACCATGCTTCACGTGCTACTCATGATCACTGCAGCATGCATTTCCCTACCTAACCTGTGTTTTGAGGCTCAAGAGGGGTCAGTCCAACACTATGATGAAATTTGCGTGTCTTATCAATTCATATATTGATTTTATAATGTAAGAACTATATGATCCTTATCAAACTTTGAGTAGTATAGTTGGGTAGGGTTTGTTTCCTCCAAAAAAAAAGACAGCGAATTTTAGAGCTATACATAGTCAAATTGTGTCTGAATTATATTTTATGCATCCTGTAAGGCCTATCTCAATCAAACCTGGTTTCCTGATGCAAACATAGACATGCATCATGTATATATAGTTCCAAACAGGCATATCATATACCCTAGCTGTGTATATCATATACCCTAGCTGTGCATATCATATACCCTAGCTGTGCATATCATATACCCTAGCTGTGTATATCATATACCCTAGCTGTGCATATCATATACCCTAGCTGTGTATATCATATACCCTAGCTGTGTATATCATATACCCTAGCTGTGCATATCATATACCCTAGCTGTGCATATCATATACCCTAGCTGTGCATATCATATACCCTAGCTGTGCATATCATATACCCTAGCTGTGCATATCATATACCCTAGCTGTGCACTTCATTGTTAATAGTTTTACAATCTCTATGTACAGTTAGAGCTCGTTACAGTGGCACGTAATTTACCGGCAATTTCGTCTAACGGCAAAAAATTGCTGGTAACAAATCTGCACAATACTAATATTGCTTGATATAATGCCATATTCGTATTCCAGCACCGGCATTAATTATCAGTAAGGAATATGCATTTTGGCACTGTATGAAATCCACTATAATGGCAGGTTACCTTAGATTGTGGAGTTAATACATGTACATGTATGACAATTAACTATCAACAATATTTTCATACTTGACCAAAATTATGTAATGGATTAAATTTCTCGTCACCTATGCACAAGAGAGCTCTCCAGGTAATGTTTGTTTATTAAAAGCATGGACAGGGTTTATTGATACACTAATTAGTATTTGATAGGATGGTTCTAAAAATATCTGTGGGTATGTTTGATGGCTTCCTATACAATAAACATTCAACCCGAGAAGAGATGATCCTAATTAAAACAAAAACAAAAACAAATCTATGATCTATTCTGTAACAGGCTGAAAATGACACGGAAAAGTTCACAATAATGAATCATTGTATTTGTTCAAATACTGTACAAACATCGGAGTGCCAAGTCATCATCAAACAGAAATTTAATTTAAATTTGATTTTATCACAAAGTTCTTTCTTTATTTCAAATAGAAATAGGAAAAAGTGTGCATGGAGATCGCCACTGTTACGGTGATGACGAATAAACAAAGGGGGATAACTCGCACCAGTAATATTGGCATATCGTTACAACAGTAGATTCATTATAATGGCAAAATGCTTGGAAACAAACTTGGCCATTGTAACGAGCACTGACTGTATTACATTTCACCTGTAATATATTTTACCTCTACTTCCAGATAACCCTCAGTTTACCATTAAGTTACACGACACATACTACAAGCCGGGAGATGTAATCACCCTGTCATGTCATGTGACCAGTTCCTCCGCAGTTAACGTGTCTTGGTTCCAGAATGAGGAACTAATCGCTGACAGTAAGAGAATGAAGACTTCACTTACTGAGGGAGGGATTGCTTCCCTTGTCATCACCTCTGCCAAGCCGTACGATGACGGCATTTACAAATGTACAGCACGGAACAAGACAGGGAAGTCTTCTACGTATGCCAGAGTCATGGTAGGAGGTATGTAAATTACTTGCCTTGGTACTGGGTGTTGTTGGTTAAAATGTTGGTTTCATTCCATTAATTTCATGGGCATTGCATTTTATAGTATTTCTAACAAATTCAGTATTACAATAGATTTATGGTCAGATTCCCCAGAAACAGAAACTGTGCTTCATTGATTATTCATTTTTTTGTACATTTTGCATAACCATAAAAACAGTAAGAAAAAAAAATACAAACAAAAAAAAAAAAATTTATTGAAAAAAGGTACATGTAAAAGATGATAATAGACTGGTCTTTCCCAGGTATTTTTTTTTTCAAAGAGCTACAGTTCTGCAGCTAATATGATTTGTATGAATTGTAACTCTGTCTGATAAAATTATTCACAGAAACACCATCCCAGCCAGGTAGACCAGTGGTATCACAGGTTTCATCATGTGATGTCCTGTTGCTATGGGAAGCACCAGAGAATGATGGGAACTCTGACATCATCAATTACAGAGTGGACTACAGGCAGTCAGGTAATGGAAATAATTCTTATTATTTGTCAATGAATTCCATAGGCCTCTGAGCACTAAAATGGCAAAATTGAAATGGAAAAACATGAAATCATTATCACAGTTGTTCCTCTGTTTTTTTTATTCTGAAATGTTTGATAGAAGTACAATGTTTTGATAGGGGAAAAACTCTATATTGTGCAATGAAGATAAAATTTTATGCAATTTGTATGATAAAATTACACAATTTGTCAAATTAAAATTTTTTTTTCAGGATCAGAGAGGTGGTGTGTGGGAGCATACTCCATTGATGAGTGTGCCATAGTCACAGGACTTCTTCCTGATACCTCTTATCGCTTCAGAGTCTCGTGTACTAATAAACTGGGAGACAGCTCCTACAGTGTGTCGTCAGTACTAATTACCACCAAACCCACAGGTTAGTACTAATGACCACCAAACCCACAGGTCAGTACTAATGACCACCAAACCCACAGGTCAGTACTAATGACCACCAAACCCACAGATCAGTACTAATGACCACCAAACCCACAGGTTAGTACTCATGACCACCAAACCCACAGGTTAGTACTAATGACTGCCAAACCCACAGGTCAGTACTAATGACCACCAAACCCACAGGTCAGTACTAATGACCACCAAACCCACAGGTCAGTACTAATGATCACCAAACCCACAGATCAGTACTAATGATCACCAAACCCACAGATCAGTACTAATGACCACCAAACCCACAGATCAGTACTAATGACCACCAAACCCACAGGTCAGTACTAATGACCACCAAACCCACAGGTCAGTACTAATGACCACCAAACCCACAGGTCAGTACTAATGACCACCAAACCCACAGGTCAGTACTAATGACCACCAAACCCACAGGTCAGTACTAATGACCACCAAACCCACAGGTCAGTACTAATGACCACCAAACCCACAGGTCAGTACTAATGACCACCAAACCCACAGGTTAATACTAATGACCGCCAAACCCACAGGTCAGTACTAATGACCACCAAACCCACAGGTCAGTACTAATGACCACCAAACCCACAGGTCAGTACTAATGACCACCAAACCCACAGGTCAGTACTAATGACCGCCAAACCCACAGGTTAATACTAATGACTACCAAACCCACAGGTTAGTGTATATACAGCTCAGATCTTTTACCTGTACTCTCAGGTAGCTCTAATTTAATATGCCAGCTCCTCACCAATGTTCCTAGATCTTCAGATTAAGAGAGATCATATTTACGAGAGTAAGATCCTCAGTAACATGGATGAGTGGGTTTTTCAATCTTCCACACTAGTGTCCTCATTAATCTGAGTTAAATCTTGCTAGGCATCTGATCTCACCTCTGGTATGTCCAGGGGTCTGTGTTTGCCCATCTCTTGATTTTGTATCTTTCATATGATTTAACAGATTGATCACTGTAATGTAATTATTAATGTAAGTTGCATAGCTTGAAGTTTGGCAGTGTGAAGTGTTGCAGTTCATACCCTTATGTATTTTCAAAAGTACAATTTCTTATATTAACATTCTACTTTAATTTGTCAGATTTCCCAGTTGTTAAAATAGATACTATATTTATCAAGTAGTTCTGTATTCATACACGCACTGTGTACAACTGCAGTGCATTCATGAGAAAATGGCCATCATTACAATTTGTAAAGATATCAAAAGCAAAACCATTAGAAATGTAAATACATAATAATTTAGTTTCTATGTTGATAGGTTCAACAGACATCTCATTAGATCCCTTTACAATGTCCCAGTTGTGCAGGCAACATGAAGGCCTGTCATTTTATCAGCCTCCAAACAGCACACTGTCATCAGAGGATGTCAGTACAAGGGAGATAACTCTTCAAACAACCAATGTGGAGGACGTCTACAGCTTGTCTAATGTTCTGTGGAGGTAAATATAGTGTACCTATTTTAGCAGGAGTCGTATTTTAGTGCTTTTGGTGGTGAAGCAGAATGCACAGATTGGTGACTGCATCTCATCAAGCACAGAACGATGAGAGGGAAATAATGCAAATTTTATTTGATTTAAAGAAGTTTGGCTATAACTATAACACACTGTTTTGTACTGGCCATAGAGGTTCACGATGGCTGCCAGTGTTTTGATGTATTCATTATGTATTCAAGATGATGACAGCTTATATCAAAGTTTGTCACATGTATTTTTAGAACACATGATAAAATGCTGACAACTTATATACAATATGAATTAAATATAGTCATAAAATACAAATGTCTATGGAAATTGTTAGAAATTGTCAAACTGGTTTCATTTTTCAGAGGAAAATACTCTTCATATGTACGGTCAACAGACAAATCAAAGAACAATCAATACATTGCAAAAATCACAACCTGCTCAGAAGCTAACAAAAATAGCTTATCCAGAGAATTGGAATTTTTGCGTACAATGAGACACGAGCGATTTGTTCGCCTTTATGGTGCGTATTTATATCTAGATCGATATTACTGGATCATGGAATACCTTTCTGGAGTCAATGTCGTGGAGCACTTTTCTTACAAATCCAAATATACTGAGGATATGGTAGCCACGGTAATACGACAAGTTTTGGATGGCTTACAGTTCCTCCATTACCATGGTTACACTCACCTGAACATTCAACCCAGCAGCGTCATGATGGTCAATCGCCGCCGTCTTGACATTAGGATTGTTGATTTCAGTCTGACACAAAAGGTCACAAAGGAGGGTCAGGTGGTCCCAAGGGAAGGAAATGCTGAGTTCATGGCTCCTGAAGTGGTTGTCAAGGATACAACCTCATACCCCGCTGATATTTGGTCTGTTGGAGTTTTAACATTCTTGTTGTAAGTACCCCTACGATAGGAATTTTTTTTATGGTGGGTCATGTTTCATAGTCTCTGTAATGTTTTTGATACGTAAACAAAATTTATGATTTGATATGAAAAACTGAATTGATCATAAACTATTGTATAAGCGAGATGAGTTGACCAGCCACTCAGATTGGCTGATTTTGAGATACTCACCACTGCAAGATATATTACATAATAGTGATTTTCAAACATTATACATGTAGATAAATGATGAAAATTTGCAATGTCATACATGTAATGCAAGTCTATATATCACAAGAATCAGACAGCCATTTATAATCTTACAATTATAAAACATAATCAGAGTTTGAGTGCACAGCCTTCCTATTAGTTAAACAGACCAGCACTTCAGTATCTCGAGCATTGATATCATGATATAATGCCAAAATATATTGGAAGTCCCGACGACATCCTCTTTATGTATTTTAACTACAGTATCTCAAACCTTTTGATATCTCAGAGTTTTTTCTCTGCCCCATCGAGTTTGAGAGAGAGAGAGAGAGAGAGAGAGAGAGAGAGAGAGAGAGAGAGAGAGAGAGAGAGAGAGAGAGAGAGAGAGAGAAGGGTAACTTGATGTTTATTTCCATTTTTTTTAACAGACTGAGCGGGGAATCCCCTTACAAAGGTCAGGATGAGGAGACAACCTTCACAAACATTGCTTACAACAGATACAATGCCCTGAACCTCTACGAAAACATCACAAAGGAAGCTCTCAAGTTTATCTTCCGGGTCCTCAAGCGCGTATCCAGGTAATTAGCCCTCTCCCCCACCCTCCTGTTTTAGTCATCAGCTGTTTATGCAGTATCTGTCATCAGCTGTAATTTCTCTCCTGCACAGGAAGTCTCCCTGGTATTTTGTTTTCTGAGCAGGTAAAACTTGGACATCAGCAAAATCAAATACTGTCTTATGCAAGTGTTACTGATATTTAATCAAAAGACATGTGATTTGAAACAGGTATTTTTTAAATTAACCTATACTAATTTATTATTTAAAAACTGTACATGCCCCCCCCCCCCCCCAAAAAAAATCTTATCAGCTAGCTTTATTGACAGCACTTTTGTATATCTAATGTTGTTACACTTGGTTACACTTGACATCACTATAGTTTTGACATCAACTTTGTATATCTACTGTTTTTAAACTTTATTTTAACAAATAAGGTGAGATTGGATCCCCCTGTCTACATACATGCCTATGATTAAACCACCTTGACAGATTTCCACCTTGGTTTATTGGTGTCAATGTATTGTTGTAAAAAACTGTGATCCACTTAATAATAGATTCACCAAAATTGAAAAATTTTCATGCTTATTGTGAAATTATAGTTATTCCCCTATGAGAGGAAAATGATTAAGTTTACGAGATATAACAAAGTTTGGTTATAATGAATTGTTTATTGCTGGCCCCGGGGGTTTGCTATACCTGTGTTTTACTGTATGCACAATTCCACTGATTCAATTTCTTAGTGATATTTTTCGGCATTTACAGGAACCGTATGACAGCAGATGAATGTTTGGAGGATAAATGGCTGCAGACGTCAGAGACAATGATAAAATTTAGAACAGATGCCACATTCTCGACAGTTAAACTCCGTAATTATGTGACCGAATCCTTCCTGGAAGCCCTCAAAGTCGATGAAGCAGAACTGCAGAGGCTCAGGGAGAAGTTTCTTATCAGACAAGAGGTCAAGGATGAACAGAAACCCCTTCCTGCAAAGGTCAAAAAGGTCATTGTCAATATCCGTTGTATTCAGAAGTTATATGAAAAAAATATACAAGATTTTAGATTTAGTCTTAATCATGAACATTTTTTGTTACAAATAAAATTTTAATACCAGCTGAGGTTGAATTGAATTTCGCATTGGAGATACTCTTTCAAGATTAATAGTAATTGGTATCCTTGCAAAACAAGATTTGATACTTTCATTATTTCTTTGCTATATAAGTGGCAGTGATAGTGCTTAGTCATACTGTGATTATGTTATATTACACATTTAGATAAGTTTAAAATAACCATTCTATATTCTCAGGAAGAAACCAGAGTCACAGATGAACTGACTGATGAACTGACAGACACCGACAAAAGCCAGACATTAACACAAGATGCCAAAGAGAAGGAGGTGAACAGGAGCACCAGCTTCGAGGAAATTGCTGATGATATTGTTAATGAAGCAATGGATGAGGCTCTGAAGTCATCGTAATTTTTTGATTCAATGACACAGACTGTTGTTGTTGCTATGACAAAAGACAAAGTCATTGTAGGCTTGCTGTGCAATATTGACATTGTCCGATTTCTAATGTAAAGGTAGAATATTACACCAGTTTGCTAAAGCGATTGTGATGATAGAACTGTTATTTAAATTTTGGGAAGTTATCTATAATTTATTGCTTTTTTAATTATATATATATGAATAATTTATTAGAATTGTTTGAGATATTGCTGTTTGTTGCCATTTTTTGTGATATGCTTTTAGGGTTTTTTTTAATCAGATTGTATTTTTGGGTTTCATTTTAAGGAGATGACATATGAGATTTTGTATTACGTTTTACATTACATTATATATATTGCCCTGTATCGTCGCTATTTGATTTGCAATATTATAAGAATGAGTAGCCAATCAGGATTATGATAATTTTATCTATTTATATTAATTTTTCCTATCAAGATTTAACAAGGACACTCTACTGATTACATAGCTGCTGATATGTACTTTTAGGTCTCCAATTCCTCTAATGGTGTTTCTCATCTTCTAATTGTTTGAAAGGGATATTGATAGCATAATTATCAAATATTTCAATGTTATTATATAAGGGTGCAATTGTACAATTCGTCATACCTGTCCGAGTAAAACATGGAAGATCAAACTTAGGTGCTGTAGGATTCTTTGTAAGAGATTTATCTTCGTCATCTTAGACTACTCAATAAACCAAACCTGGGTTCTGTTGATTGTTTTCTTGTCTTGTGTACTGTGCATGCTTTGGAGAAGGTTGATTGCAAGAAAAACCAAGATAAAGAAAAAGTGAAGATAAAAAAAATGGTGATCAATGTTATAAATCCCATAAAGAATATAAAATTAAGACGGGCAAATACGGACCCCTGGACACACCAGAGGTCGGATCAGGTGCCTAGGAGGATTAAGCATCCCCTGTTGACTGGTCACATCCACTGTGAACCCTACATCTGGATCAGGTAAAAGTAATAGCTATTATCCTTGTCTGGAACAGAATGCAGTGTTGATATCTTTTAACAGCACCTACTACAAAGACTTGGGTGACCTATAGTTGCAACAGTTCATCAGCATTTATCATCATCCATTAACAATTGAACATGTCTGACTTCTTGATAACTATCTTTTCAATTTTTTTCAAATTTTGTATGAAGCACCTTTGAGACAATGGTGACATAAATTGTAAATTTCAGGATTCTTGCACACTTGGAGTCTTAGGCACAGAAAAATAAATTGCCAAAAATTGACCATTGTTTAAAAATCATCTTCTCTACAACTGCACATCTACAAGAAAAACTATATGCATAATGATGTAGAGCAAGAAGGCCATTACCAAAATTGTAAATTTCATGATCCCGGGGGTAGGGTTTGGTATCAGGGTGGGGCCAAGATGTTCAGTAATTAAAGGTGTTAACAATTGAAGATTTTTTAACCTCTTCTTGATAACTACCATTCCATTTATTTTCAGATTTGGGTCTTTGGGACAAGGGTGACAGAAATTGACTCCTCCACCTCTTCTCTACAGCTACTATATAGTACTCATCTGTAAGAAAAATTTAATACAAGAAGGCCTATACCATAGTTGTAAATTTCATGATCCCTGGGGTAGCAGTTCTGACTCCAGGGTGGGGCCAAATTGGCATATAAATTGTATATATTTGAAACATTGCTATTGATATTAAATTTAAACTAAATGGATAATTAGAAAGAGCAGGTAGCCCTTTACCAAAATTGTAAATTTCATGATCCTAGGGATAAGGGTTTTGGTTCCAGGGTGGGGCTAAAATGGTCAGTGAGTAAATGTGTTGACAATTGAACTTGTTGATTTTTGAGTTTTTGGCCTATCATGTCTGTCTGTGGCAAAAACGTTACCGTTGGCCATGTCTTTTACACCATAAGAGGTAGACCTTTCATATGTAGTACGTGTATTCCTTGTGGCAAGACCTTTCCATTGACACCAAAATCTTTGACCTGGTGACTTTTTCATGGAACTTTGACGTATTTTTAAAAAATTGAAAAATAGGCTATATCTTTCAAATCATAAGAAGTACTGTTTTTATATTAAGCATGTGCATTTTTTTGTGGGAAGACCTTTCCAATGATACCAGATTTGTTGTATATCTTTTGACAACATAAAAGGTAGATGTTTCATATTTGGCATGTGCATTCCTTGTGGCAAGACTTTTTCATTGGTATCAAAATCTTTGACCTAGTGACCTTTCCATTGACCCTTGATCTGCTTTTAGAAAATTCTAATATAAGCTGTGTTTTTTAAACTATTGGGCATCGCTTTTAAAAGGTGAACAAGATGGAAATTTCTTCACTCTCTCTGTATTGCTATAAAGGTTTCAACTACAATGTCTTGCAGTTCCACTGTGTTGTAATGGGGGGAGGAGTGGGACATCAATATTTTACAAAAACATCTTATTTCAAATTTGGTACGAAGCATTTTTGGGACAAGGATGACATAAATCATACATGTTGAGGCTTCTGCACCCTTAGAGTCTTAGGTTCAGAGTAAAATCTGCCAAACATTGATCAGTATTAAAAAATCTTCTCAGAAACTGCATATCTGTATAAAAAAAACCAACTAAATCCATAGCGATCATAGAGTAGGGCCTTGTTAAAGGTTCTGACTCCAGGATGGAGGCCAAACTTTGTATATACGAGGGCTGATTGATATGTTGTTAGCCTTGTATTGAAGAGGTTAGTCTTGATGTCCTGTCTTAGCCCTACTATTCCCTGACTATTTAAGGCCGTGCACCTCAAGACAGTGTCATTTGGTCGGTTTATATCGAAGAGGTAGCATTCTAAAATAAACAAGACAAGTGGCTTTTGCAAAATGGACAAAATTGGTGAAAGAGCAGTAATCCAATATTTGCATAAGAAAGGTTTAGCACCCAAGGATATCCATGCTGATATGGTAGCAACACTAGGGAAAGATGTCCCTTCATGTACTACAGTAAAAAGGTGGGTGGCTGAATTTAAACGTGACAAGCAGAGCCTTGAAGATGACCCTTGTCCTGGAAGGCCTGTTGCTGTTGCAACCCCAGGAATGGTCAATAAAGTCCATGATATTGTTATGACTGACAGGCGAGTTACAGAAAGATGTATAGCCAGTACAGTTGACATTTCACAGGACAGTGTACATTCCATTCTGACAGGATCTTGCAATGAGAAAGCTTTCAGCTCATTGGGTACCTAGACAGTTGATCAGAAGCATACCAGGCATACTTTCATCAGAGATTTGTTACTTGAATGAAACATGGGTCCATCGATCATTTCACCCCAAAGGCCAAAAAAAAAATCTGAACGATGGAAGGACATTGGTTCACCCCCGCCAAGAAGGCAAAGATTGTTCCATCAGCTGGAAAGGTTATGGCCTTGGTTTTCTGGGATGTTGATTGTATTGTGATGGTAGATTTTCTCCAAAAGTGACAAACAATCAATGACACCTACTATGCATCACTTCTGAGGCAGTTATGGGAAAATATGAAACTCAAGCGCCGCGGAAAACGTGATCAAGTTGTGTTGTTTCACAAAGGACAGTGCCTCTGTTCACAAGACTGCCATTGCCATGGCTGCCGTGTGGTTTTAAATAGATTGATCATCCACCTTATTCGCCTGATCTCGCGCCATCAGACTTTCATTTACTTCCAAAACTGAAAATGGCCATTTCCGGTACCCACTTTCAGTCAGATGATGACGTCATACATGCATTGGAGAACTTTTTGAACGGTCAAGCAAAGGACCTCTTTAAAAGTGGCATTGGGGCCCTTAAACATCGCTGGCAAGTGTATAGAAACTGAAGGGGATTATGTTGAAAAATAATGCAAGAAGTCCGCCAAAATTCAAACCCTTACATATGAGGCTCACAACTTCCTTAAGTTTGCAGGCATGGTACAAATACGAAATGCATATCTAGGAAAGGCATAAAAGGATGTAACAAAATTGTGAATTTCACAACCCCAGGATTTTGACTCTAGGACAGGTCCAAAATAATCATGTTTTAATGTTACACGTAAAGTCATTCATCAGTATAGGCACTTTCTGGGGGCATTCAGGTTTTAAAAACACATCTTGTTTAATACCATTGCTGAAAATTAGAATTTAATTAGTTTAGATATGCAGAACAGTAAAGAAAATATTTCTAGATTTCATAGTCTTAGAGGCCTAGTGATACAGACACTTTTCGTTAATACTCAGGTAACTGTTAAGACCTGTGGACTTTTTATTTTAATATGACTACAAATTACTTTATGGAATGTAATTTATTCCCATGATTTCTTAATTAAGTGCAGAACAATACTGGGGAAAATTTGTGTAGAGTTACATAACCAGGGCATCGCGTTACAGCCACATAACTCCGGTACTGAAGGAGCTTCATTGGCTCCCCATACATTGCAGAGTGGAGTACAAAGTCCTCATATACCTGTTTAAGGCGCTTCACGGACAGGCACCTACGTACATACAAACCTGGTGAGCGTTTACACCCCAGGCAGACAACTAAGATCCCAGAATGAATCAACACTGGTTGTACAGAGAAATAGAACTGTGACGTATGGTGATCGTGCATTCATGACAACTGCACCAAAATTCTGGAATGCCCTACCACACGCACTAAGAAACTCCGCATCTCTGCCCGTGTTTAAGAGAGCCCTAAAAACTCACTTGTTCCTAATCTTTTATTCAGACTGATTTTACTACATGTAATATCTAGCACTGTGTTTAAAAATTTTAAACTGTTTTAGATTATAGTGTAATTTATGGACTCATTTAATCTTACTTATCAGAAAAAAATTTCTGTTTTATATGTTTGGTATTTTTTTTTATTATGATGTAAAGTACTTTTGAATGTGTTTTATACATGAAAAAAGTGCTCAAGAAATTTGGTACATAATGATAATAATAACATAGGGGAGGGCAATATTTTTCAACTTTTAAAACATCTTAGGAAATTTACATGTCCCTTATTTTTAAGTCACCTCAGTGAACGCCTTTTGCAATTGGTCTGCATCCATTGTTGAACATTTTAACAACTACCATTCCAATTCTTTGCAAAGGAATTTGACCCACAAATCACTTTGGAGTATTACCTATACGTTTAACAAACTTTAATTTAGGCCATAATTTTCGAATGGTTAGTGATAGGCCTCAAAACATTTGAATAAATTTAACTTCTTGATAACTACCATTCCAGTTCTTTTCAAATTTGGTATGTAGCATCTTTGGGACAAGGGGGATATAAATTGTAAATTTCAGGACTCCTGCACCCTTGGGGGGGGGGGGGGGGGGGGGCTAATACTGCCATAAACTGACCAATTTTCAATAATCTTCTCTACAACTGCACATGTGTAAGAAAAACTGCAAGCATAGTAATAGGGGGGGGGGGAGGGCTCTACCAAAATTGAAAATTTCATGATCCCTGGGGTAGAGGTTCTGACTCCAGGGTGGGCTCAAACTTTATATATAGTATTTATTTGTAAAATATTTGTTGTAACATTGTTGTAAACAAGACTCATGCCATGTGTTTATTTACATATAGGTTGCTCGGGTTTAAAACAAAAATGAGATGCGACAAAGATTAGAAACTGTTTAACTGTTCAGAATATCTATCATGTAACTCGACAACTGACATTCAAATTCTTGCAGACCATCAGAAACACCTTAGTTAAGCATTGTAAACATTAAAAATGAAAAAATAAAATTCGAAAATTCTCAGCTTGAATAGTGTCCATGTCCCTTTAAGATAGACCTTTCATATTTTGTATATAGATTTCTCATGGCAAGATCTTTCATTTCATAATCATGATCTGTGATCTTGGTCTTATCCATAATAGCAAAGTCATGTTAATCATATTAGTATTGAGATATTTCTGTTATATGAATTCATTTTCAGTTATGATGTGATCCTTTGGGGCTAAATTGAGTCCACAATATAGGGTCAAAGATTTTCAATGGAATAAAGATTTATTTAAATAGAAAAACTTTTAAAATCACAACAGCTGAACAATGACAGGGCCAAGATGACTCTGGTGAGCAATGTGGCCCATGAGCTTCTTGTTATATTTTGGATCATGGGTTGTGTTTGTATTTAAATCCTTTGTTTTATATGTCAAAATGGAGTTTTCCATTTTTCCATGAATTGAACTTTACTGGAGAAATGTCTTTTTATCATGATATTGTGAAGTTTCGATCTTTAAAATCCGCAATAAACAGACATACATATGTTAAAAATGGATATTATTACGGGACCATTTTATACATCAAGTGAACCTAATTCTTCGAGACTTGATAGTGCCATCGGTGAACTTGCAAGAAGAAATAAAAGATTTCAATCACCAGTAAAATAAGTAAACCCGGTTGAACTCAAAAACATTTTTTAAGATACAAGAGAAATCGAGACCAGATATATTGATTACCACCTGTTGCTTGGTATCTTGAAATGGAGGTGTTTGATTCACCTTACTATGTAAATTCCACAAATATTGAACAATGGCTGTGTTCCTTTGGCCACACAAACTTTTTTGTATCTGTGTGTGTACAAGGTTTAAGTAGTGCATAACAGTTTAAAACATATTTTCTTTTGATCTGCAGGGTAGCTATTGCGGAATAGCTCCAAATCTGATATACATTTAAAAATAGATTTCGTTTTTGGAAATACATGAGAGAACGAATTGTGAAGCTTTACGCCAGCACACTTCAGGTAGAGCATTGACGCTTCTTGAAAAGTACGAGCACCCTAGCGTGAAGCAGTGCTGTTCATTTCCTCATGTATTTTCAAAAATGAAATTTATTTTCATATTTACATTTTCCTTTCACTTCTGTTGGAATACATTGTATTTCCAGTCGTTGAAATAGTTGTGCTATATTTATCAAGATTCATATGCACATTGCTCACATTCATGAAGAAATGTTTATCATTTCAATTGGTATCGAAGGTAAAAATACTGGAAATGTAAATATTCAATTTTGATAGACCGCTGTATGGGTTTTCCAGTACTTTTCATGTAGAGACATTTGACAGACCCTGGTGATAAGAAAAGATATCTAATGTTTTGTAATCAAGTTAGGGACAATATGTCGGGTATAACCCAATACCCAGTGATGAAGGCACTCTTGATAACAAAAAAGGATGCGTGGACTGATGTATATTTTTTTTTTTTACTTTTCGTTGTAATAATTACAAATATGAAATTCCTTAAAACTAAGTTACTTGTAAATTTGCTATGGTGTTCAAAAACAGAAAATCATGGGAAGTTACATTCCATACGGTAAATTGTATTCACTTTACTTATAAAAACATAACAATTTAGTTTTCATTTTCGTCATTTTTCAAAACTATCTGTAGCAAGTGACATTAAGGGACAAAAGAAGTGACTTTTGATACAGCATTTATAATATTCCGTGACTACATTTGTTATATAGAGCACATTCTTGCACATACGCGTTAAATTTTGCACAGTTTCATTTTTTCCCCTCATATTCTCACATCAAAATTTATTGTATCATATGTCAAAATACAATATTCCCCTTTGAAAACTAAGAAGTTTACAAGTTCATATTTGCAGTGTCCTTCAATGAAATTAAAATAAAAACTGAGGTGGGGGATATGTAAACTACTAAATGAATTTGAAATATAGATTTTCAAATTTAACCTATTTACTGGTAGTGTAAAAAGGCAGTTTAGGTAAAAAATAACGTGAAATTGTTTTTTTTAAAAACTAGACTTGAATTCATAATCTACCAAATCGGCAATCGGACACGCTAAGGAGGCATGCTATATCATCGTAATGAATGACTTCCTGTAACAATTTGATTGCCTAACCGGGTAGCGCAGTCTGTTAACGTGTCGACTAACGATCTCTAGATTGCGGGTTCGAGTCCAGCAGAGGTTTTCATTTATTGTCCAGATTACTTTCTACTAAAACTGTGGGGTTTTTTTTTTTACAAAATAAAATAAATTTGAATCTTTTCAATTTCAAAATTATCATTGTACATATCCTCTTTTCAGCCATATCAAACTTCTCTGACGTGGTAGTCCTCCTTCACCCATCAATTGGCGTTGTCTGGCACGACAATTAGTTTTAAAACGACAAGGAATATGAATATTACCATTATTTAATTTTTCGGTTCATGTTTCAAAAGGAAAACGGTGTGTTCTTCCTCTGTTATTGAAAAAATACCCTATACGTCATGAAATTGTGAAGTTTACTTTAAATCTATAATAGACTTGCTAACAAGCGGACATTTGGTCGAATGAAATAAACACTTGTCAGGTAGAACAAGAAAAGTACAAGTAACTAACTACACTGAGTCAAAAAAGAAACTTCACATTCTCTTGTCAAGGCACTTAAAACGAACAAGAGATAATAGGATGGTGCCAGTGATTTTATTTCATTGCTGAGATGTGTGTGATGTAATCAATACACTAACAGTGCCACAGATCTGTTCAGTTAGGCTACACGCCGTTCCAAAACATTTGTACACAGAATGTCAAGTCACAAGAATGAAACGTCGAAATGTCTCAGTTCAATATTGAGTATGGCCGCCTCGCGCATTCACCACAGCCATGCACCGTCTCCTCATCGACTGCCTGATGTTTGTGAACACATGGTTGGGGATTCGGCGCCATTGATCTTGCAAGGCAGCGCCAAGTTCCTGCAAATTCTGCGGTTGGTTCCTAAGTTCACGAAGCCCTCTCCCTAGTGCATCCCAAACGTGCTCGATGGGATTAAGGTCAGGGGACCTCGATGGCCAGTCCATGACGTTGATGCCAGCATTTTGAAGGAAATTTCGTGTCAACAACGCGGTGTGCGGCCGTGCATTATCATGCTGGAACTGTAGACCTGGACCATGAGCCGTCATGAAGGGAATGAGTTCAGGGGTGAGTACCTGATCGCGATAAGCAGCAGCTGTGAGGTTTCCATGGATGACCAGACGTCTGGAACGGTTGTTCCCACAGAAAGCACCCCATGCCATGCAACTTCCGTCCCCGAATCTGTCCACTTCCTGCACACAACACTGGGAATACCGTTCATTAGGTCGTCTCCAGACTCTTAGCCTGCCGTCCGCAAATCTGAGGGTGAACCGCGATTCATCACTAAAGACGACTCGACTCCAGTCTCTCTGGGTCCATCAGAGGTGACGTTGGGCCCACAGCAGACGCTGACGTCGATGAAATGACGTCAAAATTGGCCCACGAGACGGACGTCGAGCATGGAGATTGGCAGACCGCAACCGATTTCGGATGGTCTGTGCGGACAGCCGACCTTGAAACATCTCAGCTCTGGTTCGTGCAGCCGGCAGAAATCGGTTACGAAGGTGACGTAGGACGATGTTCCGGTCTTCAACTCGTGACGTTACACGTGGACGACCCGACCTTGGGCGATCAGCAGTGGTGCCAGTTTGTTGTAGACGATGTCGCAAGTCATACACAGTACGACGGCTGCATCCCATTGCTGTTGCGATGTCAATAACTGATCGCCCCGCTTGCAACATGCCAACGGCACGTTCACGTTGCACATTTGACAATCGCGGCATTTCAAGTACTGTTACAAATGTGGCTTAAAATTGTTTTTTTAATGTTTGAGGCCTTGGCAAACATGTGCAAATGAATCCAACTTCGATGTGGAGTTCACAACATTGAATGCACGTGCAAAACCTGATTTGGCACGAAAGGCATTTACACAAGAAATGGATGGCTATGAGTGGGTTTGGCTAACGGTTTTCCAGAGTCAACAGATAGGGATCCCATGTTGGCTACACAGGTGTATCATCAGGGGGAAAGTATTCAATATTTTACAAAATTAAATTTGTGAAGTTTCTTTTTTGACTCAGTGTATATTGATTATTGCCTGTCATCATTCAACAATGTTATGCAATCAACGGACATCTCATGAGTACTTTGTTCTTTCTTAAAAAGAAATTGTTCCACAGCCACGCAGGTATGAAAGACCGTTTTATTTATAGTAAATGAAAATGGTTTAGGGAAGATACTTTTTTTGACAGACCCTGGACAAGACAAAAAAGTGCTTGCTGTGTCAACTAAGAAAAGGCGTAAACATTTATGTGACTGAGGCACTTCTAGGCTTTCCAAAAAGTCAAAGTTCTGTAATTGCAAAGTACCAAATGAAATCGAATGTAATGTGAGGTCCTAGCATCAGTGAACCTTAGTTCTCGCCCCAACCCTCCTTTTATGGTTGTTTTGGATTTACACAATGAGTTTCATAGATAGACTATGTAAGTATATCGTTTAGTGATCTTTCAAGTATTTAACGTATTTTCATTCATATGAAGATTCGATATTTCCCAGTGAACCTGAAGTAAAAGACACCACAGAGTCTTCCACATCTGCTTCGTGCTTAGATATTGTACTGAAAATAGGTGCTGGGGCGGCAAACTAACAACTCAACTTTATGACAAACGGGGTGATTTCCATTTCGTCGTCGTCCACTTTCCTGATATATGTGGCAATATTCCATCGTCACCTGCACATGGTGTTTATATATCTCACAACTCATTCGATACGCAAGACGTTCTTCTGCATATGATCAGTTTTTAAATCGAGGTAGGCTACTGACAAAGAATTTGATGTTACGGGAGTTTATACAGTCCCGTCTAAAGTCAGCGTCCCGCACATTTTATAATCGTTATAACGATCTAGTTTACTTCTTCTACAGAACAAATATCTTTGTGTGTTCGCTATGTCGGTACTGATAGTGACTTTGTTTTGGGTATTAAAGAGTTGTTTATTGGATTTGACGAGGCAAGTTCAACAACTGAAGAGGCTCTGGCTACAACTGTCATGGGTAAACTGAATGAGTATAGTATCGTAACCCAAGCAGCGAAAGGTTAGAGTTAGATGGAGCTGCTAATATGGCAGGTAAACATTCTAATGTTCGCACATATATTCAAGCGAAAATACCAGAAGCCCATTATGTGAACTGCTATGCACATTGCTTGGTTTAAGCTGTAATCAAAGCCATGTCAGCTTCTATTATTCACAATGTAGTTGATACAGTGAAGGGTTTTTCATCTGCCTTTAGTTATTCTTCAAAAAGAACATTAAGGTTTAGCAAGATGTGATCAGGCAAAACAGAAAGAGACTCTTGACGAGCGAAGAAAAATAAAGAGAATGAGTGAGACGCGATGGTCAAATAGGGGTAATGCTTTGAATACATTCAAATCTGCTCATGCTTTAATCGTGGATACGTTAAATGATCTGGTTATAGACGGTGATAGAGATGCCAAACAACTGAAACTTGCCTATCAAGATTTGGAGTTTATGATTGCACTTGTTGTAACGGAACATGTCGTACAATGCCGCTTGTCTCTCTCTAACCTGCTATAGACACCTTCTATTGACTTGGCAGAGACTGCATCTGAAGCCATGACAGTAATTGCAAGTTTTCGCCGAATAAGGCACGATGACACCGTATGGCAAGAGCTGTGTAGTGATATACGTAAACTGGCAGAAAAGCAAAATGTCCCACCAAGCAAGCCAAGGTATGTAGGAAGGCTGCAGCTGAGGAACAATGTCCTAGCGGATACACCTGAGCAGTATTGGCGTCGACCATTAGGAAGGTTGTTCGATAATGTGTATTGTACGATATATCAAAAGCATTCGACTCAAATAGTGAAATGAACATCCCTTCAAAGTATTCTTTGCGATTTGAAATACATAATTTCAATCTCTGAATCCATTTCTGAAATGCGTCGCGGTACGCTGATTTAGGTATACCTCTGAGGCACTGATTGATGGCTGGGCCAAGGGCTTGTCGGGACTTGCAACGACGACCAGAAAAGTATTTTTAAGTTTTGGAAAAATGAAAAAGTCACATGGGGCTAGATCTGGAGAGTATGGTGGATGTGGCAAGAAGGTAACCTCCGACTTCAAAAATTGCTTCACAAGCTTAGATGTATGTGATGGAGCATTATCATGGATTAGACGAACACGCATAAATCCTGACACAGGGCGTCGTTTATGATAAACTTTCTTGACTTTTGTTTAGTATAACATCTCGGTAATACCGACCTGTAACGCTTTTGCTCTTCGACACCGAAATTTGTACAGCTATACCATCACATGAGAATAATATTCATTAAAGAACCTTCTTTGTTCTTATGGCTGTTTTGGCAATTACAGGCCTTCTACCGTGTTTAGTCAGTCATATTTGTTTCCAATTTTTCTTACTGGTTTGAAATGGTGAATTCATGTATCGTTATCAGTAACAATGTTTGCAAATTGTGTCTAATTGAATTTGGGAGGCATTTTGAGCAATTGCTTAGCGGTTTGTCCTCGTACCTGTTTTGATCATTTGTCAATACCCGGTTATATGCAGTATCCATCTGGCAGAAATCTTTCGTACTATCGAAATACGCTTCAAAATGAAAAGCACCCGCGATAGCGATATGCCAACAGCTTTTGCAATACCACGTGTTATGTTGCCACCACGTTTTCTTGACGTTTAAGACATTTGCCTTGCCTGTTACAGTCACAGGTCGGCCACATTTTGCTGCATCTTTGACGGACTTAGTGACAGTCAGAAATAACTTTCTCCACTTACCAACTGTCACATAAGATACCTTATCAGACCCATAAACGTCCCCCAATTCAATAAAAATCTGCATTAACGAATGATTTAGTTTTGTGTGAACTTTTATATAAGCTCTAATTTCTTCAATATTGTCAACCCATTTCCCAACCATTTTTACAGCAGTGGTCAACAACTGGCTCTATTGAAATGACTATAAGTTTAAAACTATGTACAGCTGAAGACTCGTGTTTATACCGTTGGAAAGGTATTGAATAGAGGTATTCAAGAGTATCATAATCCACAAAATCTTCCAAAGCGTGATCGCGCTGTGCTACAATACACGGTACATATCGAACAGCCCTCGTATTTTATCCTGTGATTGACCATATTGCAAATGACATTGAAGAATCGATTGTTGTTCCCCAGGAAAGATTTCTGGCTCAATACCTAATACTTTCAAAACTTGCCTTTCTCACCCAGGAAAGAGAACACAGCGTTTTCCCCAATTCATAGTAGACCTGCCTGATAACAATTTGGCTTCTTACAGGGCAGAAATTGTCAGGTGGTGATGCAAGTGGTAAATGTTGATAAAAAGCTAAGCACACTGGTCGATACCTTAACGCATGCGCAAGTTGATTTATATCCAAACATTTATTCTGCTATGAAGGCTCTATTAACATGCCAGTGACTCCTGCACCTGCAGAGAGATCCTTTAGTGTAAAACAAACCTACCTTTGATCAACAATGGTTGAAGGCAGACTCAATGGTCTGTTAATGATGCATGCACATCCGGTGCTGAAACTTTACTTTGACCAAACAATGAAGACGTTTGCATCGGATGGAAACCGTAAAATAGAACTTTTATGCACGAAATTACAATGCATCTAGTCATCAAACAGCTAGTCCTCGGGGCCAGTTTAACGGTACAAGTGTCAGTCACGATTCCTTAGAATGTATTGACTGGCAGTGTTTCTTATATGTTTTAAAAAACTCAAAGCTGATTGTGATTCTATGATTTATACAACTTGTGCTGTGCAATGGCAATGTGATCATGTAGGTAAAAACTATCAACAGAATGAAAAAAAATCTTATCTGCGTAAACGAAAGCTTCTGCTTCTGCCCCCCACCCCCACCCCCGACCATCTGATTACAAATATTTGAAACCTAGCTACGCCACTGAAAATTATCGAGAAAGACGAGTGTGATATATCTGCATTCGCTATATTATTTCAATATGTATATCTTTCGATGTCAGATGTTGAAAACCTGTTATCAAATCTTTAGTAATGCCGATTGAAAAACTCGCTTTAGACTGTTTTAAATTTCAAAGTGAAAAATCTAAGATGTAATTTACAACGATTAAACTTTTTCAGCATTGTCAGGTATACCATTGAGGTATGGTGTTTATTTAGATATTGATCTGAAACATGTCTACACAATCTCTACTTTATCATGGATAAGAGAATAGTGTTCTTTTTAGGGATACGGGTGAAAATTCTTTGAAAATTAATCGATATTCAAAGAAAAAGTAGGTTTGGGTGTTTAAAATGTAATGTCGCTGTTTTATGTGGTAAGTACAGAATTCTGTATTCTCATTAAAATGGGGGACGATATGGATCTACTTTTAAAATTTTGTTAAAAAAGAAAACTTTGATTTGATATTTCATATGAATGTCACAAGGACTGAATGTTGATATTTAATTAAGAAATAAATTTTATTTTTGAAAATACTAGTACATGAGGGCGTGAACTGCAATCTTTTTGGCCGGCATATTTAACGAAGCGCGTTAGTAATTTTACGTATTTACATTCTATTTTCATTTCTGTCGCAATCCCCTATCATTACGATTATGTACTATATATAGAACATATATATCTATTAAGATTCAAACGCAAATTGTCTACATCTGCATCGCATTCATGAGGAAATGGACGATCATTACAATTGGTAAAGATAACACATTCGAAACAGTGGACGGTTATTCAGGGCTGACATTATCTACAGTGTTAAAGATTATTATCTGAATGGTATACCAAGATGGCCTGTGTGTTGGTTATTGTTTGATGTTTGTTGTTTTACGTCCCTTATAGAATCTTTAACTGTAGATAAATCTTCAGTGTTTAAATAAGTAAACTGTCACAAATAGACTAGCAGCGATGATTCATCTACCGTGGCATGGAATATAGAATGAAAATAGTAGAATTATAGTATCAAACGAATGTAACTGTACTGATCATGACACAAGTATATGTACAATGTCCATAATGCATAACTACCTTACCGGTCGCGGTAGCTCAGTGGTTAGAGCGTTCGCTTCGTAACCGGGAGGTCGTGAGTTCGAGCCCCGCTCGTGCCATGGCCGCGTCAAACCTAAGACGAAAAATAAGTAGTGATTGCTCCTTTACCAAACGCTCGGCATTTAGAAGTTAGAATCACGGGTCTTTCGGATATGACCTTAAAAACGGAGGTCCCGTGTCACGGTAGGCGTTGGCATGTTAAAGAACCCTCACTGCTACGGCCCTGAGCACTAAGCATAGGTCTAAATTTGTGAAACTTCACCTACAACTGGTGACGTCTCAATATGAGTGAAAAATTCTCGACGGGACGTAAAACAAACAAACAATCAATCATAACTACCTTCGGTCCAAAACATCACAAGTGGCAATCGTCGGAAGGAAATAATCATAATTCTTGTTCTAGTGTTTTAAACTTATGATCTTTAGGCACTTTAAATAAAATTACTCAATATTTATTTATTCATTTAAACTTGATGTGTTTGACGGTGTCAACAGAAACAACACAAACCAATTATTACATAAAGTAGCAACATAATCATGTCTTCTACCAATACAAATATGAAATTTTAATACTAGTAAATTGGAGCCGCCCGCGTGGCGCAGTGGTTAGAGCGTCGGGCTCAAAGATCTGATGATCCTTGAGTCGGGGGTTCGAATCCCACTGTGGGACGTGGGTGCCGGTCTTTCGGATGAGACCGTATAAACCGAGGTCCCGTGTCGCAGTAGGTGTGGCCCTGAGTGCCGAGCATAGGCCTAAATTTGCAGCCCTGTCACCGGTAATGGTGAAAGCCGCCGGATAGCTGAAAAATTGTTCAGGCGGCTATAAACAAACAAACAAACAAACTAGTAAATTGGAAGTAAATAATGACCTTTTTGCACTTGATATACGAAGCACTTGATATACGAAGAGCTTAAAAGAACATATCAGGAGTGATGTCAGTTTCTAAAACTGTACATAAATTACAAGAGTCTTGTATTAAATTTTAAAAAGGAATTTAAAAAGGTGGGTGTTATAGGTAAAAATTTTGAATTATTGGCAAAAATACGATTTTTTATACAAAATCTCGAGTAAGTTAATTTAGGCCTTTTTAAAGAATTAGTGTTCTGATTGGAAAAGATATCATCTGAATTAATGGATCACAACATCAGAATTACTTCCAAGTCTCTACTATCTATATCATAAATTATAAACCTGAAATACACGTATAGGTGTGGAAAGATTGATATATTGGATGGAACAGAAGCTATAAAATCAAGCAGATTTAAAACTTTGTTTTATTAAACAATCCTTCCGCCACAACATGTAGTTCTTCTCAAACTCTTTCAAAATTTAAATGAACATGAACTTTTCAACTGGAAAGGTTTAAGTAATAGATGTGTAACATGTTAGGAGCAGTGGGATCAGAATTGAACCAGTACATACAAAAGTTGTAGCATCCTCTGCAGTCGTGTTCAAAAGCTGAGGATCCAAATTCCTTAATACTCTATGATGAAACGAAAATTGTTTTAAAACATAATTCATAACCTTGAAATATGCAAATATGTCATTTCTTTCCTTCCTGACCTCATGATCTGCATTTCATTGTCTTTGTAAATCCAGTATTCCTTACTTTTTTTGATAGTATATATTGCTAGATCTGTAATGGTATATAGGCTTTACGGATACGAAATGTTTGTAGTTTTGACTTTGATGGTTAGAATTTAGAATTTGACCCGAACCTTAAAGTTCAAATTCAACAGAGACATAATCTGATCTATAAATAGTGATGAGTTTCATAAATAACGTTATGATATGGCAACAAAATAACCCAATCATATAAATCTGACAACAAATGATGTTCACAGGCATTCATTTCAAACCTCAGAACAACTTTACAAATGGTGCTCATTTTAAGATTTAAACAATAATATATTGATTTCTTTGTTGAGCGTTATTGAGGTGAGTGTGTTGTCATGTAAGTATGTATAAATTTGAATCCTTACCATTTCTTATTTTTATCAAGTATACTATAACACCACGCCCACCTCCCCCTTCTCTCTCTCTCTCTCTCTCTCTCTCTCTCTCTCTCTCTCTCTCTCTCTCTCTCTCTCTCTCTCTCTCTCTCTCTCTCTCCAGGGTGACTACACTAGCTTTTGATAAAGGTTGCGACAACAGTTTCGGGTGCGATCGAACACCGATCGGCCAAAGTATATAAAAAACGGAAAAGTGATGTTGCGATGTACACAGCAAGACGAGTTTTCCCAGTAGCATCAGGTTTAACCTAGCTTATATATTTTCTTCGTAGACCTCCGGGTCCACAAAAAACAAAACAAAACAGAACAAAATCTTATAAAGGACGTGATTGTTGTGAAGGGTTTCTTTCATGTTTGATGTTCTATAAATTTAACCCTTGCACGCAAAAAAAAAATACGTTTTATATCATAGCATACATTTAACTTTCAGCTTTGTTTTCTGCAGTAATTTATCTTGGGATGTCCGCTGTTTGCAATATATATAAGGTATCTCAAGCGATATTACCAATATCATTTAAATGACGTAAATTAGTATTTACCTGTATTCCCTAAAGGTGAAAATGGAGCTCGTTGTTGGTCTACTTCTCTGTGTCACGTCCTTTTCCCAAGCAAACAGTAATTCCATAGGACCACCAGTTACAACATCATCAATCACAACTCTTATCAACACAATAAACAGATCAACCCCAGAGGTCAAAACAAACACTAATGAAGAAACATTAAACAACGAAACAAAGGAAACAAGCACAAGAACAGCTACAGCAACAACAGTGAATAACAGTGCCACAAGGGACCACACAGCAGACGCAACAACAGTGAATAACAGTGCCACAAGGGACCACACAGCAGACGCAACAACAGTGAATAACAGTGCCACAAGGGATCACACAGCAGACGCAACAACAGTGAATAACAGTGCCACAAGGGACCACACAGCTGGCGCAACAACAGTGAATAACAGTGCCACAAGGGACCACACAGCTGACGCAACAACAGTGAATAACAGTGCCACAAGGGACCACACAGCTGACGCAACAATAAATAGTACAGCCGATACAACAAACGTTCTATCCACCAGAACAGCTTCTGCAGTAGATAACAGCACCTCAGATCAAACCAACGGACCCACAGAAACAATTCTATCAAGTAGAGCCACTTTATCAGTAGATAACAGTACCCGGAAAGACCTAACATCTAGTTTTACAACAAGTGCCACGACATCGGGAAATAATCATTCTCACTTATCCACCGTGGATATGCACTATTCATCAGAGTCGACCGCTGTCACAGCTGATCGCCTTTCGTCATCTACCACTTCTCTACGTCCTTACACATCCACTAGCAGACACTCTATCGTAGAGCTTGATCTTAACTACCCCCAGGAAGTTTTAGACAGTAAGTATTCATTGGCTGGATTACATATTACAACAGTTCGTATAAACGTTTTGCAACATGTAACATAGCTTCTTTGTACATTGACGTATAAAGAATTTATGCTGATACGCATTGATGCTTATTGTGAGGAGAGAAAGACAGGCAGACAGAGAGAGAGAGAGAAAGAGAGAGAGAGAGAGAGAGAGAGAGAGAGATTCCATGATGATTGGAAAATTTATTGGATAAAATATTAAACCCAATAAATTTAATGGATTTTTTATAATAAACTGGTTTTTTTTCGCTGGCCAGAAGGTTCGCTCTAATCCTGGTTTACTGTAGGTGTTATTTCATTCGTCATTTCAATACTGATTTGTAACTAACAGGAATCACCATCAATCTGCGCTATTTCTCCTCTTGTTGTTTTCTTATATCTAATTTTAAATAGGGTCACAAGGATACTTTACTTTCTGTCTAACTCTTCACGAGAATTCAAATACAACAAGAAACAGAATGCTGACAACGTCTGACAAAGAAAAGGTGAGAATATTCTGTTTTGTTTTTCAACAGTGTGTGTGTGTGTGTTTCGTATATACGAAGTGCTAATCGCATGTAATATTTATGGGTTTTTTTTTGCAGATTTTACAGACGTTTTTCAATTGTTCTAAGGAAGCAAGTTTGGCTATGAACTGTTATGTAAAACTGGTTCAGGTCGTGGAGTTGATCACTCAGTATGTATATAAACATTATCTCAACCAAGTCTGAATTTACATAGTTAAATCAATATCTAACAAGTTTTAAAAGCGGTCTTAGGGAAGAAAATCTGCTTCTGTTATCTAAATTACTAATACCTCCATGAAAACTTTCAGGAAAGGATTCAACACAACGTATCAAATAAGTTTAGAAGGTCTTCGAGACAGAAACCTCAGTCTAGAAGCTTTTTCTGAAATCGTTATTAATGGAACAGACCACTCTATATCTAACCTTAATTTGACGATCAGTAGAGATACCGTCGTGACGTCATTTGAGAAATATCTCCTTGGTAACTTGTTGTTTAACTGCTGTTTTTAACGTATTAATGTTTTTAAGTTCGGCGTGTCTTTTCTTTAAATACTTCAGGACTTGTATCAAGTTATAATGTGTCTATGCATTGAAATATTCGTTTTCAAAAGCAGTGCTTCAGTAATTTACACAATTTCCTATTAAGTAATTATGTATGTGCAGTGAAACCTGTCGAATCCGACATTCACTGGGAGAGAAAATTTTTGTCGGAATACACAGTGTGTGGTAATAAACAGTGCAAAAGCAAAACATATGGAATTGAGAATGAAAAAAGGATCGGAATGCCCAGTGGAACAGACTACATAGGTGTCAGACTAGACAGATTTGACTGTATATCAATTCAATAAATCTGAATATATTATAGGAACTGTTCTTTACAGTATTACAGGTTTTTCTTATTCCTAAGTAATTGCGACAGGTAAAACCGAATGTGATGCTGTTGGTGTTCGATGCCCCCGCGGATACCAGTGTTATGTCTTGTCCAGTGATCACTACACCGGAAGCTGTGTACATCTCTGTGATTTACGGAATCCCTGTGGAGAACACGGGATTTGTCTCTACGATCCACTCGATAAGAATGCAGTATGCAGGTACGTCACCAAATCCTTCACCGGGGGGGGGGGGGTTGTTCCCTCCTAAATTTCATAAATCTTGAAATAATTAGGTTGGCAATTAGTTTGGTAATTTGGTATGTTTTTTTTATACAATTGGGAAATACAAAAATACGAACAGACACATCACAACGCAAACATGGGGAGGATACCATACCAACCTTGAAGATTTAATATTAATATTATCATTGCAGACACAGTGTATCTGTTGGCGTGGAGAATCGTTCGAGAATAATCTTCGTGAATTGTCATATCAATCACATACTTGCCACACACACACACACACACACACACATATTTATATATATATATATATATATATATATATATATATATATATATAAATGAGTCTTGATAAACATGCTATGTTCGTTAAATGTGATTGTTCACGGGAAACAAAAATTAAAGCCTGTTTCATTGAAATATATATTTGCATGCTTGCACAAAGTGACACACTGTCAATGGAACGATAATACTAGTACACCAACACGAAATCAACACGAAATGTTGCAACTTTCTCCTCTTTGAAATTTGAATAGATTTCAAGGTTGAATCCTGGTGATAAACAATGCATCATGCTATCTATTGTTAACTTTCCGATCCCTAGTCTTACAGTCACGTTTGAGCCTACAACATGACACCTTTCATCAGGTTTGGGATAAAATAGTCATCTAGACATTTTCACTAAAAAGACTCAACACAATCTCAGAATATTTATCTCGTGCAGTCAAGAAACCACTTTGCAATAATGTAAAATTTTGCAGCCTTGAGTCTTGTATATGACTCTTTATTCACTAGAACGTTATTTTCGCGTATATTTGCGAGGTCAAGTGGGCATGAAAATTGTGTAGCTAGGTAATATAATTCAAGATCGTATACAAGAAAGGTATCGTGATATATCAAGGTTTGGCTTTGTTTCATGGTGGAAAAAAAGTGAACACTGAAATTTTTCAACGCTAATTCATCATTTATAGTAGCCCCGCGGGGATCCGGGTTGTTAGAATAGATCCTCAGTACACCTTGCTTGTCGTAAGAGGCGACTAAATGGGGCGGTCCTTCGGATGAGACCGCAAAAACCGAGGCCCCGTATCACAGCAGGTGTGGCACGATAAAGATCCCTGCCTGCTCAAAGGCCCTGAGCGCCAAGCATAGGTCTAAATTTGCAGCCCTTCACCGGCAATGGTCACGTCTCTCATAGTGAGACGTCACCAGCTGTAGGTGAAGTACGACAAATTTAGACCTAAGCTTAGCGTTCAGGGCCGAAGCAGTGAGGGTTCTTTAGTGTGCCAACGCCTACCGCGACACAAGACCTTTAAGGTCATATCCGAAAGACCCGTGATTCTCACTTCTAAATGCCGAGCGTTTGGCGAAAGAACAATCACTACCTATTTTTCGTCTAAGGTTTGACGCGGCCATGGCACGAGCGGGGCTCGAACTCACGACCTCCCGGTTACGAAGCGAACGCTCTAACCACTGAGCTACCGCGACCATATGAGTGAAAATTCTCGAGCAGACGTTAAACAATATATAATCAATCAGTCATTGATAGTACATCTTATCAACGTAATCTTGCGACAATTTTCACACTTTAAATTCAATATGATATTCAGTTATTAAAATGCAAGACTGCTCTACGTATAACTCTAAAACACGTTTTGTTACAATTGTAAACGTGGTAAGCAAAAGTTTCAAACTTAAAACAACATTAATCAAAATTCCAAACACGTTCAACGTTGATTCAATGTGTAACCATGAACAATTATTCCTACCAAGTAAAATCATATCCCTCATAAGTTTACAATAATTCTAGACTTATAATTTTATCTGTTGTACTAATAGTTTTCCTTGTATGATATTTATTTGTCTGTATGGTTTTTTTTTTAAAGATATTTTATTGAAGAGTAATTACTTCCGATAGTTTATTAACGCACATACATATAGTGTGCCTATTGTCTTGTGTCATAGCCTTTACTACATTGTACAATAACTGCACCTCCCCCACCCCCACCCCACCCCCCACCCCCCCAAACACACACAGAGAGAGAGAGAGAGAGAGAGAGAGAGAGAGAGAGAGAGATGTGAAATTATACAAAATTTCTAATCCATTACATTTGAAATACTGCCAGTTGTTTTAATTCCGTGGTGCTAAAATTTCACGATTTGTTAAAGTGGCAAAATCGCGATGGTTGTAATTTCACGTTATAGCAAAATTTGCTTCTAAAATTTCGATTACGCAAGGATTATTTACTAGTTGGATTTAAATTTGCTGGAAAAAAAGACAACTCGTTAACAAGTGAAATCATCATCATCACTCTTTCCCCACTCCACAATATCAACCATTAGTGTTTTCAATCCATGCAAACCATCCACTCACCATGCATGTAGATATCTGACGTTGAGTCAAAGTTGAAATGTCTGATAAAAAACAGAAAAAATAACAGAAAATTTTTATCCTAACGTATAACCCTATTGCTATCATGCCCCTCCCCGTGGACGATGATAAAATAGCTGATCTAAAAGTACAGAAAATACAATGTAAATTGTTTACCCTGAGATTGTAAATTATATAATATAATTATGAATTTCGATGAAGGTTTGGATTTTAATTAAATATGATAGTCCTGAGTCTCCTTTTTCTTTCTATTTTTAAATCCCAGGTGTCGGTCCACATGGCTGACGTTGTACTATGGAGCCAGTTGTACTGAACAGACCGGGAAATTTGAATATGTGGTAGGATTCTCCTTGGGATCAGTGGCACTGGTGGTTGTCATGGTAACAATCATAGCTGTTCTCTGTCGTAGAAGAATTTACGATGGTAGTAGAAATTTTATGTAAGTGGGTACAGATCATCTGGGTTTGTTACCTTGCTTTGATATCACATTAATTTTGAAATAACGTTTCTATATTTAATCAAACGTAAATGATTAATTACTGCAGGTCAATAAGAATATGTAGATATCTACGAAATTTGGTAGGGTGGCACAATAAATATCACCAACCTTTTATGTGTAAAAAGAAATGCTAAAAGTGAGGGGTTTTTCCTACGTGTCTGTACATGAAACAAATGATAGTGAGAGCATGTATATTATTATTTTTTGGCAACTTCAAAATAAGTTCTGTAATTACTATATACAGTATTTTGCATTCACTAATTGAGGTCGAGGAAAATGTGTTTCAATGAATTCTTGCCGTCAACATTAGGCAACATTATGGTGCGAGGGTCCAACAAAACACATTGCCCGAGACCAGGTAATAAATGTTTTGCTATATTTTAAATTTACAACCGTCAAGAAGAATTTCTGTCGAAAAACAGCTCATCGGTGGATCAATACTTTTCTCTGAGTTACTGCACAAAACTCTGCCGACATTATATTTCTTGTTTGTTACTACTGTCTCTTTCATTTATCAGGTTGTAATAGATGTAATGTTTGTCGCAGACTTAAACGTTACAATGTCTCGGAAAATAACGAAATAAACTGAGTATCAGCGATACGATGGCGTCATATGGTCCATTGTGAAACTCGATGTTTGGCTAAGCAGTCCAAGATTGAATTTTCAGTGGACTGGGCATGCGCATCAATCTGAAAATTAGATTGGCTGGTGTTTTTATGTAGAATGTAGAGAGCGATTTTTGAAGATATGCAATGAAAACCCTTATCACAAATTCACGCTTATTGTGAAATTTATTACACTCCGATATGAATATAACGAACGTTTTATTGGATAAAACGTAGTTTGGTTATAATTAACTGTATTTGCTGAGTCTGGAGTTCTCTGTAACTGTGTGTTACTGTATATAGGGAATGGTTTATAAAGACTGATCCTTCTTCTGTCTTTCTTCGCTTCTTGATAACAGAAATGGGGAGAAATCAGTAACACAGTCGGACTTCCTGTCAGAGGCTGGTGGGGTAGCGGTAACAGACATCAAACACCGCAAATCCACAAAATTCACTCCAAATGTCTCACTATACAAAGAAAATGCCAGAGATGTAGGGGTAAGTTCATGGAAATATGGATACAGAATGTCTCTACATTCTATGTCTGTCTAAGGATTCCCGTTAAGGATAACACTATTGGGTTATTTTATGTGTTACTCATTTTCCAAGCATTCACTTCCTTGGTTTCGATGTAAACGTAACACGAGTGTTTGTGAGACTTGAATTTCTTCTCTTTTCCGACATCCACTATGTACAACACAGCAACATGTCTGTAGATTACATCATATTAATGTGAACGTGAGTACGTCCCTGTGTTGTTAATTATTCGTATTTCGTCCATTAATAGTGTAACTAAGGGAATTGGGACGTTTGGTGGGTGGGTGGGTGGGGGTTGATTACACGTAAACCTTGTAAAAGCGGATTTAGTATAAATAGCCACCACGCGTAAATTTCCACATTTACAGTGAATGTAAACGCTAAAAAACATTGGTGACTTCGATCTTTAACAATGAAGACATTAGACATTTAATGCTATTTGTAGAAAGGCGATCTTCGAACACCAGTAGGGCCTACTGTATCTGACGTCATAAAGACTACAAACCTCGCGGATCATTCTGCTAGTGTGACCAATGATCAAAGTCACGTTCATTCAACAGTATCCAGTGAATCTAACCCTCCACAGATGGGAAATCCGTCCATTGAAAGTGAGGCTACCAATTCTGGTGTTTACAACCATGTTTTAAAACAGACGAAGAGAAATCCCACTTCTGTTGCCTATAACCAGCCCCAAGAGACTTCTAACAGAACACATAAAGAGGAATCGAATGAGAAGGTTAGCCCCTTTTTAAATATTGAAATCTGGTAAAATTCTTTGAGTTTAACATTTATTTTTGAAGGCTAATGATTGGTTGTTTGTATATTGTTTGACATGTCGCTCATCATTGTCGGTGAAGGGCTGCAAAATTCAGGCATAAATTCGGCGATTACGACCTTGGGCGGGGAGGGATCTTTATCGTGCCACATCTGCTGTGTGACAAGGGGCCTCGGTTTCTGCAGTCTCGTCCGAAAAACCGCCCCAATTAAAATTAGTCACCTCTTACGACAAGCAAGATGTACTGAGGACCAATTTTAACAATCCGGATCCCCACGGGATTTGACGGATAATGAATACTACATATATATATATATATATATATATATATATATATATATATATATGCGATTTCAGTAAAAGTTGCGTAGACTATATTATAGTCAAACACAACCGTAATAGGCTGTTTTTCAGATCACCTTGCCTTCTACTAAACCATACCGAAAAGACAGGACTACTGAAAAACACGAATCTTTCCTGTTCGGAATAACGCAGAGAAAATGAATTACCGAGTACATATCACAGTACGTATTGTAGTAACCAGAATTTGTGGAGACAGTTCATCATTTTGATGTTCTTAAGATGCATATTTATGTCGAGCTCACCTTTTTTTTCTTTTGTAGACACTTAACACAATGATGTACATATTATTTTTTTTTTTATCTTTAACCTATCTGCATCATAACACTGACAATATCCATCTCATTATCGCTGACAACAACAGGGCTTCTAGGAAAGCCTCGGCTGTTTAAAGACTTCGTTCAACTTACACGAAGCCATTTATCATAACTTGGAACAAGGAAACAGTGTTTATGTCAGGTTTTTAGACAATACCAAAGGTTTCGATACCGTATGTAGACACGGACTTCTAGTTAATCTCTATAACATGGGCATAAAAGGAAAACTGTGGTCTATTCTCCACAACTGTAACATTAACACTTCTAGTGCTACCATCGTGAATCAAAGACAATCTAGATGGTTTCCTGTTCAACATGGAGTTAGACAAGGAGGCGTTCTGTCGACCTTCTTATCTCTAGTACACATTAATGATTTGATCACTACTCTTGAACAATCGTCTAGAAACACGAGTATATTTAATGTTTCAAGTAACTGCCCTTCACTTGCGGATGACATTTCGTGTATTGGACTATCGCCGCGATCACTTCAGAAAATGCTAAATATTTCTTATGATCACTCGAGAAAGTGGCGATTCAAATTTAATGCCCTAAAATCGTGCGTCCTCGAATTCCACTCCAACAAACGAAAACCAAACTCAGATTATGTGTGGTACTTAAAGCAACGACACTATTCCTCTTAAAGACACATATAATCACTTGGGTATCCTGGTTAACGACCAGAAGTGTTGCTTCTCCGATCGTATCAATTCCGCCTGCCGTAAAGGCACTTTCCGACATCGGCTCTCCCTATCTTAATCCACTGACACTGGTACATCTGTACAAGACTGTAGTAAGGTCCTCTGTGTTATACGGCTGTGAGCTGTGGAACAATCGGACTGCAAATGATGTCCAACGGTTGCACGCGTTTCAACATTTAGTATGTAAAACAGCGCAAAACTTACCTCGCAGAACACAATCCGATATATGTGAAAGCCTCTTGGGTGTGTACCCTATCAGCTCTGAAATTGACGAGTAACCTCCGCTTCTTTGGATGACTTAGTCAAGTACTATCGAACCTTACCATACAGGATTTTCTTAACCCCGCCTTTTTTCCTTCCTGGCAGACCTATATAATAGGCAATTGGGATACATACCTGACATTCTGAATTCACTCACCAAATATAATCTCACACAATTCTGCAACGGTGTTTAGATAACAGAACATTTCCTAACGAGCAAACCTGAAAGACAATTGTAAGACAAGCAGTTCACCATAATCATGAAACTCTTCAAACATCTCGTATTTGTGATCCAGATTTTTCACTATTTTCTGCTGTATTTCAGGACAAGGACCCATCTCAATTTTGGCGCTTTCGTACAAATTGTTACGAAATCTCTCTCCGTAAATTTATCTGCAAACTAATTTCGGATCAACCTTACGGAAACTTAAATACATGTCAATTATTCGGCGCTTTACTACACGATTTCTCTACCCATGTCATTTGTTCCTGTTCTTCGACCTATGCTATCCGCAATATTTGGTGGACGGAAATCTCGAACCGCTTCACTGTTTTTCTCTGCAGCGAACTCTGTGCCCTTCCAAATACAGAACTTTACTTGATACTTGGCCGCAAAAAAATTTCCTTTATATGACAATGACGCTAGCATATTTCAACAGCTGAATTTCCGATTAGTGCGAGATTCTGCCTCGCACTGCTCTCGAGCCATCTCTCAAGCCGTCCGCTGACAAGATCAGCAACTCTAGCATAACCAAGGAATGATGTACTTATTTATTTATTGTTTGTTTGTTTGTTTGTTTGTTTGTTTGTTTGTTTAGAGCCGCCTGAGCAATTTTTCAGCTATCCGGCGGCTGTCACCATTACCGGTGACAGGGCTGCAAATTTAGGCCTATGCTCGGCACTCAGGGCCTTTGAGCAGGGAGGGATCTTTATCGTGCCACACCTACTGCGACACGGGACCTCGGTTATACGGTCTCATCCGAAAGACCGGCACCGACGTCCCACAGTGGGATTCGAACCCCCGACTCAAGGATCATCAGATCTTTGAGCCCGACGCTCTAACCACTGCGCCACGCGGGCGGCTATTTACTTATTGACTTTTTGTCCTAGTCAATTACTGACACATATTTATAATTCATGTTTAGATATACATCTGTGTACATAGCTTAACTTTAATATGTTTTGATACTTCTAATGTTTGAATGTCTAACATTTTGCAAAGAGGAAATAAAGAATGAATGAATGAATAGAAAAAGTTAAGTAATTGTAGGTCACAAGAAGGAAAGACAAATCTGGTACGAGACCAGTAATGTCAAATGCTTAGTTGTTAACACCGTCCATGTCTGTCCGAGTGTCATCGGAAGAGAGGAACTCTGAACTAAAATGTAGAACGCTACCATACATATACCTGTATCAACTGAATGATTGATTGTTTGTTTGTTTTACGTCCAGTCAAACATTTTTCACTCATATTGAGACGTCACCAGCTGTAGGTGAAGTACCACAAATTTAGACCTATGCTTAGCGCTCAGGGCCGTAGCAATGAGGGTTCTTTAACGTGCCAACGCCTACCGTTGCATGGCACCTCCGTTTTTAAGGTCATATCCGAAAGACCCGTGATTCTCACTTCTAATTGCCGAGCGTTTGGCGAAGGAGCAATCACTACCTATTTTTCGTCTTAGGTTGACGCGGCCATGACGAGAGCTGGGCTCGAACTCACGACCTCCCGGTTACGAAGCGAACGCTCTAACCACTGAGCTACCGCGACCGGTATTCAGCGGAATCAACAATTAAATTTAATGGAATCAACAATTAAATTTAATGGAACCAACGATTAAATCTAAGATGATTAACAAATCTAAGAGGATCAACAATTAATATAAGATGATCAACAATTAATTTACATGCGCCGTATTAGTTTAGTTGGATGGAGAGCTACAAGAGAGATCCTGATTTGCTCGTTTGGAGATGTCCAATAGACACGTAGTAGAGGTTGGAGACATACTGGAGATATCCTCCATCATTTCGAAGTCCGACAACCTGATGCCCAGTGAAAATAGCGATAGTATGCTCGCGGAAAATTTTGTAGATTATTTCATGAACAAAATTAGGCAATCGTTAAGTGACTTCAGCCATTTTGAACCTCTTGTTAAGGATGTACCATCATTCAATTCTTTTCAAGAATTATCTGTCAAGGAAATTAAAGAACTGATAAGTGAACTACGAACGACATCCCGTGAATTAGATATTTTACCAACCAGTGTTCTGAAATCATTCTCACAAGAGCTGTTACCAACTATAACTGATCTAGGGAATCTATCGCTAACGCAAGGCATTTTCCCTTCAAAAAGGAAACAAGCGATTGTTAGACCTTTGTTAAAGAAGGTAGGTCTTGAACTAGAATATGTGAATTATAGACCAGTCAGTAACTTGCCGTTTTTTATCAAAACTTATAGAAAAAGCAGCGCTCTATAGACTAAATCTTCTTCCAAAAAACCAGTCTGCATATCGTCGCTTCCATTCGTGCGAATCTTCTCTGTTTAGACTCGTACACGATTTGCTGAATGCAATGGAAAAACAGGAAGTCACGGCTCTCATAGCAATCGATCTTCGATACAGTGGATCACTAAATACTCATTGATGTGCTCAGAAAGCAATAATGGCATCACTGATTCGGCTTTGACTTGAGTTGATTCATACCTACGGTCGCGTAGTTGCCGAGTGAACGTTAATTCTGTTTCATCATCTCCTCGTCAATTGCAGTGTAGTGTTCCGCAGGAGAGTTGTTTAGGTCCGTGGTTGTATCTTACATATGCAGGGACTTTATTCGACATTATTCCCCCGTCAATCGCGGCCTATGGATTTGCAGATGATCACATTGCAAATAAAAGGTTTAGACCTACGTCTATTCACAATGAAATCGAAGCCATTAAAGAAATGGAAAACTGTGCAGGCATCATTAATGACTGGGTGAATTCAAATAAACTGAAAATGAACACATCAAAAACAGAATTCATAATATTTGGCAGTAGGAAGCAAATGGACAGATGCAACACGAAACTTATACACATAAATGGCCACAAAATTAAATCGGAATATTGTATACGATACTAAGGAGCATATTTAGATCAAACTCTAAATTTTAAGGAACACGTCAAAAGAAAATGCCGCACAGCAATGATCAATTTTCTCAGAATTAAAAGTATACGTAAATATTTGACAAAAGAGGCAATAGAAATTTTGGTTTTATCATTAGTTACTTCTCATTTGGACTACTGCAATGTGATTTAATATGGAAAAGCACAGAGTGAAATAGGAAAGATGCAACGTATTGAAAACATGAGCGCGAAACTTGTAGTGAATCGTAAGAAATTTGATAGTTCTAGGGAAGCTCTCTATGACTTACATTGGTTACCCATCAAATCCAGAATACAATTCAAATTGTTGACTTTTATGTATAACTGTTCTGTTGGCGAAGCACCATCATATTTAACCGAACTTTTAACGAAACGGGTGCCAATTCAAAAGTTACGTTCCGCTAAATATTCTAACGGCTGCTACAACGTTCCTTTTAATGGACACAAGACGTTCAGTGACAGAAGCTTCGGAACTGTTGGTCCTCGACTTTGGAACGATCTACCTCTAGAGATAAAACAGTCGAAATCACTGAACAGTTTTAAGGCGAAATTGAAAACTCATTTATTTAGAAACTTTTAATATACAATTAAAAAACATTTTAGTATCGTACTAGACATTGATTCAGTTTTGTAGAATGTATGTACTTGTATGTTTTATTTACTTATTTACTTACCTATCTTATGTTTCTACTATTACCTTTTACACATATCATCCCTTTTACTATTTTATTGTACAACGCCAGTGAATTGATTGATTGATTATTTATTGTTTATAGCCGCTTGAGCAATTTTTCAGCTATCCTGCGGCTTACTCTATATAAATGAAAAGGCGTGATATAAAAGTAGAAATATATTTGATTGATTATTTAGTGTTTCACGCTGGTTTGGCAGTATTTCAGCCATTTTACGGCGGTTAACCGACTGTAAAGTGTTTAGTTTAGAGTGTTGCAGTTTCCCTGACGGCCCCCGATGAGCCTGCTCTTGTTCGAAAATCAGGGAAACGATCTTTTGCGTGCCAAGGGGGTTGTGATCCTTGACACGGGGCACCATTTAACGTCCCATCCGACGGACATAGAAATATATCTAAAACAAAAACTTATTTGCAAACATGTTAAAAATATATCACTCAAATATCACTATCACTGTGTATATAAAACCATCCTGATATAATTATAATTTCGCACAATCAACTCAAAACATTTGATAAAAACCAGTTTCACGAGGAAATCCAAATATTGTATTAAGATTCACATTTGTAAAAAGATCTTTCATAGATCGGGTATCAAAATAATTTAATCTAATTAGAGCAGTATCTCCACATTCCAACAAAATATGCTTAACTGTTAAAGGACATTGGCAGAAAACACACTCGGGTGGATCCTCTCTTTGAAGAAGGAACGAGTGTGTCATCCGCGAATGTCCTATTCTACATTTAGTAATAACGACTTCATCTCGACGTTTAAGATTAGTATTCGTCGTTCTGTTAACAATAGGATTTATATCATGTAGTTTGTTTTCTACTTTTCCATTCCAATCCGTTTGCCACAACTGTATAACATATTCTCGTATTAAAGATTTAAGATCTGAGTAAGGGATTCGATAATTTGTAATTGGCAACTGTAATGCCTGTTTTGCGGCAGTATCAACTTTCGTGTTACCACGTATGCCAATATGGCTTGGAATCCAACAAAAAATAATGTTATGTCCTTGACTTTTCAGGAATGAATATTCTTTCAAAATGTTATAAACATAAGGATGGTCAATTTTACAATTTTTGATCGCTTGAAGGCAGGAAAGAGAATCAGAATATATAACATGTTTCTTGTGTTCTGAAAGCTTTAAAAAATTCATTGCTAATTGAAGAGCTTTCGCTTCTGCAGTGAAAATTGAACTATTGTCCGGTAAACGTACTGAAAAAGTATCATTTCCATGGACAGCAGCGGAAGCAACTTTATTTTTGTCTTTTGAACCATCAGTATAACTTTCATTATGTGTAGAGAAATTTTGTCTCAATTCATTAAACTTCTGAATAAATTCCAGTGAATTTGTGTCGGACTTTTTATTTTCCGACAAATCTAAATTAACAGTAGGTTTTGATAAGTCCCAAAGTGGGATATTCGGAATTTGTAATTCAGAAATAACATTTAAATCTATTTTAGAATCTGCAATATGTTTTTGAAGTCTCAATCCCAGTGGCTTAATAACTTTGGTCTTTTCATTATATTTAGTTTGAAATTTCGGGTTGAACACACAGTTATATGACGGATGTTTTGGATTGGAACGACGTTTTATTATATACTGAAAACTCAATTTTATACGTCTGTTTTGAAGTGAGGGTTCATTTGCCTCTACATAAAGGCTATCAATAGGAGAAGTTGGAAAAGTTCCTAAACAGATACGTATACCTTGATTGTATATTGCATCTAAGGCTTGGAGATACGATTTTCTAGCAGATCCATAGACTATGCATCCATAGTCCAACTTGGATCTGACTAGAGATCTATAAAGTTGAAGTAAAACTTTTCTGTCTGCACCCCAATGAGTATTGCCGACAACCTTTAAAATATCAAGTGCTTTAGAACATTTAGTTTTAAGCATCTTAATATGTGGAACAAAGGATAATTTACTATCAAAGATGACTCCTAAAAATTTAAATTCTTTTACTATTTTGATTGGTGTTCCATTTAATTTAAGTTCTGGGTCAAGATGATGTGCACGTTTTTGACAAAAATGAACACCAGTGGTTTTTGTTTTCGAAAATTTAAAACCATTATTATCTGCCCAGTCTTGAATTTTATTTAGACAAAGTTGTAATTGTCTTTCAATACTTGCCATGTTTTTTGAACGATATGAGATGCCAAAGTCATCTACAAACAGACAGCCTTCAACATCATTTCTAAGAACTTGTGCTAAGCTATTAATTTTAATACTGAATAATGTTACTGATAAAATACTTCCTTGTGGAACACCATTTTCTTGGTTGCACAAGTTGGAATATGTGGAACCCAAGCGAACTTTAAATTGACGTTCTTTCAAAAAGTTCGATATAAATATTGGTAAATTACCTTTTAACCCCATATTGTGGAGATCTTTTAAAATTCCATGTCTCCATGTAGTATCATATGCTTTCTCCAAATCGAAGAAAATTGATACAGCATGTTCATTGTTTATAAAAGCGTCACGAATAAATGTTTCAAGTTTGACAAGGTGGTCTAAGGTACTTCTCTGGCTTCTGAAGCCGCACTGAATATCAGCAAGCAGGTGATTTGACTCCAGAAACCAGACAAGCCTGTCATTGATAATTCTTTCCATGGTTTTACAAATACAACTTGTTAGAGCAATAGGGCGATAATTTGATGGATCACTGTGATCTTTCCCCGGTTTTGGAATAGGAATAATAATAGCTTCTTTCCAAGATTTTGGAAAATTGCTTGTTTCCCAAATTTTATTAAATATTGATAAAAGACATTGAAGACTGCTTTCTGGAAGATGTTTAAGTATTTGATAGTGTATTTCGTCTGGACCTACAGCAGTGTCATGCGATTTTGATAAAGAGTGTTTTAAGTCATCGATGGAGAATGGTTTGTTGTAATTTTCTAAATTATCAGAAGTAAAATTCAAATGTTTCCGTTCTTCTCTGTTTTTAACGTCAATAAATTTAGCAGACATATGTTCTGTGGATGAGTTTTTGGATATAGCATTTGCAATGCTATTAGATATGTCTGTGATATCAGTAATTGTGGCATTATTAACTTTCAAATGGTGGAATTGTTTATTTGTATTTTTGCCCTTAATCTTTTCAATTGCGTTCCAAACTTTATTAATAGGAATGTGTGAATTTAATTTGGAAACAAAATCTTTCCATGAATTTTTCCTGCTTGAGTTACAGGTCCTACGGGCTTTTGCTCTAAATTTCCTATAATTATCTAAATTTGTATGAGACGGGGATAAATTAAAACGTTTTTCAGCTTTTTTGCGTTGTTTAATCGCCTCTTTACATGCATCATTAAACCATGGCTTTTTAATTTTCTTTGGATTTGTCGAGGTTTTTGGAATAGCTTTCTCGCTATTCTCTAAAACAATATTTGTAAATTTTAAAATTGGATCATTTTCATTGATCAAAATATTTTCTTTTATTGTAGGAATACAAAGATTTTTGAACAAATTCCAATCTGCTTTATTTAGCTTCCAATTTTGTTTTTTTGTTATTATTGGAAGGAATTATATCTTCAATTAAAATAGGGAAATGGTCACTGCCACATAGATCGTCGTGGACAGTCCATGACAGGTCACAAGCTAATGTAGGTTCTGTTAAAGAGATGTCAATAGATGTATAAGAACCATTTCCAGGATGAAGATAAGTATTGGCGCCATCATTTAAGATACAAAGATTATTTTGATTTGCAAAATCCTCTAGATTTTTGCCTTTATCAGTTAACTTATCACTACCCCATAAGGGATTATGACCATTAAAATCTCCCATAATGATATAAGGAGAGGGGAGTTGATTGATTAAATTGTTTAATTCTCGCAATTCCAGATTGTGTTGCGGAGGAATATATATTGAACATAACGTTACGGTCTTATGTAGGGAAATACGAACTGCTGTGGCTTGTAAATTAGTAGTTAGTTTGATTTCACTGTGTAAGATATTGTTTCTTACACATATTGATGACCCACCCTTCGCTCGATCGTCACTTGGGTCATAGCAGTTATATAAGGAGTAATGTTTTAAAGTTATATTGTCATTTTGTTTAAGGTGTGTTTCTTGAAGACAAAAAGCTACAGGATTAAATTTTTGTATAAGAAGTGATATTTCATTATAATTGACTTTAAAACCTCGACAATTCCATTGAATGATTTTAGATGGATCCATAATTATTTAAGTTAATTTGATCCTTGATCTGGATCTAGGTTTTGATGGTGAGAGGCTGTTGCTTCTGGGCTGAGAAGGGGAAGCATCCATCCTCTCATCATCCAGAAAGCTAAATTTGTTATGAACAGATACTGGATCCCTCATCCCTTTCGGGATTCTGTCACTTCTAATGGGTGGTTTGGCGGTCTTTTTTGGCGACTCTGAGTCTTTGGCAAGTTGTTTATCAACGTTTTTCTTAACATTTGAAAGTTTTGGTTTCGGTGCAGTTTGTGGCTTGGAGGAGCCAGAAGAGGAAGCAGTAGCAGCTGAAGAAGAAGCAGCAGTAGAAGTGGAAGAAGAGGTGTCAACAACATTTTTCACAGTTGCAGTGGAAGTATTCTGCTTGGAAGATGTTATAGCCAGATCTGTTTGGCATGCAATCTCTTTTGTCATTTTCTTTTTTAAAACAGCAGCATATGAAATATTCGGATGCATAGATTGATATAATTTTCTTGCATCCGGGTAGCTGAGACGTTTTTCAGCTTTTAACTTTTGAATTTCTTTTTCTTTTAACCACACGCTACATTGTTTTGATGAGGAGAGGTGTTTTTCTCCACAATTCACACATTTAGGTTCTTGTTGACATCTATCTTCTACACATTCTACAGAACCACATCTGAAGCATACATTTTCATGTCTACACCGATCCGATGAATGGCCAAACTTTTGACAGTTGAAACAACGCAAAGGATTCGGTATAAACGTCTCCACTTTCAAGGAGTAATATCCAATTTTGATTTTTTCAGGATGGATTGGTGTGTCAAAATCAAGAATATAGGTGTTAGTTGGAATAACTTTCCCATTTTTCTTGATAGTAATTCGTTTTGTAATAAGAACACCTTGAAATTTCAACTCATTAGTGATTTCTGTCTCCTCCAAGTCACAAAGTCCACGACCTTTATCTCTGATGACACCTTTGCTTCGATTCAATCGGAAGCTCGGTGTACCAATAACCTTAATTCCGCCAAATTTGAAAACATTTTGTAGAACTAATGATTGTTTCCTGTTCTTACATTCAACCATAAGATTTTCATTTTTCATTTTCTTAACAGATTGTGCTTCTCCAATAATACCTTTTAAAGTTTTGTCGATGACAAATGGAGATAGTTTTGTAATAGGCTTCTCATTCTCTGTATCCAAGGTCGATAGAACGATAAATCTCGCCCAATTTTCAGTTCTTTCAGTTCTTTCTGAGTCAGACCCAGAGTCGTCATCTTCCAAAAGTCGTTTTTTGCGCCATGGTTAGGTGAAAAAGGTTCAGCACCATTGCTCCCCGCCCGCCTCGGAGCGCCAACAAGGGCGATGCCTTCCTCCGGGGACATCCCAGCCGAGGAAGAACACCAAGAGGATACAACAGTGTTATACTCAGATGGATATATCCACCCAATTGACCCTAGCCACCGCCTAAACGATATCACAAGATTGAAATTGAACATAATTTGTAACAAGTTGTCCTCTGTACAAGACAAGAAGACAGGAATTTTCAAATTTATCACTACCAACACTAAACTATGCGGAATAAATTAGGAAAACACATTGATCTAAATACAGGAAATCACTAAACAGTAACTAAAACTGATGGATATCATCTAAGCAAGGCGTGACCAGCCGATTGAACGTGCCGGGCCAAACACGTCCGCCCGTTTAGATGAAATTAGGGCCAAAGTGGAGTGTTGGTCAATGAGCGTTGTAACCTTAACACCCATCAACCTCAGCCACCAGGATCCCCTCTTCCACCGACACGGGTCACATCCCACGGCAAACAGGACGCCCCTTTTTGTCGCCTTCTACGATCAAGCAGAGGATACTTGTGGGCCTATTCTTATCACCCCGGACCCACACGGGGGTCTGACAATTGAATTTGTTTTCATACTACCAAATTTGGAACATTACAACTTCTACATCCAGTAGTAATTTAAATTTAATATAAGATTTATCTTTTTTAATTTCTGATTAAATATGGTAAGTACGAATAGAATGGCAGCCAAAAGCGGAAACAAGTGGATTGAGTATTGTTTGGAGAATTCCGCAGAGGTAAGTAGGTTTATCAACACCATGCAGGTAAAGCAGACGTTGCCAAGGGTGGGCGCTATCCTTGACCTTCGGATTCCGGAAGAGTATCAAGGATTTAATATTCCGGATGACGAGAATGACGATCTGGCGTCACATTTGGTCATGAAGTACAAGGCCCTGCAGTAATTAGACGCCTACAGCGCGGACAGGATAGGGCAGGTATGTAATTTTATTTCAGGTCGTGTATCGGAGATGGAGAAGGCAGCAAGACCGCAAGATCTGCATCGACCATGGACAAAGGGACGGACACCAGGAAGAGGAAGAAAAGACGCATGCCAGCGGATACCAATCTAAGGAAAAGGAGGACAGTGACAAGGAAAATGACAAGGAAAGATCAGACTTGAACGGCGAGTACAAGTAATATATATTATTCTTTCTATACATGCACAGGGTTCGAGCATTGTTTCGTTACATGAGCAAAGTATTATTGAGCTGTCCCATCATATTTCTTTGTAGATTCAAAAATCCAATTATATATTCTTTCTCGTCTCATCAAGACGAAAAGGTTGATGAAAATAAATCAGGGATTTGCTTCGGAAAATCTGCAGTCAAGCCGGTAGTGGTCGCCAGGCGGCCATTGTCGGCAAACAGGACTCCAGATTCTCCATACCTATTGAAAATAGGGGGGGGGGGGGGAAAGTCATTTGTGGAGGAATTCCAGACTTTTTTTTTATCACTGTCTTCATCTCAACAAGACGAGAACGTGTATGTAAGAAAATATTTTGTAGGGTAAGAAATAAAGATTTAACAACCCCAAACCTTTGGAATTTGGAGTTCGGCATTTTAGTGGCAGGAATGAAAATGCTTTTTGGGGCCGATTTTCTTATCTTCTTACCCGCCTGAGTGACACGAGAATTATTTTCAACTTCACTCCCCGGCCTAGAACTAATCAGAGCAATTATCCGTGCTTGGTAGGCCGATTGTTAGACACAATAACTATATTGGCAGTCAACCGTGCGTTTTACTCCAAGGTTTACTCAGGTCTGTCAATTATTCCTAAAGAAGATTACTTATGGAAGATTACTTGAAAGTATAAAACAGGTACCATACTTGATTTTCATTATTATTACACTATTTTAATATAGCGCCTTATCTAATTATATAATTACTCTAAAGCGCTTAACATGTAAAACAAGGGCAATGTAAAAACGAACATTATATGAATTGAAAGGTCACAAAAATAATAATCATCTAAAATCAAAATGGGAGGTATTAGTAATTTTCTTTTCTTTTGTATTATCATTTTTGTTAAAACAGAAAATAACTGGATACATTATAAATCAAAAGCAAGTTTAAAAAGATGTGTTTTTAGCTTTCACAGATTTCATCTGGAGAACTTGCATTGAAATTTGGCAGAGAAAAGCTGGATATTGAGACACGGTGATACTGACCTTTTGTATTTCTGACAATTGAATTTGTTTTGATACTACCAAATTTGGAACATTACAACTTCTACATCCAGTAGTAATTTAAATTTAATATAAGATTTATCTTTTTTAATTTCTGATTAAATATTGTAAGTACGAATAGAAGGGTAGCCAAAAGCGGAAACAAGTGGATTGAGTATTGTTTGGAGAATTCCGCAGAGGTATACACAATGCAGGTAAAGCAGACGTTGCCAAGGGTGGGCGCTATCCTTGACCTTCGGATTCCGGAAGAGTATCAAGGATTTAATATTCCGGATGACGAGAATGACGATCTGGCGTCACATTTGGTCATGAAGTACAAGGCCCTGCAGTAATTAGACGCCTACAGCGCGGACAGGATAGGGCAGGTATGTAATTTTATTTCAGGTCGTGTATCGGAGATGGAGAAGGCAGCAAGACCGCTTCAATCATCTGCATCGACCATAGACAAAGGGACGGACACCAGGAAGAGGAAGAAAAGACGCAAGCCAGCGGATACCAATCGGAAAAGGAGGACAGTGACAAGGAAAATGATAAGGAAAGATCAGACTTGAACGGCGAGTACAAGTAATATATATTATTCTTTCTATACATGCACAGGGTTCGAGCATTGTTTCTTTACATGAGCAAAGTATTATTGATCTGTCCCATCATATTTGTTTGTAGATTCAAAAATCTAATTATATATTCTTTCTCGTCTCATCAAGACGAAAAGGTTGATGAAAATAAATCAGGGAGTTGCTTCGGAAAATCTGCAGTCAAGCTGGTAGTGGGCGCCAGGCGGCCATTGGAGGCAAATAGCACTCCAGATTCTCCATACCTATTGAAGGCTAGTAATTTCATTTCTGAAGCAATTGCATCCATCCTTATATCATTTTGCTGGTTTCTTCAAGCGAAATAAAATGGTATAACGAACTTAAAGATACCTCAATCAATAAAAGTCATTATTTTTGAAAATATGTATACTGTGCTGCTCAATAAAAATACATATCGTGTATATTGATTGATTATTGCTTTCCGCCACACTCAACAATTTTTCAGTTATCTGGTGGCGTCCAGCTTTTGTTGGTGGAGGAGAGAACCCAGATACAATGTACCTGGGAAGAGACCACCGACCTTCCGCAAGTAAACTGGCAAACTTGCTCACATAACGCCGCGGCCGAGATTCGAACACGCGCCGAAAGAGGTGAGAGGGTTTGTGATTTTGAGCCCGATGCTCTAACCAATCGGCCACGGAGGCCACTACTATATCGTGTATAAGAATTTTTTGTTATTGTAGAGCAATTCAACACTTTTTTATGTCATTTTCGTCGTCTCAAACGGATGAGAAACAAGATGCAATCAGCATTGTGATAGCTGAAACAATATAAAAGTTATTCACGGATAACTTTGCCATTTGGACTTGGACGTTTGTTGTCGAGAAATAAAAATCCAGCATTTTAGTGGCTCATTGCCTCATTTCTCAACTTATCTCCATCTTCTTTATAGCAATGTCTTGGTGTCATTGAGACGAACGAATTGATAAAAGGTTCAACGATATCGGATGAGACGTAAAAATTTGACGCCTGAAAAACTATATAAATCATAAACCTAAAACAAAACGTTTTATTTCCTGGTGGATTTTGGAGTTCTTTATGTCATTTTGTTCTTCTCAAAACGCTTGAAAAGAACATGTGATCAGATTTGGCATATCTTTATTGACAACTTCATTCTCTGGCTATAAGTGAGTTTTGGACATTAGCGACCGGAGTGATATATACCGAAAATAGGAAAAAAATTGTCATTTGTGGAGGAATTCCAGACTTTTTTTTTATATCACTGTCTTCATCTCAACAAGACGAGAACGTGTATGTAAGAAAATATTTTGTAGGGTAAGAAATAAAGATTTAACGACCTAAAACCTTTGGAATTTGGAGTTCGGCATTTCAGTGGCAGGAATGAAAATGCTTTTTGGGGCCGATTTTCTTATCTTCTTACCCGCCTGAGTGACACGAGAATTATTTTCAACTTCACTCCCCGGCCTAGAACTAATCAGAGCAATTATCCGTGCTTGGTAGGCCGATTCTTAGACACAATAACTATATTGGCAGTCAACCGTGCATTTTACTCCAAGGTTTACTCAGGTCTGTCAATTAAGGTAAGTAGGTTTATCAACACCATGCAGGTAAAGCAGACGTTGCCAAAGGTGGGCGCTGTCGTTGACCTTCGGATTCCGGAAGAGTATCAAGGATTTAATATTCCGGATGACGAGAATGACGATCTGGCGTCACATTTGGTCATGAAGTACAAGGCCCTGCAGTAATTAAACGCCTACAGCGCGGACAGGATAGGGCAGGTATGTAACTTGATTTCAGGTCGTGTATCGGAGATGGAGAAGGCAGCAAGACCGCTTCAATCATCTGCATCGACCATAGACAAAGGGACGGACACCAGGAAGAGGAAGAAAAGACGCATGCCAGCGGATACCAATCTAAGGAAAAGGAGGACAGTGACAAGGAAAATGATAAGGAAAGATCAGACTTGAACGGCGAGTACAAGTAATATATATTATTCTTTCTATACATGCACAGGGTTCGAGCATTGTTTCTTTACATGAGCAAAGTATTATTGAGCTGTCCCATCGTATTTGTTTGTAGATTCAAAAATCTAATTATATATTTTTTCTCGTCTCATCAAAACGAAAAGGTTGATGAAAATAAATCAGGGAGTTGCTTCGGAAAATCTGCAGTCAAGCTGGTAGTGGGCGCCAGGCGGCCATTGGAGGCAAATAGCACTCCAGATTCTCCATACCTATTGAGGGCTAGTGATTTCATTTCTGAAGCAATTGCATCCATACTTATATCATTTTGCTAGTCTCTTCAAGCGAAATAAAATTGTATAACGAACTTAAAGATACCTCAATCAATAAAAGTCATTACTTTTGACAATATGTATACCGTCCTGCTCAATAAAAATATATATCGTGTATAAGAATTTGTTTTTTTATAGTGGAGGAATTCAACACCTCTTTATATCATTTTCGTCGTCTCAAACGGATGAGAAACAAGATGCAATCAGCATTGTGATAGCTGAATCAATATAAAAGTTAGTCACGGATAACTTTGCCATTTGGACTTGGACATTTGTTGTCGAGAAATAAACATCCAGCATTTTAGTGGCTCATTGCCTCATTTCTCAACTTAAAGCAAGTTTAAAAAGATGTGTTTTTAGCTTTCACAGATTTCATCTGGAGAACTTGCATTGAAATTTGGCAGAGAAAAGCTGGATATTGAGACACGGTGATACTGACCTTTTGTATTTCTGACAATTGAATTTGTTTTGATACTACCAAATTTGGAACATTACAATTTCTACATCCAGTAGTAATTTAAATTTAATATAAGATTTATCTTTTTTAATTTCTGATTAAATATTGTAAGTACGAATAGAAGGGTAGCCAAAAGCGGAAACAAGTGGATTGAGTATTGTTTGGAGAATTCCGCAGAGGTATACACAATGCAGGTAAAGCAGACGTTGCCAAGGGTGGGCGCTATCCTTGACCTTCGGATTCCGGAAGAGTATCAAGGATTTAATATTCCGGATGACGAGAATGACGATCTGGCGTCACATTTGGTCATGAAGTACAAGGCCCTGCAGTAATTAGACGCCTACAGCGCGGACAGGATAGGGCAGGTATGTAATTTTATTTCAGGTCGTGTATCGGAGATGGAGAAGGCAGCAAGACCGCTTCAATCATCTGCATCGACCATAGACAAAGGGACGGACACCAGGAAGAGGAAGAAAAGACGCAAGCCAGCGGATACCAATCGGAAAAGGAGGACAGTGACAAGGAAAATGATAAGGAAAGATCAGACTTGAACGGCGAGTACAAGTAATATATATTATTCTTTCTATACATGCACAGGGTTCGAGCATTGTTTCTTTACATGAGCAAAGTATTATTGATCTGTCCCATCATATTTGTTTGTAGATTCAAAAATCTAATTATATATTCTTTCTCGTCTCATCAAGACGAAAAGGTTGATGAAAATAAATCAGGGAGTTGCTTCGGAAAATCTGCAGTCAAGCTGGTAGTGGGCGCCAGGCGGCCATTGGAGGCAAATAGCACTCCAGATTCTCCATACCTATTGAGGGCTAGTGATTTCATTTCTGAAGCAATTGCATCCATACTTATATCATTTTGCTGGTTTCTTCAAGCGAAATAAAATGGTATAACGAACTTAAAGATACCTCAATCAATAAAAGTCATTATTTTTGACAATATGTATACCGTCCTGCTCAATAAAAATATATATCGTGTATAAGAATTTTTTTTTATTGTGGAGCAATTCAACACTTCTTTATGTCATTTTCGTCGTCTCAAACGGATGAGAAACAAGATGCAATCAGCATTGTGATAGCTGAAACAATATAAAAGTTATTCACGGATAACTTTGCCATTTGGAAGTGGACATTTTTTGTCGAGAAATAAAAATCCAGCATTTTAGTGGCTCATTACCCCATTTCTTAACTTATATCCATGTTCTTTATAGAAATGTCTTGGTGTCATTGAGACGAACAAATTGTTACAAGGTTCAACGATATCGGACGAGACGTAAAAATTTGACGCCAGAAAAACTACATGCATATAAATCATACACCCAAAACAAAACTTTTTATTTCCTGGTGGATTTTGGAGTTCTTTATGTCATTTTGTTCTTCTCAAAACGCTTGAAAAGAACATGTGATCAGATTTGGCATATCTTTATTGACAACCTCATTCTCTGGCCATAAGTGAGTTTTGGACATTAGCGTCCGGAGTGATATATACCTAAAATAGGAAAAAAATTGTCATTTGTGGAGGAATTCCAGACGTTTTTTTATATCACTGTCTTCGTCTCAAACAGACGAGAACGTGTATGTAAGAAAATATTTTGTGCGGTAAGAAATAAAGATTTAACGACCCAAAACCTTTGGAATTTGGAGTTCGGCATTTTAGTGACAGGAATGAAAATGCTTTTTGGGGCCGATTTTCTTATCTTCTTACCCGCCTGAGTGACACGAGAATTATTTTCAACTTCACTCCCCGGCCTAGAACTAATCAGAGCAATTATCCGTGCTTGGTAGGCCGATTGTTAGACACAATAACTATATTGGCAGTCAACCGTGCGTTTTACTCCAAGGTTTACTCAGGTCTGTCAATTATTCCTAAAGAAGATTACTTATGGAAGATTACTTGAAAGTATAAAACAGGTACCATACTTGATTTTCATTATTATTACACTATTTTAATATAGCGCCTTATCTAATTATATAATTACTCTAAAGCGCTTAACATGTAAAACAAGGGCAATGTAAAAACGAACATTATATAAATTGAAAGGTCACAAAAATAATAATCATCTAAAATCAAAATGGGAGGTATTAGTAATTTTCTTTTCTTTTGTATTATCATTTTTGTTAAAACAGAAAATAACTGGATACATTATAAATCAAAAGCAAGTTTAAAAAGATGTGTTTTTAGCTTTCACAGATTTCATCTGGAGAACTTGCATTGAAATTTGGCAGAGAAAAGCTGGATATTGAGACACGGTGATACTGACCTTTTGTATTTCTGACAATTGAATTTGTTTTGATACTACCAAATTTGGAACATTACAACTTCTACATCCAGTAGTAATTTAAATTTAATATAAGATTTATCTTTTTTAATTTCTGATTAAATATCGTAAGTACGAATAGAATGGCAGCCAAAAGCGGAAACAAGTGGATTGAGTATTGTTTGGAGAATTCCGCAGAGGTAAGTAGGTTTATCAACACCATGCAAGTAAAGCAGACGTTGCCAAGGGTGGGCGCTATCGTTGACCTTCGGATTCCGGAAGAGTATCAAGGATTTAATATTCCGGATGACGAGAATGACGATCTGGCGTCACATTTGGTCATGAAGTACAAGGCCCTGCAGTAATTAGACGCCTACAGCGCGGACAGGATAGGGCAGGTATGTAATTTTATTTCAGGTCGTGTATCGGAGATGGAGAAGGCAGCAAGACCGCTTCAATCATCTGCATCGACCATAGACAAAGGGACGGACACCAGGAAGAGGAAGAAAAGACGCATGCCAGCGGATACCAATCTAAGGAAAAGGAGGACAGTGACAAGGAAAGATCAGACTTGAACGGCGAGTACAAGTAATATATATTATTCTTTCTATACATGCACAGGGTTCGAGCATTGTTTCTTTACATGAGCAAAGTATTATTGATCTGTCCCATCGTATTTGTTTGTAGATTTAAAAATCTAATTATATATTCTTTCTCGTCTCATCAAGACGAAAAGGTTGATGAAAATAAATCAGGGAGTTGCTTCGGAAAATCTGCAGTCAAGCTGGTAGTGGGCGCCAGGCGGCCATTGGAGGCAAATAGCACTCCAGATTCTCCATACCTATTGAGGGCTAGTGATTTCATTTCTGAAGCAATTGCATCCATACTTACATCATTTTGCTAGTCTCTGCAAGCGAAATAAAATGGTATAACGAACTTAAAGATACCTCAATCAATAAAAGTCATTACTTTTGACAATATGTATACCGTCCTGCTCAATAAAAATATATATCGTGTATAAGAATTTGTTTTATTATAGTGGAGGAATTCAACACTTCTTTATGTCATTTTCGTCGTCTCAAACGGATGAGAAACAAGATGCAATCAGCATTGTGATAGCTGAAACAATATAAAAGTTAGTCACGGATAACTTTGCCATTTGGACTTGGACATTTGTTGTCGAGAAATAAACATCCAGCATTTTAGTGGCTCATTGCCTCATTTCTCAACTTAAAGCAAGTTTAAAAAGATGTGTTTTTAGCTTTCACAGATTTCATCTGGAGAACTTGTATTGAAATTTGGCAGAGAAAAGCTGGATATTGAGACACGGTGATACTGACTTTTTGTATTTCTGACAATTGAATTTGTTTTGATACTACCAAATTTGGAACATTACAATTTCTACATCCAGTAGTAATTTAAATTTAATATAAGATTTATCTTTTTTAATTTCTGATTAAATATTGTAAGTACGAATAGAATGGCAGCCAAAGGCGGAAACAAGTGGATTGAGTATTGTTTGGAGAATTCCGCAGAGGTATACACAATGCAGGTAAAGCAGACGTTGCCAAGGGTGGGCGCTATCCTTGACCTTCGGATTCCGGAAGAGTATCAAGGATTTAATATTCCGGATGACGAGAATGACGATCTGGCGTCACATTTGGTCATGAAGTACAAGGCCCTGCACTAATTAGACGCCTACAGCGCGGACAGGATAGGGCAGGTATGTAATTTTATTTCAGGTCGTGTATCGGAGATGGAGAAGGCAGCAAGACCGCTTCAATCATCTGCATCGACCATAGACAAAGGGACGGACACCAGGAAGAGGAAGAAAAGACGCATGCCAGCGGATACCAATCTAAGGAAAAGGAGGACAGTGACAAGGAAAGATCAGACTTGAACGGCGAGTACAAGTAATATATATTATTCTTTCTATACATGCACAGGGTTCGAGCATTGTTTCTTTACATGAGCAAAGTATTATTGAGCTGTCCCATCGTATTTGTTTGTAGATTCAAAAATCTAATTATATATTCTTTCTCGTCTCATCAAGACGAAAGGTTGATGAAAATAAATCAGGGAGTTGCTTCGGAAAATCTGCAGTCAAGCTGGTAGTGGGCGCCAGGCGGCCATTGTAGGCAAATAGCACTCCAGATTCTCCATACCTATTGAGGGCTAGTGATTTCATTTCTGAAGCAATTGCATCCATACTTATATCATTTTGCTGGTTTCTTCAAGCGAAATAAAATGGTATAACGAACTTAAAGATACCTCAATCAATAAAAGTCATTATTTTTGACAATATGTATACCGTCCTGCTCAATAAAAATATATATCGTGTATAAGAATTTTTTTTTATTGTGGAGCAATTCAACACTTCTTTATGTCATTTTCGTCGTCTCAAACGGATGAGAAACAAGATGCAATCAGCATTGTGATAGCTGAAACAATATAAAAGTTATTCACGGATAACTTTGCCATTTGGAAGTGGACATTTTTTGTCGAGAAATAAAAATCCAGCATTTTAGTGGCTCATTACCCCATTTCTTAACTTATATCCATGTTCTTTATAGAAATGTCTTGGTGTCATTGAGACGAACAAATTGTTACAAGGTTCAACGATATCGGACGAGACGTAAAAATTTGACGCCAGAAAAACTACATGCATATAAATCATACACCCAAAACAAAACTTTTTATTTCCTGGTGGATTTTGGAGTTCTTTATGTCATTTTGTTCTTCTCAAAACGCTTGAAAAGAACATGTGATCAGATTTGGCATATCTTTATTGACAACCTCATTCTCTGGCCATAAGTGAGTTTTGGACATTAGCGTCCGGAGTGATATATACCTAAAATAGGAAAAAAATTGTCATTTGTGGAGGAATTCCAGACGTTTTTTTATATCACTGTCTTCGTCTCAAACAGACGAGAACGTGTATGTAAGAAAATATTTTGTGCGGTAAGAAATAAAGATTTAACGACCCAAAACCTTTGGAATTTGGAGTTCGGCATTTTAGTGACAGGAATGAAAATGCTTTTTGGGGCCGATTTTCTTATCTTCTTACCCGCCTGAGTGACACGAGAATTATTTTCAACTTCACTCCCCGGCCTAGAACTAATCAGAGCAATTATCCGTGCTTGGTAGGCCGATTGTTAGACACAATAACTATATTGGCAGTCAACCGTGCGTTTTACTCCAAGGTTTACTCAGGTCTGTCAATTATTCCTAAAGAAGATTACTTATGGAAGATTACTTGAAAGTATAAAACAGGTACCATACTTGATTTTCATTATTATTACACTATTTTAATATAGCGCCTTATCTAATTATATAATTACTCTAAAGCGCTTAACATGTAAAACAAGGGCAATGTAAAAACGAACATTATATAAATTGAAAGGTCACAAAAATAATAATCATCTAAAATCAAAATGGGAGGTATTAGTAATTTTCTTTTCTTTTGTATTATCATTTTTGTTAAAACAGAAAATAACTGGATACATTATAAATCAAAAGCAAGTTTAAAAAGATGTGTTTTTAGCTTTCACAGATTTCATCTGGAGAACTTGCATTGAAATTTGGCAGAGAAAAGCTGGATATTGAGACACGGTGATACTGACCTTTTGTATTTCTGACAATTGAATTTGTTTTGATACTACCAAATTTGGAACATTACAACTTCTACATCCAGTAGTAATTTAAATTTAATATAAGATTTATCTTTTTTAATTTCTGATTAAATATCGTAAGTACGAATAGAATGGCAGCCAAAAGCGGAAACAAGTGGATTGAGTATTGTTTGGAGAATTCCGCAGAGGTAAGTAGGTTTATCAACACCATGCAAGTAAAGCAGACGTTGCCAAGGGTGGGCGCTATCGTTGACCTTCGGATTCCGGAAGAGTATCAAGGATTTAATATTCCGGATGACGAGAATGACGATCTGGCGTCACATTTGGTCATGAAGTACAAGGCCCTGCAGTAATTAGACGCCTACAGCGCGGACAGGATAGGGCAGGTATGTAATTTTATTTCAGGTCGTGTATCGGAGATGGAGAAGGCAGCAAGACCGCTTCAATCATCTGCATCGACCATAGACAAAGGGACGGACACCAGGAAGAGGAAGAAAAGACGCATGCCAGCGGATACCAATCTAAGGAAAAGGAGGACAGTGACAAGGAAAGATCAGACTTGAACGGCGAGTACAAGTAATATATATTATTCTTTCTATACATGCACAGGGTTCGAGCATTGTTTCTTTACATGAGCAAAGTATTATTGATCTGTCCCATCGTATTTGTTTGTAGATTTAAAAATCTAATTATATATTCTTTCTCGTCTCATCAAGACGAAAAGGTTGATGAAAATAAATCAGGGAGTTGCTTCGGAAAATCTGCAGTCAAGCTGGTAGTGGGCGCCAGGCGGCCATTGGAGGCAAATAGCACTCCAGATTCTCCATACCTATTGAGGGCTAGTGATTTCATTTCTGAAGCAATTGCATCCATACTTACATCATTTTGCTAGTCTCTGCAAGCGAAATAAAATGGTATAACGAACTTAAAGATACCTCAATCAATAAAAGTCATTACTTTTGACAATATGTATACCGTCCTGCTCAATAAAAATATATATCGTGTATAAGAATTTGTTTTATTATAGTGGAGGAATTCAACACTTCTTTATGTCATTTTCGTCGTCTCAAACGGATGAGAAACAAGATGCAATCAGCATTGTGATAGCTGAAACAATATAAAAGTTAGTCACGGATAACTTTGCCATTTGGACTTGGACATTTGTTGTCGAGAAATAAACATCCAGCATTTTAGTGGCTCATTGCCTCATTTCTCAACTTAAAGCAAGTTTAAAAAGATGTGTTTTTAGCTTTCACAGATTTCATCTGGAGAACTTGTATTGAAATTTGGCAGAGAAAAGCTGGATATTGAGACACGGTGATACTGACTTTTTGTATTTCTGACAATTGAATTTGTTTTGATACTACCAAATTTGGAACATTACAATTTCTACATCCAGTAGTAATTTAAATTTAATATAAGATTTATCTTTTTTAATTTCTGATTAAATATTGTAAGTACGAATAGAATGGCAGCCAAAGGCGGAAACAAGTGGATTGAGTATTGTTTGGAGAATTCCGCAGAGGTATACACAATGCAGGTAAAGCAGACGTTGCCAAGGGTGGGCGCTATCCTTGACCTTCGGATTCCGGAAGAGTATCAAGGATTTAATATTCCGGATGACGAGAATGACGATCTGGCGTCACATTTGGTCATGAAGTACAAGGCCCTGCACTAATTAGACGCCTACAGCGCGGACAGGATAGGGCAGGTATGTAATTTTATTTCAGGTCGTGTATCGGAGATGGAGAAGGCAGCAAGACCGCTTCAATCATCTGCATCGACCATAGACAAAGGGACGGACACCAGGAAGAGGAAGAAAAGACGCATGCCAGCGGATACCAATCTAAGGAAAAGGAGGACAGTGACAAGGAAAGATCAGACTTGAACGGCGAGTACAAGTAATATATATTATTCTTTCTATACATGCACAGGGTTCGAGCATTGTTTCTTTACATGAGCAAAGTATTATTGAGCTGTCCCATCGTATTTGTTTGTAGATTCAAAAATCTAATTATATATTCTTTCTCGTCTCATCAAGACGAAAGGTTGATGAAAATAAATCAGGGAGTTGCTTCGGAAAATCTGCAGTCAAGCTGGTAGTGGGCGCCAGGCGGCCATTGTAGGCAAATAGCACTCCAGATTCTCCATACCTATTGAGGGCTAGTGATTTCATTTCTGAAGCAATTGCATCCATACTTATATCATTTTGCTGGTTTCTTCAAGCGAAATAAAATGGTATAACGAACTTAAAGATACCTCAATCAATAAAAGTCATTATTTTTGACAATATGTATACCGTCCTGCTCAATAAAAATATATATCGTGTATAAGAATTTTTTTTTATTGTGGAGCAATTCAACACTTCTTTATGTCATTTTCGTCGTCTCAAACGGATGAGAAACAAGATGCAATCAGCATTGTGATAGCTGAAACAATATAAAAGTTATTCACGGATAACTTTGCCATTTGGAAGTGGACATTTTTTGTCGAGAAATAAAAATCCAGCATTTTAGTGGCTCATTACCCCATTTCTTAACTTATATCCATGTTCTTTATAGAAATGTCTTGGTGTCATTGAGACGAACAAATTGTTACAAGGTTCAACGATATCGGACGAGACGTAAAAATTTGACGCCAGAAAAACTACATGCATATAAATCATACACCCAAAACAAAACTTTTTATTTCCTGGTGGATTTTGGAGTTCTTTATGTCATTTTGTTCTTCTCAAAACGCTTGAAAAGAACATGTGATCAGATTTGGCATATCTTTATTGACAACCTCATTCTCTGGCCATAAGTGAGTTTTGGACATTAGCGTCCGGAGTGATATATACCTAAAATAGGAAAAAAATTGTCATTTGTGGAGGAATTCCAGACGTTTTTTTATATCACTGTCTTCGTCTCAAACAGACGAGAACGTGTATGTAAGAAAATATTTTGTGCGGTAAGAAATAAAGATTTAACGACCCAAAACCTTTGGAATTTGGAGTTCGGCATTTTAGTGACAGGAATGAAAATGCTTTTTGGGGCCGATTTTCTTATCTTCTTACCCGCCTGAGTGACACGAGAATTATTTTCAACTTCACTCCCCGGCCTAGAACTAATCAGAGCAATTATCCGTGCTTGGTAGGCCGATTGTTAGACACAATAACTATATTGGCAGTCAACCGTGCGTTTTACTCCAAGGTTTACTCAGGTCTGTCAATTATTCCTAAAGAAGATTACTTATGGAAGATTACTTGAAAGTATAAAACAGGTACCATACTTGATTTTCATTATTATTACACTATTTTAATATAGCGCCTTATCTAATTATATAATTACTCTAAAGCGCTTAACATGTAAAACAAGGGCAATGTAAAAACGAACATTATATAAATTGAAAGGTCACAAAAATAATAATCATCTAAAATCAAAATGGGAGGTATTAGTAATTTTCTTTTCTTTTGTATTATCATTTTTGTTGAAACAGAAAATAACTGGATACATTATAAATCAAAAGCAAGTTTAAAAAGATGTGTTTTTAGCTTTCACAGATTTCATCTGGAGAACTTGCATTGAAATTTGGCAGAGAAAAGCTGGATATTGAGACACGGTGATACTGACCTTTTGTATTTCTGACAATTGAATTTGTTTTGATACTACCAAATTTGGAACATTACAACTTCTACATCCAGTAGTAATTTAAATTTAATATAAGATTTATCTTTTTTAATTTCTGATTAAATATCGTAAGTACGAATAGAATGGCAGCCAAAAGCGGAAACAAGTGGATTGAGTATTGTTTGGAGAATTCCGCAGAGGTAAGTAGGTTTATCAACACCATGCAAGTAAAGCAGACGTTGCCAAGGGTGGGCGCTATCGTTGACCTTCGGATTCCGGAAGAGTATCAAGGATTTAATATTCCGGATGACGAGAATGACGATCTGGCGTCACATTTGGTCATGAAGTACAAGGCCCTGCAGTAATTAGACGCCTACAGCGCGGACAGGATAGGGCAGGTATGTAATTTTATTTCAGGTCGTGTATCGGAGATGGAGAAGGCAGCAAGACCGCTTCAATCATCTGCATCGACCATAGACAAAGGGACGGACACCAGGAAGAGGAAGAAAAGACGCATGCCAGCGGATACCAATCTAAGGAAAAGGAGGACAGTGACAAGGAAAGATCAGACTTGAACGGCGAGTACAAGTAATATATATTATTCTTTCTATACATGCACAGGGTTCGAGCATTGTTTCTTTACATGAGCAAAGTATTATTGATCTGTCCCATCGTATTTGTTTGTAGATTTAAAAATCTAATTATATATTCTTTCTCGTCTCATCAAGACGAAAAGGTTGATGAAAATAAATCAGGGAGTTGCTTCGGAAAATCTGCAGTCAAGCTGGTAGTGGGCGCCAGGCGGCCATTGGAGGCAAATAGCACTCCAGATTCTCCATACCTATTGAGGGCTAGTGATTTCATTTCTGAAGCAATTGCATCCATACTTACATCATTTTGCTAGTCTCTGCAAGCGAAATAAAATGGTATAACGAACTTAAAGATACCTCAATCAATAAAAGTCATTACTTTTGACAATATGTATACCGTCCTGCTCAATAAAAATATATATCGTGTATAAGAATTTGTTTTATTATAGTGGAGGAATTCAACACTTCTTTATGTCATTTTCGTCGTCTCAAACGGATGAGAAACAAGATGCAATCAGCATTGTGATAGCTGAAACAATATAAAAGTTAGTCACGGATAACTTTGCCATTTGGACTTGGACATTTGTTGTCGAGAAATAAACATCCAGCATTTTAGTGGCTCATTGCCTCATTTCTCAACTTAAAGCAAGTTTAAAAAGATGTGTTTTTAGCTTTCACAGATTTCATCTGGAGAACTTGTATTGAAATTTGGCAGAGAAAAGCTGGATATTGAGACACGGTGATACTGACTTTTTGTATTTCTGACAATTGAATTTGTTTTGATACTACCAAATTTGGAACATTACAATTTCTACATCCAGTAGTAATTTAAATTTAATATAAGATTTATCTTTTTTAATTTCTGATTAAATATTGTAAGTACGAATAGAATGGCAGCCAAAGGCGGAAACAAGTGGATTGAGTATTGTTTGGAGAATTCCGCAGAGGTATACACAATGCAGGTAAAGCAGACGTTGCCAAGGGTGGGCGCTATCCTTGACCTTCGGATTCCGGAAGAGTATCAAGGATTTAATATTCCGGATGACGAGAATGACGATCTGGCGTCACATTTGGTCATGAAGTACAAGGCCCTGCACTAATTAGACGCCTACAGCGCGGACAGGATAGGGCAGGTATGTAATTTTATTTCAGGTCGTGTATCGGAGATGGAGAAGGCAGCAAGACCGCTTCAATCATCTGCATCGACCATAGACAAAGGGACGGACACCAGGAAGAGGAAGAAAAGACGCATGCCAGCGGATACCAATCTAAGGAAAAGGAGGACAGTGACAAGGAAAGATCAGACTTGAACGGCGAGTACAAGTAATATATATTATTCTTTCTATACATGCACAGGGTTCGAGCATTGTTTCTTTACATGAGCAAAGTATTATTGAGCTGTCCCATCGTATTTGTTTGTAGATTCAAAAATCTAATTATATATTCTTTCTCGTCTCATCAAGACGAAAGGTTGATGAAAATAAATCAGGGAGTTGCTTCGGAAAATCTGCAGTCAAGCTGGTAGTGGGCGCCAGGCGGCCATTGTAGGCAAATAGCACTCCAGATTCTCCATACCTATTGAGGGCTAGTGATTTCATTTCTGAAGCAATTGCATCCATCCTTATATCATTTTGCTGGTTTCGTCAAGCGAAATAAAATGGTATAACGAACTTAAAGATACCTCAATCAATAAAAGTCATTATTTTTGACAATATGTATACTGTGCTGCTCAATAAAAATACATATCGTGTATATTGATTGATTATTGCTTTCCGCCACACTCAACAATTTTTCAGTTATCTGGTGGCGTCCAGCTTTTGTTGGTGGAGGAGAGAACCCAGATACAATGTACCTGGGAAGAGACCACCGACCTTCCGCAAGTAAACTGGCAAACTTGCTCACATAACGCCGCGGCCGAGATTCGAACACGCGCCGAAAAAGGTGAGAGGGTTTGTGATTTTGAGCCCGATGCTCTAACCAATCGGCCACGGAGGCCCCTACTATATCGTGTATAAGAATTTTTTGTTATTGTGGAGCAATTCAACACTTTGTTATGTCATTTTCGTCGTCTCAAACGGATGAGAAACAAGATGCAATCAGCATTGTGATAGCTGAAACAATATAAAAGTTATTCACGGATAACTTTGCCATTTGGACTTGGACGTTTGTTGTCGAGAAATAAAAATCCAGCATTTTAGTGGCTCATTGCCTCATTTCTCAACTTATCTCCATGTTCTTTATAGCAATGTCTTGGTGTCATTGAGACGAACGAATTGATAAAAGGTTCAACGATATCGGACGAGACGTAAAAATGTGACGCCAGAAAAACTATATAAATCATACACCTAAAACAAAACTTTTTATTTCCTGGTGGATTTTGGAGTTCTTTATGTCATTTTGTTCTTCTCAAAACGCTTGAAAAGAACATGTGATCAGATTTGGCATATCTTTATTGACAACCTCATTCCCTGGCCATAAGTGAGTTTTGGACATTAGCGACCGGAGTGATATATACCGAAAATAGGAAAAAAATTGTCATTTGTGGAGCAATTCCAGACGTTTTTTTATATCACTGTCTTCGTCTCAACAAGACGAGTACGTGTATGTAAGAAAATATTTTGTGCGGTAAGAAATAAAGATTTAACGACCCAAAACCTTTGGAATTTGGAGTTCGGCATTTTAGTGGCAGGAATGAAAATGCTTTTTGGGGCCGATTTTCTTATCTTCTTACCCGCCTGAGTGACACGAGAATTATTTTCAACTTCACTCCCCGGCCTAGAACTAATCAGAGCAATTATCCGTGCTTGGTAGGCCGATTCTTAGACACAATAACTATATTGGCAGTCAACCGTGCGTTTTACTCCAAGGTTTACTCAGGTCTGTCAATTAAGGTAAGTAGGTTTATCAACACCATGCAGGTAAAGCAGACGTTGCCAAAGGTGGGCGCTATCGTTGACCTTCGGATTCCGGAAGAGTATCAAGGATTTAATATTCCGGATGACGAGAATGACGATCTGGCGTCACATTTGGTCATGAAGTACAAGGCCCTGCAGTAATTAAACGCCTACAGCGCGGACAGGATAGGGCAGGTATGTAACTTGATTTCAGGTCGTGTATCGGAGATGGAGAAGGCAGCAAGACCGCTTCAATCATCTGCATCGACCATAGACAAAGGGACGGACACCAGGAAGAGGAAGAAAAGACGCATGCCAGCGGATACCAATCTAAGGAAAAGGAGGACAGTGACAAGGAAAATGATAAGGAAAGATCAGACTTGAACGACGAGTACAAGTAATATATATTATGGAATATACACTATGGAATGCATTGCCTGATAACCTTCGTCGGTGTCAGACTTTGAACAGTTTTAAAACGCAATTAAAAACATATCTTTTTAGACTCGCTTATTATTAAATGTCTCAATTTTAATCATTTTCACTTTTACTTAATTTCAAAAAAAAAAAAAAAAAAAAAAAAAAAAAAAAAAAAAAATCATTTACTTCTAGTACTATGTAACCTGTCTTTTAAAAATTAGTATTTATGTAACCTGTCTTATGATTTATGATGTACAGCGCTTTAGAGCGATTATTTTGATCGAATAGGGCGCTTTATAAAATGATTATTATTATTATTATTATATATTATTCTTTCTATACATGCACAGGGTTCGAGCATTGTTTCTTTACATGAGCAAAGTATTATTGATCTGTCCCATCGTATTTGTTTGTAGATTCAAAAATCTAATTATATATTCTTTCTCGTCTCATCAAAACGAAAAGGTTGATGAAAATAAATCAGGGAGTTGCTTCGGAAAATCTGCAGTCAAGCTGGTAGTGGGCGCCAGGCGGCCATTGGAGGCAAATAGCACTCCAGATTCTCCATACCTATTGAGGGCTAGCGATTTCATTTCTGAAGCAATTGCATCCATACTTATATCATTTTGCTAGTCTCTTCAAGCGAAATAAAATGGTATAACGAACTTAAAGATACCTCAATCAATAAAAGTCATTACTTTTGACAATATGTATACCGTCCTGCTCAATAAAAATATATATCGTGTATAAGAATTTGTTTTTTTATAGTGGAGGAATTCAACACTTCTTTATGTCATTTTCGTCGTCTCAAACGGATGAGAAACAAGATGCAATCAGCATTGTGATAGCTGAAACAATATAAAAGTTAGTCACGGATAACTTTGCCATTTGGACTTGGACATTTGTTGTCGAGAAATAAACATCCAGCATTTTAGTGGCTCATTGCCTCATTTCTCAACTTAAAGCAAGTTTAAAAAGATGTGTTTTTAGCTTTCACAGATTTCATCTGGAGAACTTGCATTGAAATTTGGCAGAGAAAAGCTGGATATTGAGACACGGTGATACTGACCTTTTGTATTTCTGACAATTGAATTTGTTTTGATACTACCAAATTTGGAACATTACAATTTCTACATCCAGTAGTAATTTAAATTTAATATAAGATTTATCTTTTTTAATTTCTGATTAAATATTGTAAGTACGAATAGAAGGGTAGCCAAAAGCGGAAACAAGTGGATTGAGTATTGTTTGGAGAATTCCGCAGAGGTATACACAATGCAGGTAAAGCAGACGTTGCCAAGGGTGGGCGCTATCCTTGACCTTCGGATTCCGGAAGAGTATCAAGGATTTAATATTCCGGATGACGAGAATGACGATCTGGCGTCACATTTGGTCATGAAGTACAAGGCCCTGCAGTAATTAGACGCCTACAGCGCGGACAGGATAGGGCAGGTATGTAATTTTATTTCAGGTCGTGTATCGGAGATGGAGAAGGCAGCAAGACCGCTTCAATCATCTGCATCGACCATAGACAAAGGGACGGACACCAGGAAGAGGAAGAAAAGACGCAAGCCAGCGGATACCAATCGGAAAAGGAGGACAGTGACAAGGAAAATGATAAGGAAAGATCAGACTTGAACGGCGAGTACAAGTAATATATATTATTCTTTCTATACATGCACAGGGTTCGAGCATTGTTTCTTTACATGAGCAAAGTATTATTGAGCTGTCCCATCATATTTGTTTGTAGATTCAAAAATCTAATTATATATTCTTTCTCGTCTCATCAAGACGAAAAGGTTGATGAAAATAAATCAGGGAGTTGCTTCGGAAAATCTGCAGTCAAGCTGGTAGTGGGCGCCAGGCGGCCATTGTAGGCAAATAGCACTCCAGATTCTCCATACCTATTGAGGGCTAGTGATTTCATTTCTGAAGCAATTGCATCCATCCTTATATCATTTTGCTGGTTTCTTCAAGCGAAATAAAATGGTATAACGAACTTAAAGATACCTCAATCAATAAAAGTCATTATTTTTGACAATATGTATACTGTGCTGCTCAATAAAAATATATATCGTGTATAAGAATTTGTTTTTATTGTGTAGCAATTCAACACTTCTTTATGTCATTTTCGTCGTCTCAAACGGATGAGAAACAAGATGCAATCAGCATTGTGATAGCTGAAACAATATAAAAGTTATTCACGGATAACTTTGCCATTTGGACTTGGACGTTTGTTGTCGAGAGATAAAAATCCAGCATTTTAGTGGCTCATTGCCTCATTTCTCAACTTATCTCCATGTTCTTTATAGCAATGTCTTGGTGTCATTGAGACGAACGAATTGATAAAAGGTTCAACGATATCGGACGAGACGTAAAAATGTGACGCCAGAAAAACTATATAAATCATACACCTAAAACAAAACTTTTTATTTCCTGGTGGATTTTGGAGTTCTTTATGTCATTTTGTTCTTCTCAAAACGCTTGAAAAGAACATGTGATCAGATTTGGCATATCTTTATTGACAACCTCATTCTCTGGCCATAAGTGAGTTTTGGACATTAGCGACCGGAGTGATATATACCGAAAATAGGAAAAAAATTGTCATTTGTGGAGCAATTCCAGACCTTTTTTTATATCACTGTCTTCGTCTCAACAAGACGAGTACGTGTATGTAAGAAAATATTTTGTGCGGTAAGAAATAAAGATTTAACGACCCAAAACCTTTGGAATTTGGAGTTCGGCATTTTAGTGGCAGGAATGAAAATGCTTTTTGGGGCCGATTTTCTTATCTTCTTACCCGCCTGAGTGACACGAGAATTATTTTCAACTTCACTCCCCGGCCTAGAACTAATCAGAGCAATTATCCGTGCTTGGTAGGCCGATTCTTAGACACAATAACTATATTGGCAGTCAACCGTGCGTTTTACTCCAAGGTTTACTCAGGTCTGTCAATTAAGGTAAGTAGGTTTATCAACACCATGCAGGTAAAGCAGACGTTGCCAAAGGTGGGCGCTATCGTTGACCTTCGGATTCCGGAAGAGTATCAAGGATTTAATATTCCGGATGACGAGAATGACGATCTGGCGTCACATTTGGTCATGAAGTACAAGGCCCTGCAGTAATTAAACGCCTACAGCGCGGACAGGATAGGGCAGGTATGTAACTTGATTTCAGGTCGTGTATCGGAGATGGAGAAGGCAGCAAGACCGCTTCAATCATCTGCATCGACCATAGACAAAGGGACGGACACCAGGAAGAGGAAGAAAAGACGCATGCCAGCGGATACCAATCTAAGGAAAAGGAGGACAGTGACAAGGAAAATGATAAGGAAAGATCAGACTTGAACGACGAGTACAAGTAATATATATTATGGAATATACACTATGGAATGCATTGCCTGATAACCTTCGTCGGTGTCAGACTTTGAACAGTTTTAAAACGCAATTAAAAACATATCTTTTTAGACTAGCTTATTATTAAATGTCTCAATTTTAATCATTTTCACTTTTACTTAATTTCAAAAAAAAAAAAAAAAAAAAAAAAAAAAAAAAAAAATCATTTACTTCTAGTACTATGTAACCTGTCTTTTAAAAATTAGTATTTATGTAACCTGTCTTATGATTTATGATGTACAGCGCTTTAGAGCGATTATTTTGATCGAATAGGGCGCTTTATAAAATGATTATTATTATTATTATTATATATTATTCTTTCTATACATGCACAGGGTTCGAGCATTGTTTCTTTACATGAGCAAAGTATTATTGATCTGTCCCATCGTATTTGTTTGTAGATTCAAAAATCTAATTATATATTCTTTCTCGTCTCATCAAAACGAAAAGGTTGATGAAAATAAATCAGGGAGTTGCTTCGGAAAATCTGCAGTCAAGCTGGTAGTGGGCGCCAGGCGGCCATTGGAGGCAAATAGCACTCCAGATTCTCCATACCTATTGAGGGCTAGCGATTTCATTTCTGAAGCAATTGCATCCATACTTATATCATTTTGCTAGTCTCTTCAAGCGAAATAAAATGGTATAACGAACTTAAAGATACCTCAATCAATAAAAGTCATTACTTTTGACAATATGTATACCGTCCTGCTCAATAAAAATATATATCGTGTATAAGAATTTGTTTTTTTATAGTGGAGGAATTCAACACTTCTTTATGTCATTTTCGTCGTCTCAAACGGATGAGAAACAAGATGCAATCAGCATTGTGATAGCTGAAACAATATAAAAGTTAGTCACGGATAACTTTGCCATTTGGACTTGGACATTTGTTGTCGAGAAATAAACATCCAGCATTTTAGTGGCTCATTGCCTCATTTCTCAACTTAAAGCAAGTTTAAAAAGATGTGTTTTTAGCTTTCACAGATTTCATCTGGAGAACTTGCATTGAAATTTGGCAGAGAAAAGCTGGATATTGAGACACGGTGATACTGACCTTTTGTATTTCTGACAATTGAATTTGTTTTGATACTACCAAATTTGGAACATTACAATTTCTACATCCAGTAGTAATTTAAATTTAATATAAGATTTATCTTTTTTAATTTCTGATTAAATATTGTAAGTACGAATAGAAGGGTAGCCAAAAGCGGAAACAAGTGGATTGAGTATTGTTTGGAGAATTCCGCAGAGGTATACACAATGCAGGTAAAGCAGACGTTGCCAAGGGTGGGCGCTATCCTTGACCTTCGGATTCCGGAAGAGTATCAAGGATTTAATATTCCGGATGACGAGAATGACGATCTGGCGTCACATTTGGTCATGAAGTACAAGGCCCTGCAGTAATTAAACGCCTACAGCGCGGACAGGATAGGGCAGGTATGTAACTTGATTTCAGGTCGTGTATCGGAGATGGAGAAGGCAGCAAGACCGCTTCAATCATCTGCATCGACCATAGACAAAGGGACGGACACCAGGAAGAGGAAGAAAAGACGCATGCCAGCGGATACCAATCTAAGGAAAAGGAGGACAGTGACAAGGAAAATGATAAGGAAAGATCAGACTTGAACGACGAGTACAAGTAATATATATTATGGAATATACACTATGGAATGCATTGCCTGATAACCTTCGTCGGTGTCAGACTTTGAACAGTTTTAAAACGCAATTAAAAACATATCTTTTTAGACTAGCTTATTATTAAATGTCTCAATTTTAATCATTTTCACTTTTACTTAATTTCAAAAAAAAAAAAAAAAAAAAAAAAAAAAAAAAAAAAAAAAATCATTTACTTTTAGTACTATGTAACCTGTCTTTTAAAAATTAGTATTTATGTAACCTGTCTTATGATTTATGATGTACAGCGCTTTAGAGCGATTATTTTGATCGAATAGGGCGCTTTATAAAATGATTATTATTATTATTATTATATATTATTCTTTCTATACATGCACAGGGTTCGAGCATTGTTTCTTTACATGAGCAAAGTATTATTGATCTGTCCCATCGTATTTGTTTGTAGATTCAAAAATCTAATTATATATTCTTTCTCGTCTCATCAAAACGAAAAGGTTGATGAAAATAAATCAGGGAGTTGCTTCGGAAAATCTGCAGTCAAGCTGGTAGTGGGCGCCAGGCGGCCATTGGAGGCAAATAGCACTCCAGATTCTCCATACCTATTGAGGGCTAGCGATTTCATTTCTGAAGCAATTGCATCCATACTTATATCATTTTGCTAGTCTCTTCAAGCGAAATAAAATGGTATAACGAACTTAAAGATACCTCAATCAATAAAAGTCATTACTTTTGACAATATGTATACCGTCCTGCTCAATAAAAATATATATCGTGTATAAGAATTTGTTTTTTTATAGTGGAGGAATTCAACACTTCTTTATGTCATTTTCGTCGTCTCAAACGGATGAGAAACAAGATGCAATCAGCATTGTGATAGCTGAAACAATATAAAAGTTAGTCACGGATAACTTTGCCATTTGGACTTGGACATTTGTTGTCGAGAAATAAACATCCAGCATTTTAGTGGCTCATTGCCTCATTTCTCAACTTAAAGCAAGTTTAAAAAGATGTGTTTTTAGCTTTCACAGATTTCATCTGGAGAACTTGCATTGAAATTTGGCAGAGAAAAGCTGGATATTGAGACACGGTGATACTGACCTTTTGTATTTCTGACAATTGAATTTGTTTTGATACTACCAAATTTGGAACATTACAATTTCTACATCCAGTAGTAATTTAAATTTAATATAAGATTTATCTTTTTTAATTTCTGATTAAATATTGTAAGTACGAATAGAAGGGTAGCCAAAAGCGGAAACAAGTGGATTGAGTATTGTTTGGAGAATTCCGCAGAGGTATACACAATGCAGGTAAAGCAGACGTTGCCAAGGGTGGGCGCTATCCTTGACCTTCGGATTCCGGAAGAGTATCAAGGATTTAATATTCCGGATGACGAGAATGACGATCTGGCGTCACATTTGGTCATGAAGTACAAGGCCCTGCAGTAATTAGACGCCTACAGCGCGGACAGGATAGGGCAGGTATGTAATTTTATTTCAGGTCGTGTATCGGAGATGGAGAAGGCAGCAAGACCGCTTCAATCATCTGCATCGACCATAGACAAAGGGACGGACACCAGGAAGAGGAAGAAAAGACGGAAGCCAGCGGATACCAATCGGAAAAGGAGGACAGTGACAAGGAAAATGATAAGGAAAGATCAGACTTGAACGGCGAGTACAAGTAATATATATTATTCTTTCTATACATGCACAGGGTTCGAGCATTGTTTCTTTACATGAGCAAAGTATTATTGAGCTGTCCCATCATATTTGTTTGTAGATTCAAAAATCTAATTATATATTCTTTCTCGTCTCATCAAGACGAAAAGGTTGATGAAAATAAATCAGGGAGTTGCTTCGGAAAATCTGCAGTCAAGCTGGTAGTGGGCGCCAGGCGGCCATTGTAGGCAAATAGCACTCCAGATTCTCCATACCTATTGAGGGCTAGTGATTTCATTTCTGAAGCAATTGCATCCATCCTTATATCATTTTGCTGGTTTCTTCAAGCGAAATAAAATGGTATAACGAACTTAAAGATACCTCAATCAATAAAAGTCATTATTTTTGACAATATGTATACTGTGCTGCTCAATAAAAATATATATCGTGTATAAGAATTTGTTTTTATTGTGTAGCAATTCAACACTTCTTTATGTCATTTTCGTCGTCTCAAACGGATGAGAAACAAGATGCAATCAGCATTGTGATAGCTGAAACAATATAAAAGTTATTCACGGATAACTTTGCCATTTGGAATTGGACATTTTTTGTCGAGAAATCAAAATCCACCATTTTGGTGGCTCATTGCCTCATTTCTTAACTTATATCCATGTTCTTTATAGAAATGTCTTGGTGTCATTGAGACGAACAAATTGTTATAAGGTTCAACGATATCGGACGAGACGTAAAAATTTGACGCCAGAAAAACTACATGTATATAAATCATACACCCAAAACAAAACTTTTTATTTCCTGGTGGATTTTGGAGTTCTTTATGTCATTTTGTTCTTCTCAAAACGCTTGAAAAGAACATGTGATCAGATTTGGCATATCTTTATTGACAACCTCATTCTCTGGCCATAAGTGAGTTTTGGACATTAGCGTCCGGAGTTATATATACCGAAAATAGGAAAAAAATTGTCATTTGTGGAGGAATTCCAGACCTTTTTTTATATCAATGTCTTCGTCTCAAACAGACGAGAACGTGTATGTAAGAAAATATTTTGTGCGGTAAGAAATAAAGATTTAACGACCCAAAACCTTTGGAATTTGGAGTTCGGCATTTTAGTGGCAGGAATGAAAATGCTTTTTGGGAGCGATTTTCTTATCTTCTTACCCGCCTGAGTGACACGAGAATTATTTTCAACTTCACTCCCCGGCCTAGAACTAATCAGGGCAATTATCCGTGCTTGGTAGGCCGATTGTTAGACACAATAACTATATTGGCAGTCAACCGTGCGTTTTACTCCAAGGTTTACTCAAGTCTGTCAATTATTCCTAAAGAAGATTACTTATGGAAGATTACTTGAAAGTATAAAACAGGTACCATACTTGATTTTCATTATCATTACACTATTTTAATATAGCGCCTTATCTAATTATATAATTACTCTAAAGCGCTTAACATGTAAAACAAGGGCAATGTAAAAACGAACATTATATAAATTGAAAGGTCACAAAAATAATAATCATCTAAAATCAAAATGGGAGGTATTAGTAATTTTTTTTTCTTTTGTATTATCATTTTTGTTAAAACAGAAAATAACTGGATACATTATAAATCAAAAGCAAGTTTAAAAAGATGTGTTTTTAGCTTTCACAGATTTCATCTGGAGAACTTGCATTGAAATTTGGCAGAGAAAAGCTGGATATTGAGACACGGTGATACTGACCTTTTGTATTTCTGACAATTGAATTTGTTTTGATACTACCAAATTTGGAACATTACAACTTCTACATCCAGTAGTAATTTAAATTTAATATAAGATTTATCTTTTTTAATTTCTGATTAAATATTGTAAGTACGAATAGAATGGCAGCCAAAAGCGGAAACAAGTGGATTGAGTATTGTTTGGATAATTCCGCAGAGGTAAGTAGGTTTATCAACACCATGCAAGTAAAGCAGACGTTGCCAAGGGTGGGCGCTATCGTTGACCTTCGGATTCCGGAAGAGTATCAAGGATTTAATATTCCGGATGACGAGAATGACGATCTGGCGTCACAATTGGTCATGAAGTACAAGGCCCTGCACTAATTAGACGCCTACAGCGCGGACAGGATAGGGCAGGTATGTAATTTTATTTCAGGTCGTGTATCGGAGATGGAGAAGGCAGCAAGACCGCTTCAATCATCTGCATCGACCATAGACAAAGGGACGGACACCAGGAAGAGGAAGAAAAGACGCATGCCAGCGAATACCAATCTAAGGAAAAGGAGGACAGTGACAAGGAAAATGATAAGGAAAGATCAGACTTGAACGGCGAGTACAAGTAATATATATTATTCTTTCTATACATGCACAGGGTTCGAGCATTGTTTCTTTACATGAGCAAAGTATTATTGATCTGTCGCATCATATTTGTTTGTAGATTCAAAAATCTAATTATATATTCTTTCTCGTCTCATTAAGACGAAAAGGTTGATGAAAATAAATCAGGGAGTTGCTTCGGAAAATCTGCAGTCAAGCTGGTAGTGGGCGCCAGGCGGTCATTGGAGGCAAATAGCACTCCAGATTCTCCATACCTATTGAGGGCTAGTGATTTCATTTCTGAAGCAATTGCATCCATACTTATATCATTTTGCTGGCTTCTTCAAGCGAAATAAAATGGTATAACGAACTTAAAGATACCTCAATCAATAAAAGTCATTATTTTTGACAATATGTATACTGTGTTGCTCAATAAAAATATCTATCGTGTATAAGAATTTTTTTTATTGTGGAGCAATTCAACACTTTTTTATGTCATTTTCGTCGTCTCAAACGGATGAGAAACAAGATGCAATCAGCATTGTGATAGCTGAAACAATATAAAAGTTATTCACGGATAACTTTGCCATTTGGAATTGGACATTTTTTGTCGAGAAATCAAAATCCACCATTTTGGTGGCTCATTGCCTCATTTCTTAACTTATATCCATGTTCTTTATAGAAATGTCTTGGTGTCATTGAGACGAACAAATTGTTATAAGGTTCAACGATATCGGACGAGACGTAAAAATTTGACGCCAGAAAAACTACATGTATATAAATCATACACCCAAAACAAAACGTTTTATTTCCTGGTGGATTTTGGAGTTCTTTATGTCATTTTGTTCTTCTCAAAACGCTTGAAAAGAACATGTGATCAGATTTGGCAGATCTTTATTGACAACCTCATTCTCTGGCCATAAGTGAGTTTTGGACATTAGCGTCCGGAGTTATATATACCGAAAATAGGAAAAAAAATGTCATTTGTGGAGCAATTCCAGACCTTTTATTATATCACTGTCTTCGTCTCAAACAGACGAGAACGTGTGTGTAAGAAAAGATTTTGTGCGGTAAGAAATAACGATTTAACGACCCAAAACCTTTGGAATTTGGAGTTCGGCATTTTAGTGGCAGGAATGAAAATGCTTTTTGGGGCCGATTTTCTTATCTTCTTACCCGCCTGAGTGACACGAGAATTATTTTCAACTTCACTCCCCGGCCTAGAACTAATCAGGGCAATTATCCGTGCTTGGTAGGCCGATTCTTAGACACAATAACTATATTGGCAGTCAACCGTGCGTTTTACTCCAAGGTTTACTCAGGTCTGTCAATTAAGGTAAGTAGGTTTATCAACACCATGCAGGGAAAGCAGACGTTGCCAAAGGTGGGCGCTATCCTTGACCTTCGGATTCCGGAAGAGTATCAAGGATTTAATATTCCGGATGACGAGAATGACGATCTGGCGTCACATTTGGTCATGAAGTACAAGGCCCTGCAGTAATTAAACGCCTACGGCGCGGACAGGATAGGGCAGGTATGTAACTTTATTTCAGGTCGTGTATCGGAGATGGAGAAGGCAGCAAGACCGCTTCAATCATCTGCATCGACCATAGACAAAGGGACGGACACCAGGAAGAGGAAGAAAAGACGCTTGCCAGCGGATACCAATCTAAGGAAAAGGAGGACAGTGACAAGGAAAATGATAAGGAAAGATCAGACTTGAACGGCGAGTACAAGTAATATATATTATTCTTTCTATACATGCACAGGGTTCGAGCATTGTTTCTTTACATGAGCAAAGTATTATTGATCTGTCCCATCATATTTGTTTGTAGATTCAAAAATCTAATTATATATTCTTTCTCGTCTCATCAAGACGAAAAGGTTGATGAAAATAAATCAGGGAGTTGCTTCGGAAAATCTGCAGTCAAGCTGGTAGTGGGCGCCAGGCGGCCATTGTAGGCAAATAGCACTCCAGATTCTCCATACCTATTGAGGGCTAGTGATTTCATTTCTGAAGCAATTGCATCCATACTTATATCATTTTGCTAGTCTCTTCAAGCGAAATAAAATGGTATAACGAACTTAAAGATACCTCAATCAATAAAAGTCATTACTTTTGACAATATGTATACCGTCCTGCTCAATAAAAAATATATATCGTGTATAAGAATTTGTTTTTTTATAGTGGAGGAATTCAACACTTCTTTATGTCATTTTCGTCGTCTCAAACGGATGAGAAACAAGATGCAATCAGCATTGTGATAGCTGAAACAATATAAAAGTTAGTCACGGATAACTTTGCCATTTGGACTTGGACATTTGTTGTCGAGAAATAAAGATCCAGCATTTTAGTGGCTCATTGCCTCATTTCTCAACTTAAAGCAAGGTTAAAAAGATGTGTTTTTAGCTTTCACAGATTTCATCTGGAGAACTTGCATTGAAATTTGGCAGAGAAAAGCTGGATATTGAGACACGGTGATACTGACCTTTTGTATTTCTGACAATTGAATTTGTTTTGATACTACCAAATTTGGAACATTACAATTTCTACATCCAGTAGTAATTTAAATTTAATATAAGATTTATCTTTTTTAATTTCTGATTAAATATTGTAAGTACGAATAGAAGGGTAGTCAAAAGCGGAAACAAGTGGATTGAGTATTGTTTGGAGAATTCCGCAGAGGTATACACAATGCAGGTAAAGCAGACGTTGCCAAGGGTGGGCGCTATCCTTGACCTTCGGATTCCGGAAGAGTATCAAGGATTTAATATTCCGGATGACGAGAATGACGATAATGACGATCTGGCGTCACATTTGGTCATGAAGCACAAGGCCCTGCAGTAATTAGACGCCTACAGCGCGGACAGGATAGGGCAGGTATGTAATTTTATTTCAGGTCGTGTATCGGAGATGGAGAAGGCAGCAAGACCGCTTCAATCATCTGCATCGACCATAGACAAAGGGACGGACACCAGGAAGAGGAAGAAAAGACGGAAGCCAGCGGATAACAATCGGAAAAGGAGGACAGTGACAAGGAAAATGATAAGGAAAGATCAGACTTGAACGGCGAGTGCAAGTAATATATATTATTCTTTCTATACATGCACAGGGTTCGAGCATTGTTTCGTTACATGAGCAAAGTATTATTGAGCTGTCCCATCATATTTGTTTGTAGATTCAAAAATCTAATTATATATTCTTTCTCGTTTCATCAAGACGAAAAGGTTGATGAAAATAAATCAGGGAGTTGCTTCGGAAAATCTGCAGTCAAGCTGGTAGTGGGCGCCAGGCGGCCATTGTAGGCAAATAGCACTCCAGATTCTCCATACCTATTGAGGGCTAGTGATTTCATTTCTGAAGCAATTGCATCCATCCTTATATCATTTTGCTGGTTTCTTCAAGCGAAATAAAATGGTATAACGAACTTAAAGATACCTCAATCAATAAAAGTCATTATTTTTGACAATATGTATACTGTGCTGCTCAATAAAAATATATATCGTGTATAAGAATTTTTTTTTATTGTGTAGCAATTCAACACTTTTTTATGTCATTTTCGTCGTCTCAAACGGATGAGAAACAAGATGCAATCAGCATTGTGATAGCTGAAACAATATAAAAGTTATTCACGGATAACTTTGCCATTTGGAATTGGACATTTTTTGTCGAGAAATAAAAATCCAGCATTTTAGTGGCTCATTACCCCATTTCTTAACTTATATCCATGTTCTTTATAGAAATGTCTTGGTGTCATTGAGAAGAACAAATTGTTACAAGGTTCAACGATATCGGACGAGACGTAAAAATTTGACGCCAGAAAAACTACATGTATATAAATCATACACCCAAAACAAAACTTTTTATTTCCTGGTGGATTTTGGAGTTCTTTATGTCATTTTGTTCTTCTCAAAACGCTTGAAAAGAACATGTGATCAGATTTGGCATATCTTTATTGACAACCTCATTCTCTGGCCATAAGTGAGTTTTGGACATTAGCGTCCGGAGTTATATATACCGAAAATAGGAAAAAAATTGTCATTTGTGGAGGAATTCCAGACCTTTTTTTATATCACTGTCTTCGTCTCAAACAGACGAGAACGTGTATGTAAGAAAATATTTTGTGCGGTAAGAAATAAAGATTTAACGACCCAAAACCTTTGGAATTTGGAGTTCGGCATTTTAGTGGCAGGAATGAAAATGCTTTTTGGGGCCGATTTTCTTATCTTCTTACCCGCCTGAGTGACACGAGAATTATTTTCAACTTCACTCCCCGGCCTAGAACTAATCAGGGCAATTATCCGTGCTTGGTAGGCCGATTGTTAGACACAATAACTATATTGGCAGTCAACCGTGCGTTTTACTCCAAGGTTTACTCAGGTCTGTCAATTATTCCTAAAGAAGATTACTTATGGAAGATTACTTGAAAGTATAAAACAGGTACCATACTTGATTTTCATTATTATTTCATTATTATTATGCTATTTTTATATAGCGCCTTATCTAATTATATAATTACTCTAAAGCGCTTAACATGTAAAACAAGGGCAATGTAAAAACGAACATTATATAAATTGAAAGGTCACAAAAATAATAATAATCAAAAATCAAAATGGGAGGTATTAGTAATTTTTCTTTCTTTTGTATTATCATTTTTGTTAAAACAGAAAATAACTGGATACATTATAAATCAAAAGCAAGTTTAAAAAGATGTGTTTTTAGCTTTCACAGATTTCATCTGAAGAACTTGCATTGAAATTTGGCAGAGAAAAGCTGGATATTGAGACACGGTGATACTGATCTTTTGTATTTCTGACAATTGAATTTGTTTTGATACTACCAAATTTGGAACATTACAACTTCTACATCCAGTAGTAATTTAAATTTAATATAAGATTTATCTTTTTTAATTTCTGATTAAATATTTTAAGTACGAATAGAATGGCAGCCAAAAGCGGAAACAAGTGGATTGAGTATTGTTAGGAGAATTCCGCAGAGGTAAGTAGGTTTATCAACACAATGCAGGTAAAGCAGACGTTGCCAAGGGTGGGCGCTATCGTTGACCTTCGGATTCCGGAAGAGTATCAAGTATTTAATATTCCGGATGACGAGAATGACGATAATGACGATCTGGCGTCACATTTGGTCATGAAGTACAAGGCCCTGCAGTAATTAGACGCCTACAGCGCGGACAGGATAGGGCAGGTATGTAATTTTATTTCAGGTCGTGTATCGGAGATGGAGAAGGCAGCAAGACCGCTTCAATCATCTGCATCAACCATGGACAAAGGGACGGACACCAGGAAGAGGAAGAAAAGACGCATGCCAGCGGATACCAATCTAAGGAAAAGGAGGACAGTGACAAGGAAAATGATAAGGAAAGATCAGACTTGAACGGCGAATACAAGTAATATATATTATTCTTTCTATACATGCACAGGGTTCGAGCATTGTTTCTTTACATGAGCAAAGTATTATTGATCTGTCCCATCATATTTGTTTGTAGATTCAAAAATCTAATTATATATTCTTTCTCGTCTCATCAAGACGAAAAGGTTGATGAAAATAAATCAGGGAGTGGCTTCGGAAAATCTGCAGTCAAGCTGGTAGTGGGCGCCAGGCGGCCATTGTAGGCAAATAGCACTCCAGATTCTCCATACCTATTGAGGGCTAGTGATTTCATTTCTGAAGCAATTGCATCCATCCTTATATCATTTTGCTGGTTTCTTCAAGCGAAATAAAATGGTATAACGAACTTAAAGATACCTCAATCAATAAAAGTCATTATTTTTGACAATATGTATACTGTGCTGCTCAATAAAAATATATATCGTGTATAAGAATTTTTTTTTATTGTGTAGCAATTCAACACTTCTTTATGTCATTTTCGTCGTCTCAAACGGATGAGAAACAAGATGCAATCAGCATTGTGATAGCTGAAACAATATAAAAGTTATTCACGGATAACTTTGCCATTTGGAATTGGACATTTTTTGTCGAGAAATAAAAATCCAGCATTTTAGTGGCTCATTACCCCATTTCTTAACTTATATCCATGTTCTTTATAGAAATGTCTTGGTGTCATTGAGACGAACAAATTGTTACAAGGTTCAACGATATCGGACGAGACGTAAAAATTTGACGCCAGAAAAACTACATGTATATAAATCATACACCCAAAACAAAACTTTTTATTTCCTGGTGGATTTTGGAGTTCTTTATGTCATTTTGTTCTTCTCAAAACGCTTGAAAAGAACATGTGATCAGATTTGGCATATCTTTATTGACAACCTCATTCTCTGGCCATAAGTGAGTTTTGGACATTAGCGTCCGGAGTTATATATACCGAAAATAGGAAAAAAATTGTCATTTGTGGAGGAATTCCAGACCTTTTTTTATATCACTGTCTTCGTCTCAAACAGACGAGAACGTGTATGTAAGAAAATATTTTGTGCGGTAAGAAATAAAGATTTAACGACCCAAAACCTTTGGAATTTGGAGTTCGGCATTTTAGTGGCAGGAATGAAAATGCTTTTTGGGGCCGATTTTCTTATCTTCTTACCCGCCTGAGTGACACGAGAATTATTTTCAACTTCACTCCCCGGCCTAGAACTAATCAGGGCAATTATCCGTGCTTGGTAGGCCGATTGTTAGACACAATAACTATATTGGCAGTCAACCGTGCGTTTTACTCCAAGGTTTACTCAGGTCTGTCAATTATTCCTAAAGAAGATTACTTATGGAAGATTACTTGAAAGTATAAAACAGGTACCATACTTGATTTTCATTATTATTTCATTATTATTATGCTATTTTTATATAGCGCCTTATCTAATTATATAATTACTCTAAAGCGCTTAACATGTAAAACAAGGGCAATGTAAAAACGAACATTATATAAATTGAAAGGTCACAAAAATAATAATAATCAAAAATCAAAATGGGAGGTATTAGTAATTTTTCTTTCTTTTGTATTATCATTTTTGTTAAAACAGAAAATAACTGGATACATTATAAATCAAAAGCAAGTTTAAAAAGATGTGTTTTTAGCTTTCACAGATTTCATCTGAAGAACTTGCATTGAAATTTGGCAGAGAAAAGCTGGATATTGAGACACGGTGATACTGATCTTTTGTATTTCTGACAATTGAATTTGTTTTGATACTACCAAATTTGGAACATTACAACTTCTACATCCAGTAGTAATTTAAATTTAATATAAGATTTATCTTTTTTAATTTCTGATTAAATATTTTAAGTACGAATAGAATGGCAGCCAAAAGCGGAAACAAGTGGATTGAGTATTGTTAGGAGAATTCCGCAGAGGTAAGTAGGTTTATCAACACAATGCAGGTAAAGCAGACGTTGCCAAGGGTGGGCGCTATCGTTGACCTTCGGATTCCGGAAGAGTATCAAGTATTTAATATTCCGGATGACGAGAATGACGATAATGACGATCTGGCGTCACATTTGGTCATGAAGTACAAGGCCCTGCAGTAATTAGACGCCTACAGCGCGGACAGGATAGGGCAGGTATGTAATTTTATTTCAGGTCGTGTATCGGAGATGGAGAAGGCAGCAAGACCGCTTCAATCATCTGCATCAACCATGGACAAAGGGACGGACACCAGGAAGAGGAAGAAAAGACGCATGCCAGCGGATACCAATCTAAGGAAAAGGAGGACAGTGACAAGGAAAATGATAAGGAAAGATCAGACTTGAACGGCGAATACAAGTAATATATATTATTCTTTCTATACATGCACAGGGTTCGAGCATTGTTTCTTTACATGAGCAAAGTATTATTGATCTGTCCCATCATATTTGTTTGTAGATTCAAAAATCTAATTATATATTCTTTCTCGTCTCATCAAGACGAAAAGGTTGATGAAAATAAATCAGGGAGTGGCTTCGGAAAATCTGCAGTCAAGCTGGTAGTGGGCGCCAGGCGGCCATTGTAGGCAAATAGCACTCCAGATTCTCCATACCTATTGAGGGCTAGTGATTTCATTTCTGAAGCAATTGCATCCATCCTTATATCATTTTGCTGGTTTCTTCAAGCGAAATAAAATGGTATAACGAACTTAAAGATACCTCAATCAATAAAAGTCATTATTTTTGACAATATGTATACTGTGCTGCTCAATAAAAATATATATCGTGTATAAGAATTTTTTTTTATTGTGTAGCAATTCAACACTTCTTTATGTCATTTTCGTCGTCTCAAACGGATGAGAAACAAGATGCAATCAGCATTGTGATAGCTGAAACAATATAAAAGTTATTCACGGATAACTTTGCCATTTGGAATTGGACATTTTTTGTCGAGAAATAAAAATCCAGCATTTTAGTGGCTCATTACCCCATTTCTTAACTTATATCCATGTTCTTTATAGAAATGTCTTGGTGTCATTGAGACGAACAAATTGTTACAAGGTTCAACGATATCGGACGAGACGTAAAAATTTGACGCCAGAAAAACTACATGTATATAAATCATACACCCAAAACAAAACTTTTTATTTCCTGGTGGATTTTGGAGTTCTTTATGTCATTTTGTTCTTCTCAAAACGCTTGAAAAGAACATGTGATCAGATTTGGCATATCTTTATTGACAACCTCATTCTCTGGCCATAAGTGAGTTTTGGACATTAGCGTCCGGAGTTATATATACCGAAAATAGGAAAAAAATTGTCATTTGTGGAGGAATTCCAGACCTTTTTTTATATCACTGTCTTCGTCTCAAACAGACGAGAACGTGTATGTAAGAAAATATTTTGTGCGGTAAGAAATAAAGATTTAACGACCCAAAACCTTTGGAATTTGGAGTTCGGCATTTTAGTGGCAGGAATGAAAATGCTTTTTGGGAGCGATTTTCTTATCTTCTTACCCGCCTGAGTGACACGAGAATTATTTTCAACTTCACTCCCCGGCCTAGAACTAATCAGGGCAATTATCCGTGCTTGGTAGGCCGATTGTTAGACACAATAACTATATTGGCAGTCAACCGTGCGTTTTACTCCAAGGTTTACTCAAGTCTGTCAATTATTCCTAAAGAAGAGTACTTATGGAAGATTACTTGAAAGTATAAAACAGGTACCATACTTGATTTTCATTATTATTACACTATTTTAATATAGCGCCTTATCTAATTATATAATTACTCTAAAGCGCTTAACATGTAAAACAAGGGCAATGTAAAAACGAACATTATATAAATTGAAAGGTCACAAAAATAATAATCATCTAAAATCAAAATGGGAGGTATTAGTAATTTTTTTTTCTTTTGTATTATCATTTTTGTTAAAACAGAAAATAACTGGATACATTATAAATCAAAAGCAAGTTTAAAAAGATGTGTTTTTAGCTTTCACAGATTTCATCTGGAGAACTTGCATTGAAATTTGGCAGAGAAAAGCTGGATATTGAGACACGGTGATACTGACCTTTTGTATTTCTGACAATTGAATTTGTTTTGATACTACCAAATTTGGAACATTACAACTTCTACATCCAGTAGTAATTTAAATTTAATATAAGATTTATCTTTTTTAATTTCTGATTAAATATTGTAAGTACGAATAGAATGGCAGCCAAAAGCGGAAACAAGTGGATTGAGTATTGTTTGGATAATTCCGCAGAGGTAAGTAGGTTTATCAACACCATGCAAGTAAAGCAGACGTTGCCAAGGGTGGGCGCTATCGTTGACCTTCGGATTCCGGAAGAGTATCAAGGATTTAATATTCCGGATGTCGAGAATGACGATCTGGCGTCACAATTGGTCATGAAGTACAAGGCCCTGCAAGCCGCCCGCGTGGCGCAGTGGTTAGAGCGTCGGGCTCAAAGATCTGATGATCCTTGAGTCGGGGGGTTCGAATCCCACTGTGGGACGTGGGTGCCGGTCTTTCGGATGAGACCGTATAAACCGAGGTCCCGTGTCGCAGTAGGTGTGGCACGATAAAGATCCCTCCCTGCTCAAAGGCCCTGAGTGCCGAGCATAGGCCTAAATTTGCAGCCCTGTCACCGGTAATGGTGACAGCCGCCGGATAGCTGAAAAATTGCTCAGGCGGCTATAAACAAACAAACAAACAAACAAGGCCCTGCACTAATTAGACGCCTACAGCGCGGACAGGATAGGGCAGGTATGTAATTTTATTTCAGGTCGTGTATCGGAGATGGAGAAGGCAGCAAGACCGCTTCAATCATCTGCATCGACCATAGACAAAGGGACGGACACCAGGAAGAGGAAGAAAAGACGCAAGCCAGCGAATACCAATCGGAAAAGGAGGACAGTGACAAGGAAAATGATAAGGAAAGATCAGACTTGAACGGCGAGTACAAGTAATATATATTATTCTTTCTATACATGCACAGGGTTCGAGCATTGTTTCTTTACATGAGCAAAGTATTATTGATCTGTCCCATCATATTTGTTTGTAGATTCAAAAATCTAATTATATATTCTTTCTCGTCTCATCAAGACGAAAAGGTTGATGAAAATAAATCAGGGAGTGGCTTCGGAAAATCTGCAGTCAAGCTGGTAGTGGGCGCCAGGCGGCCATTGTAGGCAAATAGCACTCCAGATTCTCCATACCTATTGAGGGCTAGTGATTTCATTTCTGAAGCAATTGCATCCATCCTTATATCATTTTGCTGGTTTCTTCAAGCGAAATAAAATGGTATAACGAACTTAAAGATACCTCAATCAATAAAAGTCATTATTTTTGACAATATGTATACTGTGTTGCTCAATAAAAATATATATCGTGTATAAGAATTTTTTTTATTGTGGAGCAATTCAACACTTTTTTATGTCATTTTCGTCGTCTCAAACGGATGAGAAACAAGATGCAATCAGCATTGTGATAGCTGAAACAATATAAAAGTTATTCACGGATAACTTTGCCATTTGGAATTGGACATTTTTTGTCGAGAAATAAAAATCCAGCATTTTAGTGGCTCATTACCCCATTTCTTAACTTATATCCATGTTCTTTATAGAAATGTCTTGGTGTCATTGAGACGAACAAATTGTTACAAGGTTCAACGATATCGGACGAGACGTAAAAATTTGACGCCAGAAAAACTACATGTATATAAATCATACACCCAAAACAAAACTTTTTATTTCCTGGTGGATTTTGGAGTTCTTTATGTCATTTTGTTCTTCTCAAAACGCTTGAAAAGAACATGTGATCAGATTTGGCATATCTTTATTGACAACCTCATTCTCTGGCCATAAGTGAGTTTTGGACATTAGCGTCCGGAGTTATATATACCGAAAATAGGAAAAAAATTGTCATTTGTGGAGGAATTCCAGACCTTTTTTTATATCACTGTCTTCGTCTCAAACAGACGAGAACGTGTATGTAAGAAAATATTTTGTGCGGTAAGAAATAAAGATTTAACGACCCAAAACCTTTGGAATTTGGAGTTCGGCATTTTAGTGGCAGGAATGAAAATGCTTTTTGGGGCCGATTTTCTTATCTTCTTACCCGCCTGAGTGACACGAGAATTATTTTCAACTTCACTCCCCGGCCTAGAACTAATCAGGGCAATTATCCGTGCTTGGTAGGCCGATTGTTAGACACAATAACTATATTGGCAGTCAACCGTGCGTTTTACTCCAAGGTTTACTCAGGTCTGTCAATTATTCCTAAAGAAGATTACTTATGGAAGATTACTTGAAAGTATAAAACAGGTACCATACTTGATTTTCATTATTATTTCATTATTATTATGCTATTTTTATATAGCGCCTTATCTAATTATATAATTACTCTAAAGCGCTTAACATGTAAAACAAGGGCAATGTAAAAACGAACATTATATAAATTGAAAGGTCACAAAAATAATAATAATCAAAAATCAAAATGGGAGGTATTAGTAATTTTTTTTTCTTTTGTATTATCATTTTTGTTAAAACAGAAAATAACTGGATACATTATAAATCAAAAGCAAGTTTAAAAAGATGTGTTTTTAGCTTTCACAGATTTCATCTGAAGAACTTGCATTGAAATTTGGCAGAGAAAAGCTGGATATTGAGACACGGTGATACTGACCTTTTGTATTTCTGACAATTGAATTTGTTTTGATACTACCAAATTTGGAACATTACAACTTCTACATCCAGTAGTAATTTAAATTTAATATAAGATTTATCTTTTTTAATTTCTGATTAAATATTGTAAGTACGAATAGAATGGCAGCCAAAAGCGGAAACAAGTGGATTGAGTATTGTTAGGAGAATTCCGCAGAGGTAAGTAGGTTTATCAACACAATGCAGGTAAAGCAGACGTTGCCAAGGGTGGGCGCTATCGTTGACCTTCGGATTCCGGAAGAGTATCAAGTATTTAATATTCCGGATGACGAGAATGACGATAATGACGATCTGGCGTCACATTTGGTCATGAAGTACAAGGCCCTGCAGTAATTAGACGCCTACAGCGCGGACAGGATAGGGCAGGTATGTAATTTTATTTCAGGTAGTGTATCGGAGATGGAGAAGGCAGCAAGACCGCTTCAATCATCTGCATCAACCATGGACAAAGGGACGGACACCAGGAAGAGGAAGAAAAGACGCATGCCAGCGGATACCAATCTAAGGAAAAGGAGGACAGTGACAAGGAAAATGATAAGGAAAGATCAGACTTGAACGGCGAATACAAGTAATATATATTATTCTTTCTATACATGCACAGGGTTCGAGCATTGTTTCTTTACATGAGCAAAGTATTATTGATCTGTCCCATCATATTTGTTTGTAGATTCAAAAATCTAATTATATATTCTTTCTCGTCTCATCAAGACGAAAAGGTTGATGAAAATAAATCAGGGAGTGGCTTCGGAAAATCTGCAGTCAAGCTGGTAGTGGGCGCCAGGCGGCCATTGTAGGCAAATAGCACTCCAGATTCCCCATACCTATTGAGGGCTAGTGATTTCATTTCTGAAGCAATTGCATCCATACTTATATCATTTTGCTGGTTTCTTCAAGCGAAATAAAATGGTATAACGAACTTAAAGATACCTCAATCAATAAAAGTCATTATTTTTGAAAATATGTATACTGTGCTGCTCAATAAAAATACATATCGTGTATTGATTATTGCTTTCCGCCACACTCAACAATTTTTCAGTTATCTGGTGTCGTCCAGTTTTTGTTGGTGGAGGAGAGAACCCAGATACAATGTACCTGGGAAGAGACCACCGACCTTCCGCAAGTAAACTGGCAAACTTGCTCACATAACGCCGCGGCCGAGATTCGAACACGCGCCGACAGAGGTGAGAGGCTTTGTGATTTTGAGCCCGATGCTCTAACCACTCGGCCGCTGAGGCCACTACTATATCGTGTATAAGAATGTTTTTTATTGTGGAGCAATTCAACACTTCTTTATGTCATTTTCGTCGTCTCAAACAGATGAGAAACAAGATGCAATCAGCATTGTGATAGCTGAAACAATATAAAAGTTATTCACGGATAACTTTGCCATTTGGACTTGGACGTTTGTTGTCGAGAAATAAAAATCCAGCATTTTAGTGGCTCATTGCCTCATTTCTCAACTTATCTCCATGTTCTTTATAGCAATGTCTTGGTGTCATTGAGACGAACGAATTGATAAAAGGTTCAACGATATCGGACGAGACGTAAAAATTTGACGCCAGAAAAACTATATAAATCATACACCTAAAACAAAACGTTTTATTTCCTGGTGGATTTTGGAGTTCTTTATGTCATTTTGTCCTTCTCAAAACGCTTGAAAAGAACATGTGATCAGATTTGGCATATCTTTATTGACAACCTCATTCTCTGGCCATAAGTGAGTTTTGGACATTAGCGACCGGAGTGATATATACCGAAAATAGGAAAAAATTGTCATTTGTGGAGCAATTCCAGACTTTTTTTTATATCACCGTCTTCATCTCAACAAGAAGAGAACGTGTATGTACGAAAATATTTTGTAAGGTAAGAAATAAAGATTTAACGACCCCAAAACCTTTGGAATTTGGAGTTCGGCATTTTAGTGGCAGGAATGAAAATGCTTTTTGGGGCCGATTTTCTTGTCTTCTTACCCGCCTGAGTGACACGAGAATTATTTTCAACTTCACTCCCCGGCCTAGAACTAATCAGAGCAATTATCCGTGCTTGGTAGGCCGATTCTTAGACACAATAACTATATTGGCAGTCAACCGTGCGTTTTACTCCAAGGTTTACTCAGGTCTGTCAATTATTCCTAAAGAAGATTACTTATGGAAGATTACTTGAAAGTATAAAACAGGTACCATACTTGATTTTCATTATTATTATGCTATTTTTATATAGCGCCTTATCTAATTATATAATTACTCTAAAGCGCTTAACATGTAAAACAAGGGCAGTGTAAAAACGAACATTATATCAATTGAAAGGTCACAAAAATAATAATAATCAAAAATAAAAATGGGAGGTATTAGTAATTTTTTTTTTTGTATTATCATTTTTGTTAAAACACAAAATAACTGGATACATTATAAATCAAAAGCAAGTTTAAAAAGATGTGTTTTTAGCTTTCACAGATTTCATCTGGAGAACATGCATTGAAATTTGGCAGAGAAAAGCTGGATATTGAGACACGGTGATACTGACCTTTTGTATTTCTGACAATTGAATTTGTTTTGATACTACCAAATTTGGAACATTACAACTTCTACATCCAGTAGTAATTTAAATTTAATATAAGATTTATCTTTTTTAATTTCTGATTAAATATTGTAAGTACGAATAGAATGGCAGCCAAAAGCGGAAACAAGTGGATTGAGTATTGTTTGGAGAATTCCGCAGAGGTAAGTAGGTTTATCAACACCATGCAGGTAAAGCAGACGTTGCCAAGGGTTGGCGCTATCGTTGACCTTCGGATTCCGGAAGAGTATCAAGGATTTAATATTCCGGATGACGAGAATGACGTTCTGGCGTCACATTTGGTCATGAAGTACAAGGCCCTGCAGAAATTAGACGCCTACAGGATAGGGCAGGTATGTAATTTTATTTCAGGTCGTGTATCAGAGATGGAGAAGGCAGCAAGACCGCTTCAATCATCTGCATCGACCATAGACAAAGGGGCGGACACCAGGAAGAAAAGACGCATGCCAGCGGATACCAATCTAAGGAAAAGGAGGACAGTGACAAGGAAAATGACAAGGAAAGATCAGACTTGAACGGCGAGTACAAGTGGACATATACACGTTACGTGTACCTACTGTTTTAAGCAGGCGATGTTTAAATAATATATGTACGATGTCCATAATTCATAACTATATGTGCAATATCCATAACTACCTTACCGATCACGGTGGCTCAGTGGTAGAGCTCTCGCCTCGTGAACGGGAAGTCGTGAGTTCGAGCCCCGCTCGGGCCGGCCGCGTCAAACCTAAGACGTTAAAATACGTAGTGATTGCTCCTTCGCCAAGAGCTCGGCATTACGAAGTGAGAGTCACGGGTCTTTCGGATGGGACCTTATAAACGGAGGTCCCGTGTCGCAGCAGGTGTGGCACGTAAAAGAACCCTCACTGCTAAAAGCCATTAGTGCTAAGCATAGGTCTAAATTTGCAGCCCCGTCACCGGTAATAGTGACAGTCGCCGGATAGCTGAAAAATTGCTCAGGCGACTATAAATAAATAATAAAAAAAATTAATAATATCTATTATTCTTTCTATGCATCCCCCGTGTGTGTCCGGGGAGATAAGAATTGGGCTCACAGTATCCTCTGCTTGATCGTAAAAGGCGACTAAAAGGGACGTCCTGTTTGCCGTGGGATGAGATGTTGGTTGAAGAGGGGATGCTGGTGGCTGAGGGTGATGGGTGTTAAGGTTACAACGCTCATTGACCAACACTCCACTTTGGCCCTAATTTCATCTAAACGGAAGGCCGTACTTGGCCCGGCACGTTCAAACGGCTAGTCACGCCTAGCTTGGACTTTATCTATACTTATTTGATACAAATACTCTTTACCTTTTACTGGTTTTGTGTCAATGTATTCTTTGTGGTTCAATAATGATGGCAATAAATTGGAAAGCTCCTATCTTCTTCTCTTGTACAGAAGACTATTTGTTACACATTCAAAATTACATGTACTTTAATATAGATATCGTCTAAGCGGTGGCTAGGGTCAATTGGGTGGAAACGTCCATCTGAGTATAACACCGCTGTATCCTCTTGGTGTTTGTCTTCTGCTGGGATGTCCCCAGAAGACGGCATCGCCCTTATTGGCGCTCCGAGGCTGGCGGGGAGCAATGGTGCTGAACCAAATTTCCTTCATTATGGCACATAAAAAAAACAACAAACGAAGACTTGTGGAAGATGATGACTCTGAGTCAGAAAATGAACTATGTGAAAAGTGGGCAAGATTTATTATTTTATCAACACTTGACAAAAATGAAAAGCCCGTGACGAAAGTTTCTCCATTTGTTATCGACAAAACTTTGAAAGGTATTATTGGAGAAGCCCAGTCTGTTAAAAAACTGAAGAATGAAACTGCTAGTAGAATGTAAGACGAGAGAACAATGAATTGTTTCACAATCTGCTATCAAATTTAGTGGAATAAAGGTCATTGGAACACCCAGCTTCAGATTAAACCGAAGCAAAGGAGTCATTCGAGACAAAGTACGTGGACTGTGTGACTTGGAGACAGAAATTACAAATGAGTTGAACTCTCAAAGTGTCCTTCAAACCAAACGAATTAAAACCAAGAAAAATGGAACTTTTACTCCAACTAACACCTACATTCTTGATTTTGACACACCAAATCACCCTGACAAAATCAAGATTGGCTATTACTGTTTGAAGGTGGAAACATTTATACCAAAACCTTTGCGTTGTTTTAATTGCCAAAAGTTTAGCCATTCATCAGATCGATGCAAAAATGAAAATGTATGTTTCAGATGTGGTTCTGAAGATTGCGTAGATTGATTGATTATTTATTGCTTTCCGCCACACTCAACAATTTTTCAGTTATCCGGTGGCGTCCAGTTTTTGTTGGTGGAGGAGAGAACCCAGATACAATGTACCTGGGAAGAGACCACCGACCTTCCGCAAGTAAACTGGCAAACTTGCTCACATAACGTCGCGGCCGAGATTCGAACACGCGCCGACAGAGGTGAGAGGCTTTGTGATTTTGAGCCCGATGCTCTAACCACTCAGCCACGGAGGCCCCAAGATTGCGTAGAAGATCATTGCAAAGAAGAACCAAAATGTGTCAACTGCGGGGAAAAGCACCCATGTTCATCAAAACAATGTAGTGTATGGTTAAAAGAAAAAGAGATTCAGAAATTAAATGTTCAAAAACACCCTAGCTACCCGGATGCGAGAAAACTATCATTCTCAACATCCAAATGTTTGATATGCAGCTGCTTTAAAATAGAAAAATACAAAAGAGATTGCTTGCCAAACGGATTCCGTAATAATATCTTCCAAACAAAGCAACTCGAATGGAACTGTCGAAACATCTACTTCTTCCTCTCCTTCTACTTCTTCTGCTTCCTCGAAGCCACAAGTTCCTCCAAAACCAAAAGAGTCCAATGTTCCAAAACGATTTCATAAACAATCAGAACAAAAGAATAAATACTCAGAGTCATCACCAAAACCAGCTAAATCAGTTATAAGAACTGATAAAATCCCAAAAGGGATGAGAGATCCAATATCTGTCCATAACAGATATAGCATTCTGTACGAGAAGATGGACACTTCGTCCCCTCAGCCCAGAACTCTCTCCATCAAGATCCAGAACAAGGATCAAAATAAATTAATCATGTTTCCATCTAAAATCATTCAATGGAATTGTCGAGGTTTTAAAATTAATTTTAATGAAATACCACTTCTTGTACAAAAATTTAACCCAGTAGCTTTTTGTTTTCAAGACACACCTAAAACAAACTGACAATATAACTTTAAAACATTACTTCTTATATATACTACTCAAAGTTTGATAAGGATCATATAGTTCTTACATTATAAAATCAATATATGAATTGATAAGACCCGCAAATTTCATCATAGTGTTGGACTGACCCTTCTTGAGCCTCGAAACACAGGTTAGGTAGGGAAATGCATGCTGCAGTGATCATGAGTAGCACGTGAAGCATGGTACCCACATTATTCACATTTCTGAGTGCTTGTCGTTGATTTGAATTTGGCCATTGTCTTTACATCTGACCTCGTTTAAGTCACTGTTACTCTATGAAAATGCCTCCACAACGTCAAAGACGTCGTTTGACTATTGAAGAATTGGCCAGATGCATAGGAATGCTCGAAAATGGTGCAAGACAACGTCACGTTGCAGAGCTATTGGGTGTCAGTCAGAGCGTTGTTTGCAGAGCTTGGAACCAGTATCAAGCTCATGGTTCAGCTTCTCATCGACAGGGAGGCGGCAGAGAAAGGTCCACCACGCAGCAAGATGACCGTTTTCTCTTGATTTCAGCACGACGTCATCGGTTTGCAACGGCGACTGCGCTTAGAAATGATCTTCTGAATGCAACTGGAGTTAACATTTCCACGCAAACTGTGCGTAATCGTCTTCATGAAGGTGGTCTTCGTTCCCGGAGAGCCTGTATTCGCATCCCTCTTACTCAGCGACACAGACAAGATCGTTTGAATTGGGCCGGGGCTCATGTGAATTGGAGGGTTGCTGATTGGGCCCCTGTACTTTTCACAGACAAGTCGAGGTTTTGTGTTGACATTGATTACTGTTTAGCGCCGTGCTGTGGGCTGCTTTACCTCATAGTCTTAACCCAATTTTCTCTTTTATTACCATAGTGCCTGTTTGGAGATTTGGCTATCTCTTACAGGAGACTTTATTTGACATAATTGCGGACTTTTTTGTCTTAAAAACTTACATTTAGGTTAATTTTTTAGTGTTATTTTTACTTATTGTGTCCATTCATCCGTGACTTTTACTACGACTTTCACTTGTTCAAATTGCTTTTAACTGTTTATACTTTCATTTGTTGAGGAGTTCCATTATTTGTCGCATACGAAATTTTTCCTCGTACGTTTTGTTCAACACCATCATTTAACCCATCGTACGAAAGAGTTTCGCGTGCAATTGGGTACATGGCTCCACTGATCAGCTATAGCGGCCATGAACTTCACGAATTGAGGTCACCTGCCAACAGTTACATACCACTATCAACACTGCGTGCTCTCAGGGCACTAGATCTTTGTCACGTGGCTTGCACCTCGAGAGGGACCAGAGCTGGAATACACAAACAAAGGAGGATACAGGTCAAGGTGACCTTAGAAAGAAGTGTAAAGATGAAACAGGAGAGTGGTATAAATGTACACAACTTACATGTAGTGCAAATACATGAGCAAAGGAACATACAGGTCAGGGTGACTCTCGAAAGAATTGCAAACATCAAACAAGAGAGTGGGGTTAAGGAACACAACTTGGTGCGAATACCTACCATGAATAAGCATGACAGAGCCATCGGTCTACATCTCATTAATGCAAGATCTATTTGCTTATATACCATGAATTGTAGATCAGTAAGAAACAAAACCACTTCTATATGTGACTACATAACAACCAACATTGATCTGCTTGCATTGACAGAAACCTGGCTTGGGTCAGACACGGATCAATGTGTTATTTCAGAACTCCTACCAGAAGGATACAAGTTCGTCAACAAACCAAGGACTTCTAGACGAGGAGGGGGAATAGCTCTTATTCACAAGACTAACATCAATGTGAAAGTTAGCAATCATGATGACGATTTCACGCACTTTGAACACCTAGAGTGTGTTGTAAATCACATTCGTCTGTGTATTGTATATCGACCTCCCCCATCTGTAAAAAATCAACTGCGGAATGTGGTCTTCTTTGATGAATGGTCCCATTTTCTCGACAGCTTGGCGATTGATAATAGGGAATGTATCATCACCGGTGACCTCAATTTCAATGTTGATGATGCGGAAAATCCAGAAGCTGGTAAGTTTCTTAGGATTTTAGATGATCATGGGCTGGTTCAACGTGTCAAGGGATCAACACATTCAGGGGGCCACACCTTGGATGTTGTTATAGTGAGGGACGAGACATCTGTTCTAATTGGGGATCCTGGCGTAAGGGATCCTACGCTCTATGACAAGAATGGCAACCTTACCTGTGATCATCTTGCTGTATGTTCAAAACTTGCCCTGTCAAAACCACCAAGGGATAGCAGAGTTATCAAATGTCGAAAATTACGCAATATTGTCATCAGTGATCTAAAGAATACCATTAGCGCCACTTTAGAAGAACAACATTGTGAAGATCCTGTTGATAAATCAGTGCGAGTCTACAACTCTACTCTTATAACTGCTCTGGATTCTGTCGCCCCTGAAATGACGAAGGTAGTCACCTTGCGTCCAGACTGTCCTTGGTTCACTTGTGAATTGTCGGACATCAAAAGGGAACGCAGAGAGGCTAATGCGTAGGACAAACCTAACTGTCCACAAAGAAATCTATAAGAATATTTGTATTCGTGCAGCAAAATGTGCTGTACGTCGCAAAAAAGAATTCTATTCTAACAAAATCGAGGAGGCTGGTAAAGATCAGAGACAGTTGTTTCGCTTGGCCAATAAACTATTGGGTATCAAGGCAGAGGCAGTACTGCCAGATCATCTGGAAGAAGATGCGCTAGCTAACTCCATCGGCGACATCTTCCAATCAAAAATACAAAAAATCCGGAGGGAATTGTGTATTGGCATACAGTCTGACATCGACCCACTGTGTGTCGATCAGGAATTTACTGGAGTGCGTTTGTGTACGTTTGAGCCAGCATCACAGGAAGAGATCCTTGAGGTCATTATGTCAGCATCACCTAAATCCTGCGAATTGGATCCGATGCCAACATCCTTACTGAAACCATGCATGGATAGTACTAGTATACTTACCTTCGTAACAAACCTTATTAACCAGTCTCTTAATCAGTCTGTATTCCCATCATCTTTCAAACAAGCCATAGTGCGTCCCCTCATCAAAAAAGCTGGCCTAGATTCTCAGGAATATCGAAATTACAGACCTGTTTCGAATCTTTCATTCATCTCAAAGATTCTTGAAAAGATAGTCGCAAGACGCTTGGATCATCACATAGAATTGAATCATCTTCATAACAACGTACAGTCGGCATACCGAGCCTGTCATTCTACAGAAACGGCCTTACTTCGCGTTCATCACGACATTGTCGCAGCATTAGACGCGGGTTCCAGCGTCGCATTAATTATGTTAGACCTTTCCGCTGCCTTTGATGTCATTGATCATTCTATTCTAATAAGACGTCTTGAATTTGCTTTCGGTATTTCTGGCTCAGCACTTGAGTGGATTAAGTCATATCTTTCAGATAGGACCCAAAAAGTGGCCATTGGATCCACTTTCTCCAATGATTTCCTTCTCAAATGTGGCGTACCTCAGGGATCTGTCCTTGGACCTCGGCTCTATGCAATTTTCTCCAAACCAATTGGCGAAATTTGTCGGCGTAACAACGTCTTACATCATCTTTACGCCGATGACACACAAGCCTATCTGGTTTTCAAACCAGCAGAGGAGTGGCGAAATACTGCCAGCCGCCTTGAGTCATGCATGGATGAGATTAAAATGTGGATGTCAGCCAACCTGTTAAAACTTAATCAGGACAAAACAGAGTTTCTTGTTTTCTCTCCGAAACATCTAGCCATTGACTCATCATCATACCATCTTAACTTTGGTGACACCATCATCCGTGAAACACCGTTTGTGAAGAACTTGGGTGTTTGGTTTGATAAATCTTTATGTATGCAAAAACAAATATCATCTTTATCCCGTGCATGCTATCACCAGCTTCGTAATATCGGACGAATACGGTCACTCATTACAGAAGATGCGTGTAAGACCTTAGTCTGTGCCCTTGTGACATCTAGGCTCGACTATGCCAATGCTCTTCTGTTCGGCATTAACGCATCTGACCTGGCAAAACTGCAGAGAGTGCAAAACATGGCGGCAAGAATTACCACGCGAACTAAGAAAAATGACCACATTACCCCAGTGCTGACTTCCCTACACTGGCTTCCCATAGACAGTCGTATCAAGTACAAGATTCTTGTGTACTCGTACAAGGTGGTTTACAAGATGGCGCCACAATACCTGGAAGAGGTGATTACCGTTTATAAACCTCAACGTTCTTTAAGATCGGAAAATTCCCTGACACTGATGACACCTAGATATCTAACTTCCACATATGGGAAAAGGCGGTTAGACGTGGCAGCTGCGACACTATGGAATGCATTGCCTGATAACCTTCGTCGGTGTCAGACTTTGAACAGTTTTAAAACGCAATTACAAACATATCTTTTAAGACTCGCTTATTATTAAATGTCTCAATTTTAATCATTTTCAATTTTACTTAATTTCAAAAAAAAAAAAATAAATTCATTTACTTCTAGTACTATGTAACCTGTCTTTTAAAAATTAGTATTTATGTAACCTGTCTTATGATTTATGATGTACAGCGCTTTAGAGCGATTATTTTGATCGAATAGGGCACTATATAAAATGATTATTATTATTATCACAGATCGTCGTGCACGAGTGTGGAGAAGGGCAGGAGAACGATATCAGGACGCTAATGTTGCTGAACATGACAGATATGGTGGTGGGTCGTTAATGATTTGGGGAGGAATCAGTCGAGCTGGACAAACTGATCTCCATGTCCTAAGGCGAGGCACGATGACCGGAGTGCGCTACAGGGATGAAGTCCTGGATGTGTACGCGAGCCCATATGCTGGTGCTGTTGGTCCTGACTTCATCCTCATGGACGATAATGCACGTCCACATCGTGCTAGGGTGGTGGACACAAGTGAAGATCGAGCAAAGGGTGTAAGAAACAGTATATTGCAGAGTGAAATTAAACCCCAAACTAATTTACAGGCTAAAGCAGCTCGTGTTTCTCTTCATAAAACCATAACACCGTGTTCAATTTATATTCCCCCACAATACAAATTAGAATTACAAGAGTTAAACAATTTAATCAATCAACTTCCTTCTCCTTATCTCATTATGGGAGATTTTAATGGTCATAATCCCTTGTGGGGTAGTGATAAGTTAACTTGATAAAGGCAAAAATCTAGAGGATTTTGCAAATCAAAATAATCTTTGTATTTTAAATGATGGTTGCAATACCTATCTTCATCCTGGAAATGGTTCTTATACATCTATCGAACATCTCTTTAAAGCAATATAAGCTGTCAAAATTGTTATTTTGGCTCCCTAAAATTTAATCGAAAATTTAGTAAACAACTACCTTCTAATACCTGATTTTACCGATTTAACTTTTGACATGTTGTATTTTTTGCATTAAAGGTAAAAATTGTTCGACAGTTGAAATTAAGTCTTCCCGTACCTTAATTTTTCCGACATTATTTCCGTATGCAATGACCTAAAGTTGAACTCATTCGGCAAAATCAAATGCGCAAGCGCAATATTTCCGGTAAGCACGAAAGATGTCTGACACGAAAGGTTCGAAGCGAGGGAGAAAGCCGACTGACTAATTCGGGACAAAAAAGACGACGAACGGAAATAAATGCAAAGAATAATAATAAAATTTACATTGGTACCGAGTATGAATTTTATCTCACCTCGCCGTCCATATTTTAATGACCCGGATACAACCCGATCCACATCAGAATTATTCGTGTCAACATCGATTATCTTCGGGATTTTCGCCGACGATTAATCAGCTGCCGTTGTTAGGGTCAAACGGAATGTCGAGGAATATATTTTTCATCACGTAAAGGTGTGTAAACGATGCATAAGATAGGAAATTCGATGCAGTTCTTTTTTTCAATCATATCAACGTTCATTTAATCTCTTTTAATGCCAATATAAAAATTGCAATTTTGGCAGCTTATATTGCTTTAATAGATCCTACTTTAGCTTGTGACCTTTCATGGACTGTCCACGACGACTTGTGTGGCAGTGACCATTTCCCATTTTAATTGAAGATGTAATCCCTTCCAATAATAATCAAAACCAAAACTGGAAGCTAAATAAAGCAGATTAGAATCTATTTGACAAACTTTGTATTGAAACAATAAATGAAGACACATTAATCAATGAAAATGACTAATTTTAAAATTTACAAATACTGTTTTAGAGAATAGCGAGAAAGCTATTCCAAAAACCTCGACAAATCCGAAGAAAATTAAAAGGCCATGGTTTAATGATGCCTATAATGAGGCGATCAAACAGGTGGAAAAACGTTATAATGTATCCCCGTCCAACACAAATTTAGAAAATTATAGGAAATGTAAAGCAAAAGCCCGTAAAACCTTTAACACAAGCAGGGAAAATTCATGGAAAAACTTTCGAAATTGAATTCACACACCCCTATTAATAAAGTTTGGAATGCAATTAAAAAGATTAAATACAAAAATACAAGTAAACAATTCACTCATTTAAAAGTCAATAATGACATTACTGATGTTACAGACATATCCAATACCATTGCAAATTCTTTATCTAAAAAATCATCAACAGAACATGTCTGCAAAATTTATTGAAGTCAAAAATAGAGAAGAAAAGAAAACTTTAAATTTTTCCTCAGATAATTTAGTAAATTATAACAAACTATTCTTCATAGATGAATTAAAATGTTCTTTGTCAAAATCACACGATACTGCTGTAGGTCTAGACGAAATGCACTATCAAATACTTAAACATCTTCCGGAACGTAGTCTAAAATGTCCTCTATCAATATTTAATAAAATTTGGGAAACGGGCAATTTTCCAAAATCTTGGAAAGAAGCTATCATTATCCCTATTCCAAAACCGGGGAAAGACCACAGTGATCCATCAAATTATCGCCCAATAGCTCTTACAAGTTGTATATGTAAAACCATGGAAAGAATGATTAATGACAGACTTGTCTGGTTTCTGGAGTCAAAACACCTACTTGCAGATATTCAATGCGGCTTCAGCGGCCAGAGAAGTACATTAGACCATCTTGTTAAACTTGAAACATTCATTCGTGATGCTTTTATCAATAATGAACATGCTGCATCAATATTTTTCGATTTATGATACAACGTGGAGGTATGGGATTTTAAAAGATCTCCACAATATGGGATTAAGAGATAATTTACCAATATTTGTCTCAAACTTTTTGAAAGAACGTCAATTTAAGGTTCGCTTAGGATCTACTTACTCTACCTTACGTGATTAAGAAATGGTGTTCCACAAGGAAGTCTGTTATCCGTAACATTATTCAGTATTAAAATTAATAGTTTAGCACTGGTACTTAAAAATGACATCGAAGGTTGTTTGTTTGTAGATGACTTCAGTATTTTATATCGTTCAAAAAATATGGCAAGTACAGAAAGACAACTTCAACTTTGCTTAAATAAAATTCAAGACTGGGCAGACAATAATGGTTTTAAATTTTCAAAATAAAAAACAACAGGCGTTCATTTTTGTCAAAAACGTAAACACCATAATGATCCAGAACTCAGATTAAATGGAACTCCAATAAAAAATAGTTAAAGAATTTAACTTTTTAGGAGTAATTTTTGATAGTAAATTATCCTTTATTCCACATATTCAGATGCTTAAACTAAATGTTCCAAAGCACTTGATATTTTAAAGGTTGTCGACAATACTCATTGGGGTGCAGACAAAAATGTTTTACTTCAACTTTATAGATCTCTAATCCGATCCAAGTTAGATTATGGATGTATAGTTTATGGATCTGCTAGGAAATCGTATCTCCAAGCCTTAGATGCAATTCATAACCAAGGTATACGTATCTGTTTAGGAGCTTTTCCAATCTCTCCCATAGATAGCATCTATGTAGAAACAAACGAACCTTCACTAAAAATTAGACGTATAAAATTAAGTCTTCAGTATATCATTAAACTTCGTTCCAATCCCAAACACCCGTCATATAACTGTGTATTCCATCCTACATTTGAAACAAAATATAACGAAAAGACCAAAGTCATTAAACCACTTGGATTGAGACTCCAAAAATATACTAAAAAATGTTATTTTTGAATTGCAAATTCCAACTATCCCAATTTGGGAACTTTCAAAACCTACTGTTAATTTAGATCTATCGAAAGACAAAACTTCGGACACAAACTCACTTGAATTTATTCAAAAGTTTAAAGAATTGGAAGAGTTTCCAATCCCAAATGAAATTTACACAGATGGATCAAAAGACAAAAATAAAGTTGCCTCCGCTGCTGTTCATAGAAATGATATCTTTTTCGTGCGTTTGCCGGATAACAGTTCAATTTTTACAGCTGAAGCAAAAACTATTCAATTAGCAATTAATTTTATAAAACAGTCAGAACACCAAAATATGTTATTTATTCCGATTCCCTCTCTTGTCTTCAAGCAATTACAACTTGTAAAATTGACCACCCGTATATTTATAACATTTTCGCGGATGACACATTCGTTTCTTCTACAAAGAGAAGATCCACCTGAGTGTGCCTTCTGCCAATGTCCTCAAACAATCAAACATATTTGAGTAGAATGCGGAGATATAGCTCTGATAAGGAACAATTATTTTGATACGCAGTCTATGAAAGATCTTTTTAAAAATGTTGATTTAAATAAACTTTAGGATTCCTACATGAAACTGGTTTTTATTAAAAGTTGTGAAGAAAAAATTGATTGTACAAATTTCTAACTAGATGATGATGGTTTTTATACACAGTAATATCTAGACATTCTTAGTACCATATTTTAACACGTTTTCAAATAGCATTTTTTTTTAAAATAAATACTGCTTATATAACATGCCTTTTCATTTATATAGAGTCAGCCGCAGGATAACTGAAAAATGCTCAACCGGCTAAAAGCAAGAAACAATCAATCAATCTTTCTATGCATGCACAGGGTTCGAGCATTGTTTCTTTACATGAGCAAAGTATTATTGATGTGTCCCATCATATTTGTAGATTTAAAAATCGAATTATATATTCTTTCTCGTCTCATCAAGACGAAAAGGTTGATGAAAATAAATCGGGGATTTCCTTCGGAAAATCTGCAGTCAAGCTGGTAGTGGGCGCCAGACGGCCATTGTAGGCTTGTGAAGCAAGAGGTCACAACTCTCGCTCCCATCATCACGTCCATCATAAATAAGTCACTTGAGAGTGGTTCACGTCCATCATAAATAAGTCACTTGAGAGTGGTTCCTTCCCAACATCTTTCAAAGGAGCTACTGTGACACCACTTCTGAAAAAGGCTTCACTAGACCCTGATGTACCAAAGAACTACCGGCCAGTGTCCAACCTTGCATATGTATCCAAGTTAATTCAGAAGGTTGTAGCAGCACAGATACATACCAACCTCAGTGAGAATGATATCTACTCGAGCCATTCCAAAGTGCTTACCGACAGGGACATAGTACTGAGACGGCACTTCTGCGAGTTCACAATGATGTGGTTTGTGTCATTGGAGAGCAGAAAGCTGTCTTGCTAGTGCAGTTGGACCTATCGGCTGCCTTTGATACTGTGGATCATTCACGCTTGCTACAAATACTCAAGGACCTTGGAATTAAGGACACTGTGCTCATGCGGTTCGTGTCCTATCTTACCAATCAGACCCAGATTGTCAAAGTGAAGGGGGCAAAATCTGGTGCCACTGAGTTGGGCTGCGGTGTCCCCCCAGGGATCGGTCCTTGGGCCTGTCCTATTCAACATCTACACATCATCCCTGGGGACCCTTCTCAGAAAGAACAATGTCTTGTACCACATGTATGCTGACGACAATGAATTGTATATCAGCTTTAAAGTTCAACAGGTTGCTCTTGCAGTCAGTCAGATGGAGTCTTGCTTGAGGTTAGTTCAAACCTGGATGGCTCAACATCACCTCAAGATCAACAAAGACAAGACCGAGGTGCTAGTAATATCCTCAAAACAAATGGCATCTAAGCTGCACATACCATCACTGCAAGTAGGAAACGATTCTATCACTCCTGTTGCTAAGGCCAAGGGAGTTGGTGTAACAATTGACCAACACTTAACCATGGAGGTACATATATCATCAGTGTGCAGAGGTGCCTTCATCCACCTTAAGAATCTGAGCCAGCTGAGAAGATATCTAGACAGGGAATCGTTAGAATATGTTGTCCATGCCTTTATAACAACAAAGCTGGACTACTGTAACTCTCTCTTTTGCGGCTTACCATCAACGCAGATCCAGCGGCTTCAATCTATCCAAAATGCTGCTGCCAGAATCATCTCAGGCACCAGCAAATATGACAGAATTACACCTGTACTACGCTCTCTCCATTGGCTTCCAGTTCAGCAAAGAGTCATCTTCAAGACATTGGTGTTAGTGTACAAAACAGCACACAACACAGCCCCATCCTATCTGCAAGAACTCATAACACCTTATGCTCCCCCCAGAATACTGCGGTCCAGTGACCAGAGCCTACTACGAGTGCCATGTACCACCTCAATGGTGATTCAAACTCGAGCCTTTAGTGTTGCTGGCCCTAAACTGTGGAACGCTCTTCCGTATGATATCAGAACTGCCACCAGTCTCTGTACCTTCAAATCTAAATTAAAGACTCATCTGTTCACATGCTACAACTAATCTGGGACCTACTATGATCTGTTTTTATATACCTCATTTCACTTCTTTTATTGTTGTTTAAATAGCGTTTAGAGCAGTATGGACTTTACGCTTTACAAAATAAATTTATTATTATTATATAGGACTCCAGATTCTCCATACCTATTGAGGGCTAGTGATTTCATTTCTAAAGCAATTGCATCGATATTTATATCATTTTGCTGGTCTCTTCAAGCGAAATAAAATGGTATAAAGAACTTCAAGATACCTCGATAAATCAAAAAGTCATTTTTCACAATATGTTTACTGTGCTGCTCAATAAAAGTATCGTGTATAAGAATTTTTTTCTTTATTGTTGAGCTATTCAACACCTCTTTATGTCATTGTCGTCGTCTCAAACGGATGAGAAACGAGATGCAATCAGCATTGTGATAGCTGAAACAATATAAAAGTTATTCACGGATAAATTTGCCATTTCGACTTTGAGAGTTTTTTTTATCGAGAAATAAAAATCCAGCATTTTAGTGGTTCACTGCCCAACTTATATCTATGTTCTTTATAGCAATGTCTTGGTGTCGTTTGGATGAACGAATTGATACAAGGTGTAATGACATTGGACAAGAAATAAAAATTTGACGCCAGCAAAACTGTCATTACCTATATAAATCATACAAGAAAAACACAACTTTTTTATTTCCTAGTGGATTTTGGAGTTCTTTATGTCATTTTGTTCTTCTCAAAACGCTTGAAAAGAAACGAACATGTAATCAGATTTGGCATATCTTCATTTGCAACCTCATTCTCTGGCCATAATTGAATTTTGGACTTCGTAATATATACCCAAAAAAGGAAAAAAATCATTTGTGGAGAAATTACATACTTCTTTACATCACTGTCTTCGTCTTCAAAAGACGAGAAAGAGTATGCAAGACAATATTTTGTACGGCAAGAAATAAAGATTTGATGACTGAAAACTTTTGGAATTTGGAGTTGGGCATTTTAGTGGGAGTAATGAAAATGCTTTTGGGGGCTGATTTTCTTATTTAATGTCATATTTCAATGTTCTTTATATCATATTTTTCGTGAATATAATCCCCAAAAAGCATTTCCTGTCACTCGCAGGAAAATTCGAAGTTCCACTTGGGATTTTCAGGGGTTAACATATTTTATGTTTGTTTGTTTGTTTGTTTTACGTCCCGTCGAGAATTTTTCACTCATATTGAGACGTCACCAGCTGTAGGTGAAGTACCACAAATTTATACCTATGCTTAGCGCTCAGGGCCGTAGCAGTGAGGGTTCTTTAACGTGCCAACGCCTACCGTGACACGGGACCTCCGTTTTTAAGGTCATATCCGAAAGACCCGTGATTCTCACTTCTAAATGCCGAGCGTTCGGCGAAGGAGCAATCACTACCTATTTTTCATCTTAGGTTTGACGCGGCCATGGCACGAGCGGGGCTCGAACGCACGACCTCCCGGTTACGAAGCGAACGCTCTAACCACTGAGCTACCGCGACCGGTCATATTTTATCATTTGTGCTACTACAAACTGATTATATGTTCATTATCGACTCCTCGAGACGAAAACAATGATATAGAGATCTTTGGCATAGGTTGAAAAATAAAAATGTTAGGACCTAAATGTCTTTTTCAACATTCCCCTTTTAAGTGTCCTAATGTCATAAGGAAATGGATAGATTTTTGGGAGCTAAATTTTCATTTCTTGAGCTATAAATAACACTGTGCATTATATCATTTTGTTCGTCTCAACGAATGGAGAAGGGGCATGTTAGAAAATATTTTTTAGTGTGACAAATAAAGATTTTATGACTTAAAACCTTTGGAATTTGAACTTGGGCATTTTAATGGCAATCATGAAACATGCTTTTAGGAGCTGATTTTCTTATTTATCGATGATCCTTGAGTCGGGGGTTCGAATCCCACTGTGGGACGTGGGTGCCGGTCTTTCGGATGAGACCGTGTAAACCGAGGTCCCGTGTCGCAGTAGGTGTGGCACGATAAAGATCCCTCCCTGCTCAAAGGCCCCGAGTGCCGAGCACAGGCCTAAATGTGCAGCCCTGTCACCGGTAATGGTGACAGCCGCCGGATAGCTGAAAAATTGCTCAGGCGGCTATAAACAAACAAACAAATCTTATTTATCGTCATAATTCAATGTTTTTTATACCCTTATTTCGCCTCAATGAGATGAAAACCACGACACCAATATCAGGACTTTAGCTTTATTAATACGACTGATTAATTGAATATATATTGTTAAACGTCCCGCTCGAGAATATTTCACTCATTGCCGGTGTAGGGCTGCAAAATGTAGACGGCACTTATGGCCTTTGAGCAGGGAGGAACTTTTATCGTGTCGCACATACTGTGACACGTGGCCTTGGTTTTTGCGGTCTCATCTGAACGACCGCACCATTTAGTCGCCTCTTACGACAAGCAAGGGGTACCGAGGATCTATTCTAACAAACCGGATCCCCACGGGGTTTATTAATAAGAACGTAATCCCCCAAACCCCAGACCGGTCGCTCAGTGGTTAGAGCATTCGCTTCGTAACCGGGAGGATCTATATGATCTGAATTAAATATCAATATTCAGTCCATGGCATTCATAATATATATCAAATTAAATTTTTGTTGTAAACCAAATAATAGGGCTGAACCGATATATCGATATGTACCGGTTTTTCTTAAATTTCAAATATCGGTACACAACCTGCGATACGCAAGCCGAATTGAACTCGTTCTTTTTTTAACGTATTTTTGATCGGATTCGACATCACTACAATTCGTGACCAGAAATGGCGTCTAAAAAGTCTAGATGTTGGAATTATTTCAGCCATTTAAACAATAGGAAAGCCAAGTGCAATCTGTGTTCGGCAGAGGTTGCAACCTCAGGGGGGACATCAAATATGTTGTTTCATTTAAACAGACACCACAGCATTTCATTGACCGTTACTACTCCCGGCGTGAGACGCGTGGCAACTCGGGCTTCTGGAGATGTCGGTATGTACTATGTAGATCTCCGTAAGTTTATCGAAACATTAAAAAAGTATGATAGTTTAAAAAAAAACTTTTCTTTTTTATAAAATTTATTATGACATTTTTTAACTCTAATTTTAGCCTTACAGCCTAATTGTGAAACGAAAACACCCAACCCTAGCACTACCAGTACAAGTACAAATCCGTGGACACTCTGCGTCAAACAAATTGCCACAAGCAAGGTCTAACGAAATAACAACGTCTATCTTAAACTACATAATTCATGATCTTCGTCCCTTTTCCACCATTGAGAGCCCTGTTTTCAGGTAAGAATATTTTATAATTTGCAAGAAAGTGTAAAGAAAAGGCACTAAAATTTTATATTTATTATTTCCAACTTTAGTATCAATTTGTCAATTTCTAATTTAGGAAAATGCTCTCAACACTTGAGCCCCGCTATCGTCCACCAAACCGCTCCAGAGTAAGTGAGGAATTGATTCCTGCCTTGTATGAAAATGAAAAGAGCAAACTTCATTCTGAACTACAGAGCTCTGAGGCTGTGTCCCTTACATGCGATGGCTGGACCTCCAGGGCAACAGAGTCCTTTCTTACAGTAACATGTCATTTCATAAATAAAAACTGGGAATTATGCTCAAAAATTCTACAAACTGATCATTTTGAAGGATCACATACTGGCCAGAAAGTGGGATTTGAACTCAAAACAATGATGATAAACTGGGGTATTTCTGACAAAGTTGAAGTGATTACAGTGGATAATGCAAGTAACATGACAGTTGCAGTTGAAGTATCAGGTGCTGATCTGAAACTTGGTTGTTTTGCACATACCTTGCACTTGGCATCTAACAAGGCTCTTGGTATTCCTTCTCTCGACAAAATTCTTGGTAAGTACGTTCAGTTGTTACCTACTTCCACAAAAGCAATGTTGCTACAGAAATTTTGAAAGAAAAACAATTGGCCCTTCAGTTGCCAAAACACAAGCTCATCATGGATTGCAAAACACGTTGGAATTCAACGTATCAACTCTTACAGAGGTTTTTGGAGCAAAGACCTGCAATTCTAGCCACTCTTCTGGATGACAGGGTGAAAAAAGCAGACAAGAGTAGGGTTGTTAGTGGACTTGGTGATTCAGATATGTGAGGATTTTGTATCAAATATGGAAGTAATGTTGACAGCCACACTTGTCCTATGCGAAGAGAAGTCTCCTACAGCTGGTCTTCTGCTTCCACTCCTGAACAAGCTAACAGACCACTTTAAAGCAAAGGCAGATGATTCAGCATTTGTGAAGTCTTTAAAAAATTCTGTAGGTTCCAATTTGCTTACAAGGTACACAGATGCAAATTTGAGAAATTTTCTTCAGGAAGCAAGTGCATTGGATCCACGCACAAAGAATAAAGCTTGTATCAGTGAGAAAACATGGGATAGGATTGAGGACAAAATGACTGTTCTTGATGTTACAGAAGTTAGAATAAAATCTGAGATAAATCATGATGACATTCCTCATACTTCTGCTACAGTTCCTGATTTGCCTGTGATGTTGGATGAGAGCAAGAAGAATGCAGATGAGGACAAGGAAGATGCAGCTGGGGAGGTGAGACATCCATGATCCTTCAGATTGATAAATATTTATTACATACTATGTGAGAATTATAATATATGAGTTGTTATTTTTTCAAATGTAAATGCAATTTTTTTTAAATTTTGATATTTTCTTCTTCAGATTTACAAGCCTCCACCTGCAACGAAAACAGCCCTAGAATCTCTCTTTGATGAAGAAATCACTATCACAGGAGAGGAACCCCCACTTTCTGCAAGGGATAACAGCAAAAGAGAACTGCAGCAATACCGTGAAAAGAAACAAGCTACAATGAAAGAAAACCCATTGCTGTGGTGGAAAGCTAATGAAATGTTTTTCCCTCGCCTGTCCAAGCTTGCGATTAGATATTGTTGTGTGCAGGCTACTTCAGTAGCATCAGAAAGAGTCTTTAGTACAACAGGTGATATTGTGTCAGCAACTCGTGCATGCCTCAAAGCAGAAAATGTCAATGCTCTGGTTTTTCTAAAAAAGATATCAAGTTTTGAACTTTGGATAATATTGTAATTGATTCTGAGAAGTGAGAAGTGAGATTGGATTTATAGCTGCCATAATGATTTTGTTGATTATTTTTCTGTTATTTTACTTTGTCTCTGGAAGAAACAAAACAAAGTTGTTTTTTTTCATTTTGTTTATTGTTATCTGTTTTTGTATACAATTCTTCATTAAATAAAAATGAATTCCAATATATCGTGTATCGTAAAATTTAATATCGTATCGTATCAGTTTTTTGAGACCAATACACAGCCCTACCAAATAATAAACATTTCACCCCTGAAAACCTACAATCGGAATTTAGATTTCTACGGTGTGTGACGGAAAATGCTTTTGGGGGATTATTGTTTGTTTTACGTCCTGTCGAGAATTTTTCACTCATATTGAGACGTCACCAGCTGTAGGTGAAGTACCACAAATTTAGACCTATGCTTAGTGCTCAGGTCCGTAGCAGTGAGGGTTCTTTAACGTGCCAACGCCTACCGTGAAACGGAACCTCCGATTTTAAGGTCATATCCGAAAGACCCGTGATTCTCACTTCTGAATGCCGAGCGCTTGGCTAAGGAACAATCGCTACCTATTTTTTTTTTAAAGTTTGACGCAGACATGACACGTGCGGGGCTCGACCTCCCGGTTACGAAGCGAACGCTCTAACCACTGAGCTACCGCGACCGGTGGAAACAATTTTATCAGTATCTCTGGTAATGACAACATCCAATGTATGGCCACGAACATGCGTTGGTTCATTCACATGTTGCTTCATGCCGCAAGACTGCAGGATACTATTGAACCTCATCGTACCTCTATGTGTTGGAGTGTCAAGATGCAGGTTCAGATCTCCCATTGTTATGATGCTCTTATCTGTTGTAGCACAATCTGCTAGAAACCTCGGCTATTCTTGGTCCTGGAATGCACTCGTGGTTAATCCGGGTTTGTTTGTTTTTCGTGCAAGTGGTGGTCAAAACACAACAGCTATACACAATGAGTAACAATTGCATTGCAATCGAGCAACTCAAAGGTGGACTAATGGTTGTCACTGGCTGCAACCACCCGTAGATCGATGCCTAGCTTGCAAACGATCCCAACTCCCCCGCCACGGTTACCCCCGGACCAAGGTACATGCTTAATCTTGTAGCCTATTGGAAGAAGCCCATTTATGCATGCTTTATCTTCTGATGTTCCTAGCCATGTTTCCGTCAGAGCAACAATGTCACAGTCGTGTGAAACAATGAAGTCACATAATGAAAGCGTTGTTTTTCACAGATCGTGGATTGATGCTACATGTCTTAATATTTGTGTCTTTTCACTACTGCGAGAGATTCACATTTTATCCTTTCAAGGTTACTGATATTTATAGGCTTTTTCTTGGCTTCATTCCCCCCCCCCTTTTTTTCTATGTTTATCAACATATACATACACTGTAGGAATACTTTAAAGGGTATCATGGTTTACACCTCGTATGATGTCCCATTTTCCAGCACACAAATTGTCGTGTTGTATGACAACAGTTAATATCGATGATGTAGGCTCGGAGGAAATACAAATTAGGTTTTCTTTATTGACTCCATTTTGTTGTTCTTCATATCCAGACCGCCCAACACGCACTGTATGGATATGCCTGATAAATGGACGCCCTGCTTTAGTACCCCTTCTCACACAGTAATGTTTCGTATGATCTCCCCAAGGTTGATTAAAAGATGTCATGAAACTCCTCGTACTAAAACTGCTCGGTTCGAAAATTCTTAGAACGCCTCCTCAATAAAAGTCAAGACAAATTAAAACAAACTGTACACTTAAAAGTCGGGCTAAAGTCACGGATCAGTGAACAAAACACATAAAATCATCAACTAAAATTCTATTTAGAATACTGATTTTAAGACTACAAATAACACAGATATTATTAATAAGGTCTCATGTTTGTTTGTATTACGTCGCTTCGAGAATTTTTCACTCATATTGAGACGTCAGCAGCTGTAGGTAAAGTACCACAAATTAGTCCTATGCGTAGCACTCTGAGCCATAGCAGTGAGGGTTCTTTAACGTGCCAACGCCTACCGTGACACGGGACCTCCGTTTTGAGGTCATATCCGAAAGACCCGTGATTTTCATTTCCAAAGGTTTCATGTAAAAGCACACCAAAGTTTAGGATATCCATTATTGAAGTCCTAAAATCTCATTGTTTAACCTATTTAAAAGATCTTTGTATCACCGTTTTCGTCTTGAGAAGGCGAGAATAAATATACTATAAGATTTGTTGTAGCACTAATAATGTAGATTTCATCTCTAAAAACTGGATTTCGTCAGAATTTACGGGAAATCTTTTTGGGGGCTTATAATTTTATTTAATAAGCTACAGTGATGATTTTGGCGTCACTTTCTTCGCCTTCTTAAGAGAAAAAAATATATAAAGCACATTATCTTAGCTCAATAAATAAAAATTTCACTCATAAAATCTATTCCTTACATTTAACAAAAACGGGGATGAATTGAAAATATATATTCAAGTCTAAACTTTTATTTTTTTTCAAGTTATTTAAAAACATCTTGATATGATTGTTTTCGTCTTGAGAAGGCGATAATAAATATACAATCAGATTTGTTGTAGCACTAACAATATAGATTTCATCTCTAAAAACTGGATTTCATACTTCGACAATTTGTCAGAATTTACGGGAAATCATTTTTGGGGCTTATAATTTTATTTAATAAGCTACAGTAATGATTTTAGCGTCACTCTCTTGGCCTCATGAAGACAAAAACATGATATAAAGCACGTGATCTTAGCTCAATCAATAAAATTTTCACTCACACAACGGTATTCATTAACTGTAACAATAAGGGGGATAAATTACAAATGTATATTCAAGTCTAAATTTTTTAAAAAGCTCTCTAAAAGATCTTTATCTTATTATTTTCGTCTTGAGAAGGCGAAAATAAATATACAATCAGATTTGTTGTAGCATTAATACTATAGATTTCATCTCTAAAAACTGGATTTCACAATTCGACAATTTGTGACAATTTACGGGAAATCTCTTTGGGGGCTTATAATTTTATTGATTAAGCTACAGTAATGATTTTGGCGCCACTATCTTCGCCTCATTTAGACCAAAAAAATATATAAAGCACATTATCTTAGCTCAATAAATAAAATTGTCACTCACAAAACTGTATTCATTACATTTAACAATAAGGGAGGTAAATTCAAGTCTAAACATGCTATTTTTTAAGGCATTTAAAAGACCTTGTCGCCTTGTTTTCGTCTTGAGAAGGCGAGAATGGGTATATAATCAGATTTGTTATAGCACTAAATCATTTAGATTTGACCTCTGAAAAACAGATTTCAAATTCACGTTCTTGTCAGTAAGCACAATAAAATGATTTTTATTTTACTTTTAAAATGTATTCACACAGAAATGAAATTATTTGGAACACGGTTATGCCGCGTGGTAGATAATTGGGGCCATTACCCGTGTCTGACTCTTTTACGTAATAAGTATATCGAAGTCGGCTACCGCGGCTGAGTGACACGATAATTATATTCAACTTCACTCCCTGGCCTAGAACTAATTGGAGCTCTTGGACACAATGATTATATTCGCAGTGAACCGTGCGTTTTCCTCAAAGCTTTACTCAGGTCTATCAATTATTCCTAAAGACTGTAATTATAGAAGATTTCTTGAAAGTATAAAAGAGGTCCCATACTTGATTTTCATCAGTTGACGGATTTTATCTGGAGAACTTAGATTGAAATTTGGCTGAGGAAACCTGGATATTGAGACAGGGTGATATTGACTGTTTGTTTTTCTGACAATTGAATTTGATTTGACACTACCAAATTTGGAAGATTACACGTTTTACATCCCGTAGTAATTCAAATTTAATATAAGATTGATCTTTTTTAATTTCTGATTAAATAGAATGGCAACCAAAAGCGGAAACAAGTGGATTGAGTATTGTTTGGAGAATTCCGCAGAGGTAAGTAGCTTTATCAACACCATGCAGGTAAAGCAGACGTTACCAAGGGTTGGCGCTATCGTTGACCTTCGGATTCCGGAAGAGTATCAAGGATTTAATATTCCGGATGACGAGAATGACGATCTGGCGTCATATTTGGTCATGGAGTACAAGGCCCTGCGGAAATTAGACGCCTACAGCGCGGACAGGATGGGGCAGGTTTGTAATTTTATTTCAGGTCGTGTATCGGAGATGGAGAAGGCAGCAAGACCGCTTCAATCATCTGCATCGCCCATGGCCAAAGGGACGGACACCAGGAAGAGGAAGAAACGACGCATGTCAGCGGATACCAGTGTAAGCAAAAGGAGGAAAGTGACAAGGAAGGATGAGACTTGAACCGCGAGTACATGTGGACATGTACAGTTTACGTGTACCTACTGTTTTGAGTAGGCAATGTTTAAATAATATCTATTATTCTTTCTATACATGCACAGGGTTAGAGTATTGTTTCTTTACATGAGCAAAGTATTATTGATCTGCCCATCATATTTCAGTTATGCAAATAATCGACGGAATAGAATAATAAAATATATGCAAAAGTTTAAAGGATTTCACAGACAGAGACAGATATTCCGTTAATCCGTAGACGTCTCATTAAAGCGCACCAAGACTTTGACCTTTTGAGTCCATACCTTTAGAACTGGACTTTTTCAACATTTAAAATACCCTCTTATAGTGGCATTAGTATCCGGATGCGTACTGTGTAAAAATATCTATATCAATAATTTAAACAATAAATGACAATATACAATTAAATTATTGAATATAATAATTCATCTATTTTTTCAGATGGGCTGACAGAAGCAGGGTCCACGTCCCCAGCCTGGGTTGTGATACATATTTAGACACCTGGTGGACAGGTGAAAATATGTATCACAAGCAGATGCTTCTAAGAATTTTAAACAGTTCAATATGACTGCCAATGTTTTTTATTGATGGTCCAATTTCATTGTGGCTGATACCATCGTCGTTGATTCATTAAGACGAGAAAGGTGATATCAGGAACATTAGCTTAGCTTCGGACATAAGACATCTATCTAGCCCCTAAAATAATTGATATTTCTTGGCCGAGAACAAATTCAAATGACGGTTTTCAGTGAATAACTTTTTTTATTTGATTTGAAAATCTGATTACATATTCTTTCTCGTCTCACTGAAACAAACACAATGATATCTGAAACATTGTTAAAACGTGAGCGATAAGAAATCCAAGCGCCCCAAGGGTGATATTTACTTACCGATATTTAAAATGTCGAATTCTACAGTTTGCATCAAATAACTATTTTAATCTTTTGTAGAATCAAAAATCTAATTATATATTCTTTCTCGTCTCATCAAGACGAAAAGGTTGATGAAAATAAATCAGGGATTTGCTTCGGAAAATCTGCAGTCAAGCTGGTAGTGGGCGCCAGGCGGCCATTGTAGGCAAATAGGACTCCAGATTCTCCATACCTATTGAGGGCTAGTGATTTCATCGATACTTATATCATTTAGCTGGTCTCTTGAAGGGGAATAAAATGGTATACAGAACTTAAAGATAGCTCAATAAATAAAAAGTCTTTTTTTTTTTTTTTTTTTTTTTTTTTTTTACAATTCTGTATACCGCACTGCTCAATAAAAATATATATAAATTCCAGACTTCTTCTTATATCACTGTCTTCGTCTGAAAAAGACGAGAAAGAGTATGTAAGAAAATATTTTTGTAGGGCAAGAAATAAAGATTTGATGACCCAAAACATTTGGAATTGGGCATTTCAATGGGAGTAATGAAAAATGCTTCTTGGGGCAGATTTTCTTATTTAATGTCATATTTCAATGTTCTTTATATCATATTTTTCGTGAACATAATCCCCAAAAAGCATTTCCTGTCACTCGCAGGAAAATTCGAAGTTCCACTTGGGATTTTCAGGGGTTAACATCTTTATCTTTTGTGCTACTACAAACTGATTCTATGTTCATTATCGACTCCTCGATATAGAGATCTTTGGCATATGTTAAAAAATAAAATGTTGGGATCTAAATGTCTTTTTCAACATTCCTCCTTTAAGTGTCCTAATGTAGTAAGGAAATGGATAGATTTTTGGGAGCTAAATTTTCATTTCTTGAGCTATAACATTGTGCTTTATATCATGTTCGTCTCAACAAGTGGAGAAGGGGCGTGTTAGAAAATATTTTTTAGGGTAAGAGATAAAGATTTTATGACCCAAAACCTTTGGAATTTGAAGTTCGGCATTTTAGTGGGAGTAATGAAAAATGCTTTTTGGGGCTGGTTTTCTTATTTATCGTCATATTACAATGTTCTTTGTACCCTTATTGCGCCTCAATAGCCTTAACAAGCTGCGTATGTAAAACCATGGAACGGATGATCAACGAATGCTTAGTATGGTTTCGTGAGACTAATAACATTTTAACTGATATACAATGTGGCTTCAGGAAAAATCAAAGCACGGTCGACCCGTTAATACGACTTGAAACGTATATTCGAGATGCCTTTGTCAAGAAAGAGCACGTCGTCTCGATATTTTTTTTATTTAGAAAAGGCATACGATACCACATGGAAATACGGTATCTTAAACGATCTTCATAATATAGGTCTTAAAGGCCATTTACCAAACTTCATTACGAATTTTTTAAGTAATAGGCATTTCAATGTTCGCATAGGATCTACATTTTCAGACAATTTCGGACAAGAAATGGGCGTGCCACAAGGAAGATTTTATCAGTAACATTATTTAGTATAAAAATAAACAGTCTCGCTGAAGCACTTAAAAACGACTTTCATGGAAGTCTATATGTCGATGACTTTGCTCTCTGTTATAAATCTAAAAATATGAATTCCATCGAGCGTAAATTACAGTTATGTCTAAACAAAATCCAAACATGAGCTGATGTAAATGGTTTTAAATTCTCCAGAACTAAAACGGCGTGCATACATTTCTGTTTTAAACGGAAACACCACGAAGATCCGCACTCCAATTAAAGTTGTAAAAGAGATTAAGTTCTTAGGTGTCATTTTTAATAATAAACTCACTTTTATTCCGCATATAGCAATGCTCAAAAAGAAATGTACAAAAGCCCTTGATATAATAAAAGTTGTTGCAAACACAAAGCCTCTCACCTCTGTCGGCGTGTTCGAATCTCGGCCGCGGCGTTATGTGAGCAAGTTTGCCAGTTTACTTGCGGAAGGTCGGTGGTCTCTTTCCAGGTACATTGTATCTGGGTTCTCTCCTCCACCAACAAAAACTGTATGCCACCAGATAACTGAAAAATTGTTACGTGTGGCGGAAAGCAATAAATAATCAATCAATCAATCAAAATGGGGAGCAGATAAGAATACTCTACATCTGTATCGCTCTCTCATCCGGTCTAAACTAGACTATGGCTGTATAGTATATGGAGCGGCAAGAACATCCTACATTAAAGCCCTTGATGCAATCCACCATCAAGGACGTCGACTGTGCACAGGAGCTTTTCGAACCTCTCTTGTAGATAGTTTGTATGTTGAGGCAAACGAACCACCTCTAGATCTACGTAGAATAAAACTTATTTCACAATACGTTGTTAAATTAAAAGCTAACAATGGCAATCCTGCATTTAACTGCGTTTTCCACGCACAGTGTTAAGATTTGTATGAAAAAACTAAGACCTGAATAAGACCAATTGGTCTCCGAGTCAAAAAACATTAACATGATTCTGACTTACCTATGGACATCATAAAACCCTCATCACTTTCAGAAATACCACCATGGAAATTACTAAAACCCAAAGTTGACACTTCACTTTCTGAATATGAAAAATCTGAAACAAATTCCGCTATTCAGATAACAAAAGTTATCTGAACTAAAACAATATAATCATTCTACAACTGATATTTATACAGACGGTTCCAAAGACCAAAATAAAGTTGCTGCTGCTGCAGTAATCAATAACAATGTTTTCTCAGCACGACTCCCAAATGAAGCAACAATTTTTACCGCCGAAGCAAAGGCTATCCAACTTGCGTTAGAGTACATTAAAATTTCTAAGGACAAATACTTCTCTATATTCTCAGACTCCCTATCTTGTCTACAGTCTATAAGTAATATGAATATTGATCATTCATCCATATATTTTAGACATTTTAAACCAGTATTATCTTCCAACTAAACAAAGGGGCCTCCGTGGCCGAGTGGTTAGAGCATCGGGCTCAAAATCACAAAGCCTCTCACCTCTGTCGGCGCGTGTTCGAATATTGGCCGCGGCGTTATGTGAGCAAGTTTGCCAGTTTACTTGCGGAAGGTCGGTGGTCTCTTCCCAGGTACATTGTATCTGGGTTCTCTCCTCCACCAACAAAAACTGGACGCCACCAGATAACAATTTTTCAGTTGAGTGTGGCGGAAAGCAATAAATAATCAATCAATAATCTAACTAAAGAAAATAAAATAGTTGAGTTCTGCTGGATTCCTAGTCATATTGGTATCCATGGTAACAACAATGCAGACAAAGAATGCACTACAAAACGATATTGTACATTTTAAAATTCCTTACACAGATTTGAAATATAACATAAAATTATATGTAAATGATCTTTGGCAAATACATTAGGATTTCTGTGACAGATTTTGTTTGTTTGTTTGTTTATAGCCGCCTGAGCAATTTTTCAGCTATCCGGCGGCTGCTATTCAAAACAAAGTAAATAAATCGTGTAACATTGTAATGGAACGCCAGGACGAAGTTATTATTTCAAGAATTCGCATCGGACATTGAAAATTGACACACTCTTATTTATTAAACAGAGAACTTTAACCTGAATGTATATCCTGTGACTGTCCATTAACTATACAACACATTCTTTTGGAATGCAGTGATTTTACACCCAAACGAAATGGACGTTTTGATAATGTGCAATCAATGTATCAAATTTCTACAAATATTGACTATCATCTTATTATAAAATATTTACCAGAATGCGACTTTTACAGAAAATTCTGATCCTTTACAATATAACCTATTCATATACACAAACTGATTATTTTTTAATCCGTACCGGTAGCTCAGTGGTTATAGCGTTCGCTTCGTAACCGGGAGGTCGAGAGTTCGAGCCCCGCTCGTGCCATAGCCGCGTCAAACCTAAGACAAAAAATAGGTAGTGATTGCTCCTTCGCCAAACGCTCGGCATTTAGAAGTGAGAATCACGGGTCTTTCGGATATGACCTTAAAAACGGAGGTCCGTGTCACGGTAGGCGTTGGCACGTTATAGAACCCTCACTGCTACGACCCTGAGCGCTAAGCATAGGTCTAAATTTGTGGTACTTCACCTACAGCTGGTGACGTCTCAATATGAGTGAAAAATTCTCGATGGGACGTAAAACAAACAAACAAACTGTTTATCCGTTTACGATTTTTAACTTTTTAAGTCCGTCGGATGGGACGTTAAAGGGTGCCCCGTGTCAAGGATTACAACCCCCTTGGCACGTAAAAGATCGTTTCCTTGATTGTCGAAAAAGAGTAGGCTCACTGAGGGCCGTCAGGGAAACTTCAGTTTTCATAATCAACCATGTTTCAGTTGTTTAATCGCCATAAAATGGCTGAAATATTGCCAACACTTCGTAAAAATCCCACTCAATCAATCGCCTCAAAGAAATGAAAACGACGACACTAATATCAGGAGTTTAGCTTTATAAATACGACTGATTGATTGATTATATATTGTTAAACGTCCCGCTCGAGAATATTACAGTCATTGCCGGTGAAGGGCTGTTTACGGCCTTTGAGTTGGGAGGGATTTTTATCGTGCCATACCTACTGTGACACGGGGTTTTTGCGGTCTCATCTGATGGACAGCCCCATTTAGTCGCCTCTTACGACAAGCTAGGGGTATCGAGGATCTATTCTAACAAACTGGATCCCCACTAGGTTTATTAGTAAGAACATAATCCCCCAAACCCAAGAGCGGTCACTCAGACGTCACAAGCTGTAGGTGAAGTACCACAAATTTAGACCTATGCTTAGCGCTCTGGGCTATAGCAGTGAGGGTTCTTTAACGTGCCAACGCCTACCGTGACACGGTACCTCCGATGTTAAGGTCATATCCGAAAGACCCGTGATTCTCACTGCTAAATGCCGAGCGTTTGGCGAAGGAGCAATCCTACCTATTTTTCGTCTTGGGTTTGACGCGGCCATGGCACGACCGGTCGCGATAGCCCACTGCTTAAAGCGTTCGCTTCGTAACCGGGAGGTCGTGACCTTGGTAGGCGTTGGCACGTTAAATAACCCTCACTGCCACGGCCCTGAGCGCTAAGCATAGGTCCAAATTTGTGGTACTTCACCTACAGGTGGTGACGTCTCAATACGAGTGAAAAAATCTCGACGGGACGTAAAACAAACAATCAATCAACGAGCGGGACTCGAACTCACGGTTACGAAGCGAACACTCTAACCACTGAGCTACCGCGACCGGTGGAAACAATTTTATCAGTATCTCTGGTAATGACAACATCCAGTGTATGGCTACGAACATGCGTTGGTTTATTCACATGTTGCTTCATGCCGCAAGACTGCAGGATACTATTGAACCTTATCGTACCTCTATGTGTTGGAGTGTCAAGACGCAGGTTCAGATCTCCCATTATTATGATACTCTAATCTGTTGTAGCACAATCTGCTAGAAACCTCGGCTATTTTTGGTGTGTAGATCCAAAGGGAGTGTATGGCTATTACTAAATACCCAAATTAGTAAAATAGAAGAAATAAATTTAATTCTGTAAACCTATAAGTTTTAATACTAGGTTTTAATTATTTGTTGATCTTAATATCTATATCTATATATATATATATATAAATAAATACTCTTTTATCATTTTTATGATAAAAAGTACATCTACTACATTTATAGGCTTTTTCTTGGCTTCATTCCCACTTTTTCTATGTTTACCTACATATACATATACTGTTGGAATTTTCGTAGGAATATTTTAAAGGTTATCATGGTTTACACTTTGTATGATGTCCCATTTTCCAGCACATAAATTGTCGTGTTGTATGACAACAGTTAATATCGATGATGTAGGCTCGGAGGAAATACAAACTAGGTTTTCTTTATTGACTCCATTTTGTTGTTCTTCATATCCAGACCGCCCAACACGCACTGTATGGATATGCCTGATAAATGGACGCCCTGCTTTAGTACCCCTTCTCACACAGTAATGTTTCGTATGATCTCCCCAAGGTTGATTAAAAGATGTCATGAAACTCATCGTACTAAAACTGCTCGGTTCGAAAATTCTTAGAACGCCTCCTCAATAAAAGTCAAGACAAATTAAAACAAACTGTACACTTAAAAGTCGGGCTAAAGTCACGGATCAGTGAACAAAACACATAAAATCATCAACTAAAATTCTATTTAGAATACTGATTTTAAAACTACAAATAACACAGATATTATTAATAAGGTCTCATGTTTGTTTGTATTACGTCGCTTCGAGAATTTTTCACTCATATTGAGACGTCAGCAGCTGTAGGTAAAGTACCACAAATTAGTCCTATGCGTAGCACTCTGAGCCATAGCAGTGAGGGTTCTTTAATGTGCCAACGCCTACCGTGACACGGGACCTCCGTTTTGAGGTCATATCCGAAAGACCCGTGATTTTCATTTCCAAAGGTTTCATGTAAAAGCACACCAAAGTTTAGGATATCCATTATTGAAGTCCTAAAATCTCATTGTTTAACCTATTTAAAAGATCTTTGTATCATTTTTTCTTCTTGAGAAGGTGAGAATAAATATACTATAAGATTTGTTGTAGCACTAATACTATAGATTTCATCTCTAAAAACTGGATTTCACAATTCGACAATTTGTGACAATTTACGGGAAATCTCTTTGGGGGCTTATAATTTTATTGATTAAGCTACAGTAATGATTTTGGCGTCACTTTCTTCGCCTCATTTAGACCAAAAAAATATATAAAGCACATTATCTTAGCTCAATAAATAAAATTGTCACTCACAAAACTGTATTCATTACATTTAACAATAAGGGAGGTAAATTGAAGTCTAAACATGCTATTTTTTAAGGCATTTAAAAGACCTTGTCGCCTTGTTTTCGTCTTGAGAAGGCGAGAATGGGTATATAATCAGATTTGTTATAGCACTAATCATTTAGATTTGACTTCTGAAAAACAGATTTGGAATTCACATTCTTGTCAGTAAGCACAATAAAATGATTTTTATTTTATATTTAAAATGTATTCACACAGAAATGAAGTTATTTTGAACACGGTTATGCCGCGTGGTAGATAATTGGGGCCATTACCCGTGTCTGACTCTTTTACGTAATAAGTATATCAAAGTCGGCTACCGCGGCTGAGTGACACGATAATTATATTCAACTTCACTCCCTGGCCTAGAACTAATTGGAGCTCTTGGACACAATGATTATATTCGCAGTGAACCGTGCGTTTTCCTCAAAGCTTTACTCAAAGTTGTACTCAGGTCTATCAATTATTCGTAAAGACTGTAATTATAGAAGATTTCTTGAAAGTATAAAAGAGGTACCATACTTGATTTTCATCAGTTGACAGATTTTATCTGGAAAACTTAGATTGAAATTTGGCTGAGGAAACCTGGATATTGAGACAGGGTGATATTGACTGTTTTTCTGACAATTGAATTTGATTTGACACTACCAAATTTGGAAGATTACACGTTTTACATCCCGTAGTAATTCAAATTTAATATAAGATTGATCTTTTTTAATTTCTGATTAAATATTTTAAGTACGGATAGAATGGCAACCAAAAGCGGAAACAAGTGGATTAAGTACTGTTTGGAGAATTCCGCAGAGGTAAGTAGGTATATCAACACCATGCAGGTAAAGCAGACGTTGCCAAGGGTTGGCGCTATCGTTGACCTTCGGATTCCGGAAGAGTATCAAGGATTTAATATTCCGGATGACGAGAATGACGATCTGGCGTCATATTTGGTCATGGAGTACAAGGCCCTGCGGAAATTAGACGCCTACAGCGCGGACAGGATAGGACAGGTATGCAATTTTATTTCAGGTCGTGTGTCGGAGATGGAGAAGGCAGCAAAACGACTTCAATCATCTGCATCGCACATGGACAAAGGGACGGACACCAGGAAGAGGAAGAAAAGACGCATGTCAGCGGATACCAGTGTAAGCAAAAGGAGGAAAGTGACAAGGAAGGATGAGACTTGAACCGCGAGTACATGTGGACATGTACAGTTTACGTGTACCTACTGTTTTGAGTAAGCAATGTTTAAATAATATCTATTATTCTTTCTATACATACACAGGGTTATTGTTTCTTTACATGAGCAAAGTATTACTAATCTGTCCATCATATTTCAGTTATGCAAATAATCTACGGAATAGAATAAAATATATGCAAAAGTTTAAAGGATTTCACAGACAGAGACAGATATTCCGTCGATTCGTAGACAGTCTCATTAAAGCGCACCAAGACTTTGACCTTTTGAGTCCATACCTTTAGAACTGGAGTTTTCAACATTTAAAATATCGTCTTGTTATGGCATTAGTATCCGGATGCGTTCTGTGTAAAAGATACCTATATCAATGATTTTAAAAATAAATGACAATATACAATTAAATTATTGAATATAATAATTCATCTATTTTTTCAGATGGGCTGACAGAAGCAGGGTCCACGTCCCCAGCCTGGGTTGTGATACATATTTAGACACCTGGTGGACAGGTGAAAATATGTATCACAAGCAGATGCTTCTAAGAATTTTAAACAGTTCAATATGACTGCCAATGTTTTTTATTGATGGTCCAATTTCATTGTGGCTCATACCATCGTCTTTGTTTCATTAAGACGAGGAAGGTGACATAAGGAACATTAGCTTAGCTTCGGACATAAGACATCTATCTAGCCCCTAAAATAACTGATTTTTCTTGGCTGATAAAGAATTCAAATGACAGTTTTCAGTGAATAACGTTTTTATTTGATGTGTGAGTGAAAATCTGATTACATATTCTTTCTCGTCTCACTGACACAAAGACAATGATATCTGAAACATTTTTATAACGTGAGCGCCCCAAGGGTGATATTTACTTACCGATATTTAAAATGTCGAATTCTACAGTTTGCATCAAATAACTATTTTAATTTTTTGTAGAATCAAAAATCTAATTATATATTTTTTCTCGTCTCATCAAGACGAAAAGGTTGAAAATAAATCAGGGATTTGCTTCGGAAAATCTGCAGTCAAGCTGGTAGTGGGCGCCAGGCGGCCATTGTAGGCAAATAGGACTCCAGATTCTCCATACCTATTGAGGGCTAGTGATTTCATTTCTGAAGCAATTGCATCGATACTTATATCATTTTGCTGGTCTTTTCAAGCCACATAAAATGGTATGAAGAACTTCAAGATAGGTCAATAAATAAAAGTCATTTTTGACAATATGTATACTGTGCTGCTCAATAAAAATATCGTGTATAAGAATTTTTTTCTTTATTGTTGAGCAATTCAACACTTCTTTATGTCATTTCCGTCGTCTCAAACGGATGAGAAACAAGATGCAATCAGCATTGTGATAGCTGAAACAATATAAAAGTTATTCACGGATAACTTTGCCACTTGGACTTGGACGTTTTTTGTTGAGAAATAAAAATCCAGCATTTTAGTGCCTCATTGCTCAACTTATATCCATGTTCTTTATAGCACTATCCTTATGTCATTGAGACGAACGAATTGATATAAGGTTCAACGATATTGGACAAGACGTAAAAATTTGACGCCAGCAAAACTATGTCATTTCCTATAAAAATCATACAAGAAAAACAAAACTTTTTATTTCTTGGTGGATTTTGGAGTTCTTATGTCATTTTGTTCTTCTCAAAACGCTTGAAAAGAACATGTAATCAGATTTGGCATATCTTCATTGGCAACCTCATTATCTGGCCATAAGTGAGTTTTGGACTTTAGCGACCGGAGTAATATATACCGAAAATAGGAAAAATTGGTCATTTGCGGAGCAATTCCAGACTTCTTCTTATATCACTGTCTTCGTCTGAAAAAGACGAGAAAGAGTATGTAAGAAAATATTTTGTAGGGTAAGAAATAAAGATTTGATGACCCAAAACATTTGGAATTGGGCATTTCAATGGGAGTAATGAAAAATGCTTTTGGGGGCAGATTTTCTTATTTAATGTCATATTTCAATGTTCTTTATATCATATTTTTCGTGAACATAATCCCCAAAGAGCATTTCCTGTCACTCGCAGGGAAATTCGAAGTTCCACTTGGGATTTTCAGGGGTTAACATCTTTATCTTTTGTGCTACTACAAACTGATTATATGTTCATTATCGACTCCTCGATATAGAGATCTTTGGCATATGTTAAAAAATAAAATGTTGGGATCTAAATGTCTTTTTCAACATTCCTCCTTTAAGTGTCCTAATGTCGTAAGGAAATGGATAGATTTTTGGGAGCTAAATTTTCATTTCTTGAGCTATAACATTGTGCTTTATATCATGTTGTTCGTCGCAACAAGTGGAGAAGGGGCGTGTTGGAAAATATTTTTTAGGGTAAGAAATAAAGATTTTATGACCCAAAACCTTTGGAATTTGAAGTTCGGCATTTTAGTGGCTGTAATGAAAAATGCTTTTTGGGGCTGGTTTTCTTATTTATCGTCATATTTCAATGTTCTTTATACCCTTATTTCGCCTCAATAGCCTTAACAAGCTGCGTATGTAAAACCATGGAACGGATGATCAACGAACGCTTAGTATGGTTTCTTGAGGCCAATAACATTTTAACTGATATACAATGTGGCTTCAGGAAAAATCGAAGCACGGTCGACCAGTTAATACGACTTGAAACGTATATTCGAGATACCTTTGTCAAGAAATAGCACGTCGTCTCAATATTTTTTGATTTAGAAAAGGCATACGATACCACATGGAAATACGGTATCTTAAAAGATCTTCATAATATAGGTCTTAAAGGCCATTTACCAAACTTCATTAAGACTTTTTTAAGTAATAGGCATTTCAATGTTCGCATAGGATCTACATTTTCAGACAATTTCGAACAAGAAATGGGCGTGCCACAAGGAAGTATTTTATCAGTTACACTATTTAGTATAAAAATAAACAGTCTCGCTGAAGTACTTAAAAACGACTTTCATGGAAGTCTATATGTCGATGACTTTGTTCTCTGTTATAAATCCAAAAATATGAATTCCATTGAGCGTAAATTACAGTTGTGTCTAAACAAAATCCAAACATGAGCTGATGTAAATGGTTTTAAATTCTCCAGAACGAAAATGGCGTGCATACATTTCTGTTTTAAACAGAAACACCACGATGATCCGCACTCCAATTAAAGTTGTAAAAGAGATTAAGTTCTTAGGTGTCATTTTTGATAATAAACTCACTTTTATTCCGCATATAGCAATGCTCAAAGAGAAATGTACAAAAGCCCTTGATATAATAAAAGTTGTTGCAAACACAAAATGGGGAGCGGGGCCTCCGTGGCCGAGTGGTTAGAGCATCGGGCTCACAATCACAAAGCCTCTCACCTCTGTCGGCGCGTCTTCGAATCTCGGCCGCGGCGTTATGTGAGCAAGTTTGCCAGTGTACTTGCGGAAGGTCGGTGGTCTCTTCCCAGGTACATTGTATCTGGGTTCTCTCCTCCACCAACAAAAACTGGATGCCACCAGATGACTGAAAAATTGTTGAGTCTGGCGGAAAGCAGTAAATAATCAATCAATCAATCAAAATGGGGAGCAGATAAGAATACTCTTCTACATCTGTATCGCTCTCTCATCCGGTCTAAACTAGACTACGGCTGTATAGTAGATGGAGCGGCAAGAACATCCTACATTAAAGCCCTTGATGCAATCCACCATCAAGGACTTCGACTGTGCACAGGAGCTTTTCGAACCTCTCCTGTAGATAGTTTGTATGTTGAGACAAACAAACCACCTCTAGATCTACGTAGAATAAAACTTATTTTACAATACGTTGTTAAATTAAAAGCTAACAATGACAATCCTGCATTTAACTGCGTTTTCCACACCCACAGTTTGAAGATTTGTATGAAAAAACTAAGACCTGAATAAAACCAATTGGTCTCCGAGTCAAAAATCATTAACACGATTCTGACTTACCTATGGACATCATAAAACCCTCATCACTTTCAGAAATACCACCATGGAAATTACTAAAACCAAAGTTGACACTTCACTTTCTGAATATGAAAAATCTGAAACAAATTCCACTATTCAGATAACAAAAGTTATCTGAACTAAAACAATCTAAGCATTATACAACTGATATTTATACAGACGGTTCCAAAGACCAAAATAAAGTTGCTGCTGCTGCAGTAATCAATAACGATGTTTTCTCAGCAAGACTCCCAAATGAAGCAACAATTGTTACCGCCGAAGCAAAGGCTATCCACCTTGCGTTAGAGTACATTAAAATTTCTAAGGACAAATACTTCACTATTCTCAGACTCCCTATCTTGTCTACAGTCTATAAGTAATATGAATATTTGTTTTGTTTCTTTGTTTTACGTCCCGTCGAGAATTTTTCACTCATATTGAGACGTCACCAGCTGTAGGTGAAGTACCACCAATTTAGATCTATGCTTAGTGCTCAGGGCCGTAGCAGTGAGGGTTCTTTAACGTGCCAACGCCTACCGTGACACGGTACCTCCGATGTTAAGGTCATATCCGAAAGACCCGCGATTCCCACTTCTAAATGCCGAGTATCTCTGGTAATGACAACATCCAGTGTATGGCCACGAACATGCGTTGGTTTATTGACATGTTGCTTCATGCCGCAAGACTGCAGGATACTATTGAACCTCATCGTACCTCTATGTGTTGGAATGTCAAGACGCAGGTTCAGATCTCCCATTATTATGATGCTCTTATCTGGTGTAGCACAATCTGCTAGAAACCTCGGCTATTCTTGGTCCTGGAATGCACTCGTGGTTAATCCGGGTTTGTTTTTTTTTTTTTCGTGCAAGTGGTGGTCAAAACACAACAGCTATACACAATGAGTAACGATTTACAATTGCATTGCAATCGAGCAACTCAAAGGTGGAATAATGGTTGTCACTGGTTGCAACCACCCGTAGATCGATGCCTAGCTTGCAAACGATCCCAACTCCCCCGCCACGGCTACCCCCGGACCGAGGTATATGCTTAATCTTGTAGCCTATTGGAAGAAGCTCATTTATGCATGCTTTATCTTCTGATGTTCCTAGCCATGTTTCCGTCAGAGCAGCAATGTCACAATCGTGTGAAACAATGAAGTCACATAATGAAAGCGTTTTGTTTTTCACAGATCGTGCATTGATTTGATGTTACATGTCTTAATATTTGTGTCCTTTCACTACTGTGAGAGATTCACATTCTATCCTTTCAAGGTTACTGATATTTATGTAGCGGGATTTCCCGGCATAAATAGATGAAACACAGTTTGGTTTTCACATCATTATATATTCTGGTAATAATCTGGATTCAATGAATAGATAAATATATTGCCCTAAAATATAAATTCATTGAATTTATGTACATCTGCTTCATAAAGATTTACTTCAATATATATTTCTTTTCTATCCAAATAATGAAATACTTAATCTGAAAAATTGATTATTAGTAAAATGTTAAAAACTTACATTTGTCAAGGCCTTCCAGTTTCAGGTTATTCAAAATTATAAAGTTGTTCAAAATGTATAGTCATTTAGACAGAATTTTGCAAAAGGTCTTTCTTTTGAGAACTCGTAGATGAAAAGTGTTCACCCAACAATGACCATAAAGTTTCAACCAATAAAATCAAACTAATTCAAATATAGACCAATGAATGTTGAATGTAAATGTGTGTGTGGATCCAAAGGGAGTGTATGGCTATTACTAAATACCCAAATTAGTAAAATAGAAGAAATAAATTTAATTCTGTAAACCTATAAGTTTTAATACTAGGTTTTAATTATTTGTTGATCTTAATATCTATATCTATATCTATATATATATAAATACTCTTTTATCATTTTTATGATAAAAAGTACATTTACTGCATTTATGGGCTTTTTCTTGGCTTCATTCCCACTTTTTCTATGTTTATCTACATATACATATACTGTTGGAATTTTCGTAGGAATATTTTAAAGGGTATCATGGTTTACACTTTGTATGATGTCCCATTTTCCAGCACATAAATTGTCGTGTTGTATGACAACAGTTAATATCGATGATGTAGGCTCGGAGGAAATACAAACTAGGTTTTCTTTATTGACTCCATTTTGTTGTTCTTTATATCCAGACCGCCCAACACGCACTGTATGGATATGCCTGATAAATTGACGCCCTGCTTTAGTACCCCTTCTCACACAGTTATGTTTCGTGTTATCTCCCCAAGGTTGATTAAAAGATGTCATGAAACACATCGTACTAAAACTGCTCGGTACGAAAATTCTTAGAACGCCTCCTCAATAAAAGTCAAGACAAATTAAAACAAATTGTACACTTAAAAGTCGGGATAAAGTCACGGATCAGTGAACAAAACACATAAAATCATCAACTGAATTTTTATTTAGAATATGGATTTTAAGACTACAAAAGACTTCCGTTTTTAAGGTCATGTCCGAAAGACCCGTGATTTTCACTTCCAAAGGTTTCATGTAAAAGCACACCAAAGTTTAAGGTATTCATTATTATTTTTTGGGGCTTATAATTTTATTGATTAAGCTACAGTAATGATTTTGGCGTCACTTTCGTCGCCTCCTTAAGACAATATATATATATATATATATATATATATATATATATATATATATATATAAAGCACATTATCTTAGCTCAATAAATAAAATTTTCACTCATAAAATATATTTCTTACATTTAACAAAAACGGGGGTGAATTGACAATATATATTCAAGTCTAAACTTTTATTTTTTTTCAAGTTATTTAAAAACATCTTGATATGATTGTTTTCGTCTTGAGAAGGCGATAATAAATATACAATCAGATTTGTTGTAGCACTAACAATATAGATTTCATCTCTAAAAACTGGATTTCATACTTCGACAATTTGTCAGAACTTACGGGAAATCATTTTTGGGGCTTATAATTTTATTTAATAAGCTACAGTAATGATTTTAGCGTCACTTTCTTCGCCTCATGAAGACAAAAACATGATATAAAGCACGTGATCTTAGCTCAATCAATAAAATTTTCACTCACAAAACTGTATTCTTTACATATAACGGGGTGTAAATTAAAAATGTATATTCAAGTCTAAGATTTTATTTTTTAAGCTATTTAAAAGATCTCTATATAATTGTTTTCGTCTTAAGAAGGGGAGCATAAATATACATTCAGATTTGTTTTAACACTGATGATATAGATTTGTTTTAACACTGATGATATAGATTTGATCTCTAAAAACTGGATTCCATACTTCGACAATTTGTGAGAATTTACGGGGAATTCTTTTTAAGTTATAATAATATTTATTAAGCTACAGAAATGATTTTGGCGACACTTTCTTCGCTTCATTAAGACCCCCCCCCCCCCCAAAAAAAAAAATGATATAAAGCACATGATCTTAGCTCAATAAATAAAATTTTCACTCACAAAACGGTATTCATTAACTGTAACAATAAGGGGGATAAATTAGAAATGTATATTCAAGTCTAAAATTTTCATTTTTTTAAAGCTCTTTAAAAGATCTTTATCTTATTATTTTCGTCTTGAGAAGGCGAAAATAAATATACAATCAGATTTGTTGTAGCACTAATACTATAGATTTCATCTCTAAAAACTGGATTTCACAATTCGACAATTTGTGACAATTTACGGGAAATCTCTTTGGGGGCTTATAATTTTATTGATTAAGCTACAGTAATGATTTTGGCGTCACTATCTTCGCCTCATTTAGACCAAAAAAATATATAAAGCACATTATCTTAGCTCAATAAATAAAATTTTCACTCACAAAACTGTATTCATTACATTTAACAATAAGGGAGGTAAATTCAAGTCTAAAAATTTTATGTTTTAAGGCATTTAAAAGACCTTGTCGCCTTGTTTTCGTCTTGAGAAGGCGAGAATGGGTATATAATCAGATTTGTTATAGCACTAATCATTTAGATTTGACCTCTGAAAAACAGATTTGGAATTCACATTCTTGTCAGTAAGCACAATAAAATGATTTTTATTTTATTTTTAAAATGTATTCACACAGAAATGAAATTATTTTGAACACGGTTATGCCGCGTGGTAGATAATTGGGGCCATTACCCGTGTCTGACTCTTTTACGTAATAATTATATCGAAGTCGGCTACCGCGGCTGAGTGAGACGATAATTATATTCAACTTCACTCCCTGGCCTAGAACTAATTGGAGCAATTCAGCGTGATTGGTAGGCTGGCTCTTGGACACAATGATTATATTCGCAGTGAACCGTGCGTTTTCCTCAAAGCTTTACTCAAAGTTGTACTCAGGTCTATCAAATATTCCTAAGACTGTAATTATAGAAGATTACTTGAAAGTATAAAAGAGGTACCATACTTGATTTTCATCAGTTGACAGATTTTATCTGGAGGACTTAGATTGAAATTTGGCTGAGGAAACCTGGATATTGAGACTGGGTGATATTGACTGTTTTTCTGACAATTGAATTTGATTTGACACTACCAAATTTGGAAGACTACACGTTTTACATCCCGTAGTAATTCAAATTTAATATAAGATTGATCTTTTTTAATTTCTGATTAAATATTGTAAGTACGGATAGAATGGCAACCAAAAGCGGAAACAAGTGGATTAAGTACTGTTTGGAGAATTCCGCAGAGGTAAGTAGGTATATCAACACCATGCAGGTAAAGCAGACGTTGCCAAGGGTTGGCGCTATCGTTGACCTTCGGATTCCGGAAGAGTATCAAGGATTTAATATTCCGGATGACGAGAATGACGATCTGGCGTCATATTTGGTCATGGAGTACAAGGCCCTGCGGAAATTAGACGCCTACAGCGCGGACAGGATAGGACAGGTATGCAATTTTATTTCAGGTCGTGTGTCAGAGATGGAGAAGGCAGCAAAACGACTTCAATCATCTGCATCGCACATGGACAAAGGGACGGACACCAGGAAGAGGAAGAAAAGACGCATGTCAGCGGATACCAGTGTAAGGAAAAGGAGGAAAGTGACAAGGAAGGATGAGACTTGAACCGCGAGTACATGTGGACATGTACAGTTTACGTGCACCTACTGTTTTGAGTAAGCAATGTTTAAATAATATCTATTATTCTTTCTATACATACACAGGGTTATTGTTTCTTTACATGAGAAAAGTATTACTAATCTGTCCATCATATTTCAGTTATGCAAATAATCTACGGAATAGAATAAAATATATGCAAAAGTTTAAAGGATTTCACAGACAGAGAGAGATATTCCGTCGATCCGTAGACAGTCTCATTAAAGCGCACCAAGACTTTGACCTTTTGAATCCATACCTTTAGAACTGGAGTTTTCAACATTTAAAGCAATATAAGCTGTCAAAATTGTTATTTTGGGGTCCCTAAAATTTAATCGAAATTTTGTAACATCTACTTTCTAATACCTGATTTTATCTATTAAACTTTTGACATGTTGTATTTTTTGCATTAAATGTAAAAATTGTTCGACAGCTGAAATTAAGTCTTCCCGTACCTTAATTTTTCCGCCATTATTTCCGTATGCAATGACCTAAAGTTGAACTCATTCGGCAAAATCAAATGCGCAAGCACAATATTTCCGGTAAGCACGAAAGGTGTCTGACACGAAAGGTTCGAAGCGAGGGAGAAAGCCAACTTTGACTGATTCGGGACGAAAAAGATATAAAAACATATAGCATCGTTAACAATGCCAAAATAATGATGGTAACTAGAATTTTATCTCACCTCGCCGTCCATATTCTAATAACCCGGATACAACCCGATCCACCCCGATCAGCATCAGAATCATTCGTGTCAACATCGGTTATCTTCGGGATTGTCGCCGACGATTAATCAGCTGCCGTTGTTAGGGTCAAACGGAATGTCGAGGAATATATTTTCATCACGTAAAGGTGTGTAAACGATGCATAAGAGAGGAAATTCGATGCAGTTCTTTTTTTTCAATCATATCAACGTTCATTTAACCTCTTTTAATGCCACTATAAAAAATTGCAATTTTGACAGCTTATATTGCTTTAAAATATCGTCTTGTTATGGCATTAGTATCGGGATGCGTTCTGTGTAAAAGATACCTATATCAATGATTTTAAAAATAAATGACAATATACAATTAAATTATTGAATATAATAATTCATCTATTTTTTCAGATGGGCTGACAGAAGCAGGGTCCACGTCCCCAGCCTGGGTTGTGATACATATTTAGACACCTGGTGGACAGGTGAAAATATGTATCACAAGCAGATGCTTCTAAGAATTTTATACAGTTCAATATGACTGCCAATGTTTTTTATTGATGGTCCAATTTCATTGTGGCTGATACCATTGTCTTTGTCTCATTGCGACGAGAAAGATGATATAAGGAACATTAGCCTAGCTTCAGAAGTAACACATATAGCCCCTAAAATAATTGATTTTTCTTGGCTGATAAAGAATTCAAATGACAGTTTTCAGTGAATAACTTTTTTATTTGATGTGTGAGCGAAAATCTGATTACATATTCTTTCTCGTCTCACTGACACAAAGACAATGATATCCGAAACATTGTTGTAACGTGAGCGATAAGAAATCCAAGCCCCCCAAGGGTGATATTTACTTACCGATATTTAAAATGTCGAATTCTACAGTATGCATCGAATAACTATTTCAATTTTTTGTAGAATCAAAAATCTAATTATATATTCTTTCTCGTCTCATCAAGACGAAAAGGTTGATGAAAATAAATCAGGGATTTGCTTCGGAAAATCTGCAGTCAAGCTGGTAGTGGGCGCCAGGCGGCCATTGTAGGCAAATAGGACTCCAGATTCGCCATACGTATAGAGGGCTAGTGATTTCATTTCTGAAGCAACTGCATCGATACTTATATCATTTTGCTGGTCTCTTCAAGCCAAATAAAATGGTATAAAGAACTTCAAGATAGCTCAATAAATAAAAAAAGTAATTTTTACTATATGTAAACTGTGCTGCTCTATAAAAATAAAAATATATATCGTGTATAGAAAAAGTTTTTTTTTTATAGTGAAGCAATTCCACACTTCTTTATATCATTGTCTTCGTCTCAAACAGACGAGAACGGAGATGTAATCAGCATTGTGATAGCTGAAACAATAAAAATGTTATTCACTGATAACTCTGCCATTTGGACTTGAAAAGACGCGAAAGAGTATGTAAGAAAATATTTTGTAGGGTGACAAAGATTTTATGACTTAAAACCTTTGGAATTTGAACTTGGGGATTTTAATGGGAGTCATGAAAAATGCTTTTTGGGGCTGGTTTTCTTATTTATCGTCATATTTCAATGTTTTTTTATACCTCAATGAGATGAAAACCATGACACCAATACCAGGATTCTAGCTTTATAATTATGAAAATAGTCCCCAAAAAGCATTTTCCGTCACGCACCGTAGAAATCCAAAGTTCGATTTTAGGTTTTCAGGGATGAAATCTTTATTATTTGTTCTACAACAAAACTGATTATATATTCATTCTCGCCTCGTCATGACGAACAAATGATATAAAGATCATTGATATAGCTTGAAAATTTAAGTTGTAGGACCTGAATATGTCTTTTTGATCTTTCATGAGAAAAGTTATATAATCTAAGAAGGAAATGCAATCTTTAATCAATCAATTGAACACCAGGAAGGTGTACTGTATCTGACGTCAGAAGGACTACAAACCTCGCGGATCATTCTGCTGCTGTGCCCAATGATCAAAGTCACGTTCATTCAACAGTATCTTTCTTTCTTCCTTTTTTTTTTTTTTAATAGATGTCCTTGCCTTGTACTAAACCATACCGAAAAGAGAGGACTACTGAAAAACACGCATCTTTCTTGTTCGCACCAACGCAGCGAAAATGAATTACTGAGTACATATTACAATACGTATTGTAGTAACCAGGATGTGTGGAGACAGTTGTTTCATCATCTTAATGTTCTCAAGATGCATGTCGAACTGCAATTTCACCCTTTTTTTTTCTTTTGTAGACACCTATCATAATGGTGTAGATATTAATTTTTTTTTATCTTGAGTCTATTTGCATCATAACACTGGCAATATTCATTCCATTTTCGCAGACAGTTGAAAATGACGAAGACCGATTCCATCAAATACATACACTTACGAGTAATTTAGAATATCTATTCAAGTAAAATTTTAATTTTTTTCTGTATGTAAATAAGGATCATTTAGTAATAAGTAAAATAAAATTCCCTGTAAGCACCAATGATGACTATGAAGAATGCATCTTAATTACTGTAGATCACTTATTTCGCGATATTTTATTTTCGCATGGATAGAAAAATGTATTTATTCACGAGAAAAAAAACTTTAGAGAATTATTATTTATTGCTTAAGTACTTATATGTTACAGTGTATTCACGAGAACTACATTTTTGGTTTGTCTCGGGAAATCACGCGTAAATAATTTTGTTGCGAATATAACGTGATTTACAGTAACGTGCTGTGTCATGTCAAATGTTAATTTGAAATTTGTTTGATAGTTCGTAATCATTATGATAAGCTAAACAGGAAAACAGAAATCGTGGGACATCAAGTCCATTTTTAGACCTTAACGTCTCTCTGTTGACCTGAGACCGACAAATAATGGGGAGGATCAATACATTAAAACATTGTCTGTTGTATCGGTACAAATATCATGTTTAGTTTATGAAAAACAAACAACTTTCATTAAAGATAGAAAATAGAAAGGCTAATAAAGAAAATTTAAGATGATTAAATAGAAATTACTCCGATTTATACACTGTCTAATGTTTCTGAATAAATGAAAATAAATGATCAAGACTTGTATTTTATTATCATTTCATAGTAAAATTTAAGTAATTCTAAATCACCAGAAGGACAGACAAATCTGGTACGAGACTAGTAACTTAGTCTGGTCCCCGCCCCCGCCACTCCTAGATCACTCGATTAGTGACTGGTCCTGTAGACCAGTAATGTCAAATGCTTAGCTGTGAACATTGTCTATGTCTGTCCGAGTGTGATCGGAAGAGAGGAACTCTGAACTAAAGTGAAGAGAGCCATTATACACATGCCTGTATCAACTGCATGAAATTCAGTGGAATCAACAATTAAATCTAATAGAACCAACACTTCAATTTCAGAGGATCAACAATTAAATCTAACAGGATCAACAATTAAAGTACATGGGCCGTAATAGTTTGGTTGGATGGAGAGCTACAAGAGAGATCCTGATTTGCTCGTTTGGAGATGTCCAGTAGACACGTAGTAGAGGCTGGAGACATACTGGAGATATCCGCCATCATTTCTGGAGATGGCACACGAATCAGTTTATTATATATCAATGTATGTTTCGTTACACAGTCGTTTTAAGACATACACATGTAATCAGTGGCGCCAAAAATGAATTAAACTCCAGATCTGGCACCAAAAATGGTCGAGTATTTTAAAATACATGTACATGATTTTCACATATGTCCCCTTTTTTATTTCGAAAATCCGGATCCGCCACTGATAATAAGGAATCATCCAGGGTGTGAAATCGAAATCCATAATGGGGGGTGGGGGGGGGGGTGACCCAGTAGGTTATTTCCGGATGTACTATGTCCCCAACTAACCAATTTATCCCGCTGTAGACTAATAATAAAATAATAATAATAATATTTCAGTAACATAATTAATAAACTTTATATTATTCAAACGTCAAATTCAACATTATATACATGTATCGCATTCAATATCATATTACAATAATTAATGTCAATATATCACAGTCAAATTTAAGAAACGAACAATAAAATTAAATAAACAAGTCACGTAAATCAGTGAATTGAAATCAATCACATAATCTACGCAGCTATTCGTGACGTCATAGTTGTCAAAATAATACACCCTGATCTGAAACAATGTATTGATTATGAGGGCATGAACTGCGACACTTCATGCCAGCATACTTTATGAAGCTTCAATAGCGCTCCATGATAGCGTCGTACTACATTCTCTCTTTAACATTCAAAAATGAAATTTATCTTTAACACTCTACTTTCATTTCTATCGAAATTACCAGTCGTTAAAATAGACGGACTATATTTATCAAGATTCATACATCCATTACATCTGCATCGCATTCATGAGGAAATGGTTATCATTACAGCTGGTAAAGATATAACAGGCAAAAACACTGGAAATTATTTAGTGATGTAATGGCTGGCTTGCTTTCATTCCTTGAAATGAAAGCCACGATTATTTTTTCCCCTATGAATATCCTGCCTTGCTTTGTGTAGATGTAGCACTGAAAATGATTATACGTTTTGTACTAATTATTTCATGTTTATACATTAAACTTATCAACTGTATGATTACAGAGTTATAAACAAAACAATACAATGAGGAAAAATAACGATGTGTCTATCTGCATGAACTATATGTCCTGATAATTGAAATAGAACTGGAGGAGTCATATCGCTGGCTGGTTTCCACTATAGTTTTCCTTTGTCCTATCTGAAATGTAAATTAAAAACCATTGCATTGTCATCGATCATCACACCTGGATACTATCATTATAAACAGTGCATAGTCCCTACCTTGGCAGTCTGACTCCTCGGTATAGTGGAGTTCGGTATGGACTATCGAGGTCTTCTACCGGGACCCTGAAAACCTGCGGTCTTTTGATGGAGAACTAAAACAGACATTTTCAAAAAATATTTACAAAAATCGCAAAAAATACTAACTTGTGTAAAATCAATTTTTCATTCTCGTTGTAATCACGTTTACATATATATTGAGATAGTAGTTTTGGGGCTAAATAAATATACATATAATAAAACAAGATTGTAACGAACATGATTATCGAGAAGTAATATCTATTCCCCTATGAGAAGAAAATAATGAAATTTTGTATTGGATACAACGAAATTGGGCTACTAGTAAAATGAACTGTTTTGGCTGGCCCTGGAAGTTTGCTATAATAACGGTTTACTGTATTTAACAAACAATTCTCTTTTAAGAACGATGTTTTGTGACAAGACAAATAACTTCTGTAAAATATTGAATAACAAAATGGACATCTGCATTACTGAATGAAAACAACAAGACACTGTTGGCGGTCTGTCTTTGAATGCAGACGATTGCTAGTGATGTTCTGTCGTGTCCTGTCATTCGTATACACTGAGACGTATCGATGCTTACCAATGGCGGCTTAGTGCCGAATGGACTAGGAGTCTCAGACGTATATCTCCTCTGACCAGTGAATTGTTCAAAAACCTGCAAAAAATAGCATTCATTACAGTGGCGGATCCACAGAATTTTACTGTGTGTGTGTGTGTGTGTGCGCGCGATGACCATGAAAGAGGGGCGTGTGTGACGACCCTAAAGTGGCAAAAAATAAATTATTTTTTAAAAACAAATAATCAACCAAAGGGAGTGAGGGGAACAACCCCATAACCCTCTCCCTTCAAGAACTTCCATGCATTATGACAATATTATTTTAATCAATATCGATTAAAACAAAGATATTTCCTACCTGGTTTGTGACACCAGCAAACACAGAATGTCTGTTCTTGTTTAGAGAGTCTCCTTCCGACCACTGGGATTTCAGATCGTCTAGTTCATTCATTATAACAGAGTCTGCATCATTCCGTCGATATTTGTCTCCAGTCCTGTACAGAGTTCAAGAAAGCTTTAAAAATGTTTAATTATACCTTTCATACGAAAACTCTAGGCGAGTGCCGAGCGGAGTCCATGCTGTAGTCCGCGGAGTTACTCAAAGATGCGTGATATTCCACGCACCTGATTTTCCGACGTAACTAAGCGGATTCCGCTAAAATGTGTAACCATATTCAGGTTAATACATTTTTCCTAAAATGTCAAAGAATCAGAATTACAAGGAGAATTTCGCTTTCAGTCATTGGTCATTCATGCCAACTGATGTCGACTTGTTGTTTGAGTGACGTTTTGGGCATTGTAAGAAATCACACAGGAGACGTCGGAGAAATCAATGTCCTGCTGTATCTAACCGTGTATCATTGCGGCATGAAGTTTACTTTTTTCACATTAGTCTCCTTATCCAGGAAGTACAAGAATATTTCATAACAACAACGCCATGCTTAAAGAAGAGTTAACGATGTCATCTAAATTTGATATCATTGCGCACCTGTTTATTTCACTGGCGCTCGACGTTTGAAATAGCTATTATAAAAAAAAAATTGTCTACCTGTAAACAAACTATTCATAAACTATAAGGCATCTTAGTTTTCTTTGTTACCAGCTGCATCGCTTGCAATTTTCGGGGAAAAACTTGATACGATTTTATAATTAGACCCCTGTCAAGGTCTTACTTCTTGCATCGTCATGGTGAACTGGAAATAAAATCCATTTATTGGCTATAATCAACACTCAGACATTGTGTACTGCTTCTGAAATGCAAACAGTCAGTAGGGGGGGGGGGGGAGAGAGAAAGTTGACATAATTTCGGTATAGCCCTTTTTTCATTGGACGAAAACATTCAAAATTAGTTAATACTACAATAATAGTAAAAATGTTAGATAGATCTTGAGCACTATTCTATGGGTATATACTTCATTTTTTTCAGCGTTAAACACGATAACTTCACTAATTCATGCATTCGCTGTATTACAATTAGTTGAAGTAAATGTCGTACGTCCTAAGTAAAGTTCACAATTTACTAAATGAACACCAACACGTGTACGCACACGCATACACGGAGGCATACTCTCAAACGTTCACAGTGTCAAATATCTGTTTATTTTCATTGTTGTCATAATGTGTGACAAAACGTAGTGGGTTGGAGTCGACGCGAAAAAAAAAGGGGGGGGGGGGGGGGAATTATGATTTGCAATCGATTTAATCAACATTCCGTGCCTGCCGGTTGTAAAACCACACAATTGTGCCTGAATTTTATTGTTTGCAGGGCTGCACACTACACTGCATTCAGTTTCGCCCCTTATTCTCCGCCCAGGTGTCAGAGGGTACGTCAGCAAGGGAATTCTCATTTGCATAATATCAACTTCCGTCCCCCCCCCCCCCCCCCTTCACCGATTTTTCGCATTTGAGAAGCTGTAGACGATGTTTGACAGTTGATTATAACCGATAAATGACTTTTATTTCCAATTCACCATGACGATGCAAGAGGTAAGACCTTGACAGGGTTGATTCGAAACGGTATAGGAATCTAATTATAATATCATATCGAACTTTTTAAGCGATATATATATATATATATTCACACACACAGATATATATATATATATATATATATATATATATATATATATATATATAGAGAGAGAGAGAGAGAGAGAGAGAGAGAGAGAGAGAGATTTCACATTTCAACTTGATTTTCTCTTTCCTTACATACTTACATGTACTTCCACTAACCTCCCAAGTACACTGTCACTGCCCCCCACCCCACCCCACCCCATCCTCACTTATATATGATATATACCTACAAAGTAAATCTTTACATAAATAAATCGGAGCTTTTTACCTATCGTTCTTCCTGAGGTTAGAGAAGTGTCGACAACATACAACCAGTAGAATAATGAGAACCAGTCCTCCCACGACACCGACAGACAAACCAACGACGTATTCAAGTCTTCCAGTCTCTTCTTCACAATGAGTGCCATAGTAAACTGTCATCAAGTTCTTCTGGCACCTAAAGACATGGACAGATTGTGTTTATTTCTTTCGCATCATATCAATATTAAAAGAAATGGAAAAAGTTCCTTTCTTCTTTGTCGGATGTCTTTTCGAACCTTGGTTCAATTCACAATCAGATATGTTATACTACTTAATTTAAATATTGATTGATTACATATTCTTTAACGTCCCGCTCGAGAATATTTCACTCATATGGAGACGTTACAATTGCCGGTGAAGGGCTGCAAAATTTAGGCCTATGCTCGGCGCTTTAGGCTTTGAGCAGGGAGGGATCTTTAACAAGCCACACCTGCTGTGACACGGGGCCTCAGTTTTTGCGGTCTCATCCGAAGGACCGCCCCATTTTGTCGCCTCTTACGACAAGCAAGGGGTACTGAGGACCTATTCTAACAACCCGGATCCCCACGGGGATTCATTTGAATAAAGATAAACGCCTGTATCGAAGATTTGAATCACATTTATAATTTTGTGTACTACAGTCCCTGAAACGTTCTACTTTCCCATTTTTCCGTTCGTTCAGGGTTCGTTCACCGTTTTCCGTTCACAAAGAGTTCTCCGTTTATCGTTCTGCGTTTTCCGTGTATCGTTTTCCGTTCTCCATTTATCGTTCACCGTTTTCCGTTTATCGTTCTCCGTTTATCGTTCACCATTTTCCGTTCATCGTTCACCGTTTATCGTTCATCGTTTATCGTTCACCGTTTTCCGTTCTCCGTTTCTCGTTCACCGTTCTCCGTTTTCCGTTCATATTTCCTCATTTTCTTTCAATGAGAAAGGACACGCATTAATGCCTCTATCTTGACACCTTTCGGTGACTTTTGTTAATTACAGGTATCCCAAACGGTTTCATTCAAAAGGAAATGTTGAAACCACGTGGGTACGCAAACACCCCATTCTGATTGTCACGATCTATAATTACGTAAGGAGTCATTTTGGGTGCCAAATCGGGAGTTTTACTTCACTCGCATTTTTTGTTTTGTTTTGATAAGCTGTGGTGAAGGGGGGAGGGGGTGGATCTCCGTTTAATCAGACAATAGTTTGTGAATTCTACGTGCATTTATTGTGCAATTAAGATTATATTTCTATTGCATACCACATTTAAATGTTTTGTACATTTACACAACAACGTATCACAATGTTTGCTTTGCTGAAACTAAAATAATCAATGCTATATTCATAATTACATGCAGAAATTTTTTTTTCTAGAGTACTCTGTTTATGTAACACAAAACACTTATATCCAGGGGTCCGTGTTTGCCCATCTCTCGGAACTGTATTTTCTTTGGCATTTACTGTTTGTTGCTTAGTCGTTACATTCTTACCAGCTTTCCATCCAAGGAACTTATTAGAAATATTCTGAGTAAACAGATCATTTTGCTATTATCGTTTTCCGTTCTCCGTTTATCGTTTACCGTTTTCCGTTTATCGTTTTCCGTTTATCGTTCACCGTTTTCCGTTCTAAGTTTGTCGTTCTCCGTTCACTTTCCGTTTAGCGTTCGTTCAGCGTTCGTTTAGCGTTCGTTCAGCGTTCGTTCACCGTTCAAGTGGGAAAGTAGCACGTTTCAGGGACTGTACTTTGGGGAGAGAAATCCTTTAGTATTAAAGAAAATGAAAATTTATTTCCATTGTACAATTATTTTTAAAGAGATCTGGTCGTATTTAGTTTAATTCCTTTTCACCCACGTTACGCACTATATAACACTTCGATATTTTGAGTATTGGATTTATACACATAAATATTTATATACATTTATGTATTAACTTCTTCATATAAGAAATGAACAAGGTATCTTTTTGTCTTTAATATCTTGACAATAAAATATGTCCAATTAATGTAAAATTTTCAGATGAATGCCAGATGTAATGAAGGGTACAATGTGTCTTATCTACAATCATCCATCATGTTAAAACAAATTCAATACTGCACGTGTAAAAGTAAAGCAGCGATGGCAAGGATCATATTTATGAACTAGAAGAGTTATTCCCCTTATACACGTACATCAATATATTCAAAATTAACACAATATTTACAAAGTAAAAGTGTATACCAATACAGGCAGTAAACCTACCTGCATGCCGCCTGGTCTGCCACGGTATCGTAGTAACAGTGCCCCCCGTGTTGACACGTAAGTCCCGTGAGGGTACACACGTGCACGCACTCCGCAGTGTAGTTTAATGCCCGACATTCATATCCAGGAATACAGAGAGCTCTTGCGGATACAGCATCACACTCACTCTTGTCTGAAAGTACACAGAGAAACTTATAGAAGGGCTATACTGTGTGTGTGTGTGTGTGTGTGTGTGTGTGTGTGTGTGAGAGAGAGAGAGAGAGAGAGAGAGAGAGAGAGAGAGAGAGAGAGAGGGAGGGAGAGAGAGACCTGTTTGGTTCTGCAGACTGTTTATTATTTCCAGTGCTGTGTTAAGAATTGGTCCAGCTGTTGTATTCACTTTTGTAAGATTGGCTTTCACGTTGTCGGTAACAACTTTCTCAAAATCTTTCAGGTTCTGTTGTTTTCCTCTCAGTTCTTCAATACTGACCTCCACCTCTACTTTAACTGAACTGTTACCTTTAGATCTTAAAAAGATAAGTTACAGTTCAGATTAAGAAAAGGTGTTTAGAAGAGTCTTTCTGATTTAAGGAGAATAATAGAATAATTCGCGGTTCCATTTCACGAAGAGCGAAAAACTGTCGATGTTCTTTATATATATATATATATATATATATATATATATATATATATTGACAAACAACCCTGTATTTTTATAGTGCTCATGGAAGCTTTATGTTATACGTATACAAATGAACGTGATTTTTAATGTAATTAAATGGAGGGGGGGGGGGGGTGACACGATTGAATGACCAAGCGCAGGTCTAGAGGAGGGGGGGGGGGGTGTGTGTCGGGGAGTGTGTGTGTGTCTGGACCCCTCCTAGAATTTCCAACTGAAAGAAAATATAGCCATCTTTCACCCTAGCATCGCGTTTAATATGTCTTCATCAACTCTCTCGATTAACTTTATTCGCTCACTGGGGAAATTTCAAAATTTAAGATCATAATGTGATGTGAAAATTACCGTACCGCTTACCCTCAAACCAGGTCCCAGATTCCCGGCCATTTGGACCCCCCTCCCCAATGAAAAAAGCTGGATCCGCACCTGATGACGGTACTTACGCTGTAGACTCTCTTCCTCCTCTCGTGCGGATCACGTTGACGATATCACGTTTTTGTCTGCTTTGGTGTGTTATTGAAATCACTCTGAAACAAAATACACAAAATCTGTAGTGAAGGTTTGATAATTGATACTTATATTACAATTATAATCCATATTCTTCTTTATAGCTTTGAAAATTGAATACCTTATCTTTATATCGTTGTAACCAATAAAAATGTTTAATTCCAACTGAAAAAAAGATTGTTTCCAAGATATATACCAATGTACAAAGTTATTATCAATATTAATCGCTGTTGTATTGTTTTATGATAGCACTGTATATACTATACTATACAGTACTCATTGTGAATACAGTTGGACTTTACCTGTTTTATCAAGGATTCATTGAAAGCATTTGAACTGGTGACAATACCACCAAAGTAGAAAGAGAAATTCAGCTGGAATGTGGCATCTGTCACTGAAAATACAAATTAGGGACACATAAGTAAAACAATTGTGATACTTCAGTGAATTTATTTGATACTTCAGTAAATAAATTTGATACTTCAGTGAATTTATTTGATACTTCAGTGAATTTATTTGACACTTCAGTGAATTTATTACAGTTTCGTTAGCATTACGCAAACACATTTATACTATACTCTGCAAAAAAAGAAACGCATAATGGATTTTTTAAGATTTTAGTAGATGTATTTTGGATTATGATTTTACAATAAAAAATGTAGATATTCACTAGAATTGTTTCAACTAAAAAAAAATACAGTCCAAACCTTAGATATTGGTGAAAAAAAAGTCAGATCATCACAGTTAAGACCACTTCCTGTCACGTTTAAGTTAGTACCGTGTATGACCACCTCGAGCTGCCAACACAGTTCTGCATCTCCTTGGCATAGAGTCAATCAATGTTCTTACGTTATTGCGTGGAATTGTTCGCCATTCCTGTTGTAACATTTGACGGAGCTGATCGAGGGTCTGAGGCGGAGGTTGGCGCAGGCGCACACGTTTATCCAGTTGGTCCCATAAGTGTTCAATCGGATTCAAATCCGGTGATTTGGAAGGCCATGGTAGCACATTAATGTTGTTCTGCTGAAGGTAGTCAATTGTTAAGCGGGCTGTGTGAGGCCTAGCATTGTCATGTTGGAATAACTCCCTCTGTCGGTCAATTACGCGCATAAGGTGAGGTTGGAGAATTTCGTCTCTGTACCTTTGAGCCGTTAAATTGCCCGGGACATGTACCAGTTCTGTTTTACGGTCATTAGATATCGCCGCCCACATCATGACGCTACCTCCACCGAAGCTATCCACTTCTTGGACACACGAGGAAGAGAAACGTTCATTCCTGCGCCGGTATACACGGATTCTTCCATCACGTTTCTGTAGCAGAAAAGGGGACTCATCGCTGAACCAGATTCTACGCCAGTTGCGGAATGTCCAGTCCCTCAATCTGTTGCACCATCGGACTCTTTCTCGTCTGTGTAACGGTGTCAAAACTGCTCCAAAATACGGTCTTCTGGGTCTAATGCCATATTGTCGAAGTCGGTTGCGGACTGTCTGCGAGCTGATTCTTCTCAATCCAGGTATTCCGACTGCAGTAGCTGTTGCAGCAACGGTTCGATTCCGTAGATGAAAGACCCGGATGTAGCGATCTTGTCCAGGAGTCGTAATGCGAGGTCGCCCACTCCTCGGTCGGTCATTAGTAGAGCCAGTCTGCTGGAATCTGTTCCACAGCCGAGAAATTGTGCTCTGATTTACGTTTTCAGTTCGTGCAATCTCACTTTGGGATACTCCGGCCTGGAGACAGCCAATGACGATATTTCGAGTAGCAGGGTCCAACCTTGGCATGGCAGCATTTTAACGTTATGATGAATTCAAGCTTCAAACTTCGTCCTTTGATACGCTTTAATGTAGTGGTTGAATTAAGCACAAAGTTCTCGTGAAAAACGTAAGCCAAATTCCATGGCGATAGAGGTGATGTGCAATTTTAGAGAGTCGCCGAGCTAATTTGGCAGAGAGTCAAATCAAATGAACAGACCTTTAAAGTTTCATACTTACCTGTAAAGAATCAATTACTCAATTGACCATTTCAGTTTACCTGGTAAAATACATAATTTGCATTTTTAAAATTTCAAAAGGGCTATGCGTTTCTTTTTTTGCAGAGTATATAAGGAAATTGCTGTTCAACATCTTATCGTGAGTATGAAAAATATAGAAATAAATTTCAGTTTTGAAGATACACGAGGACACGAACTGTGCAACGCTTTGCACTAGCTCACTTCATGACTTTCATGAATAGTATTCCAGCTAGAAGCGTCGCAGTTCATATTCCCATGGATTTTCAAAATTAAATGAAAGGACTAAGTGCAGTATGGGCTATCTTATGCCCCTCTTCAGATATCAGCAATGTTTAGATATCAGCAATGTTCACATATCAGCAATGTTTAGATACCAGCAATGTTCGCGCTAAAATATCAAATGGGTGCAAGTTTGTTTTTAAAATTATGGCTTTTGTTTTTTGTTGTGACGTCACGTTGCCTAGCAACAGCTCATTCATTTCGACAGGTAAAGGCATATATGATTGATCATAATCATAGTGTCTAATGGCATTTTGAGAATGAATAATGCACAAAATATTTTCAATTTTATTTTTTGAATATACAGATATATTTTTAATGTCCCCTAGATTGATTGATTATATATTGCTTAACGTCCCGCTCGAGAATCTTTCACTCATAAGGAGACGTCACCATTGCCGGTGAAGGGCTGCAAATTTAGGCCTATGCTCGGCGCTTATGGCCTTTGAGCAGGGAGGGATCTTTAACGTGCCACACCTGCTGTGACACGGGGCCTCGGTTTTTGCGGTCTCATCCGAAGGACTACCCCAGTTAGTCGCCATTTACGACAAGCGAGGGGTACTGAGGATCTATTCTAACAACCTGGATCCCCACAGGAGTAATAATATTGGAAGAAATCCATTTTTAAAACTCCATAGTGACAATAAAAATATAGCAACCAAAATATACTACAGCAACCAACAGCTTCCCATCCATTGTTACTTAAATTTTGAACTTACAATAGTTAATATAAGAACAATGTTTTATGAAATATCTTATAAGTATTTTGGAAATTGCCCGAGTCATTGCATGTTAAAGGACTGAGAACACCCACAGCTATTGTGGAAACGTCTTGCTACAAGGAATACACATGTGAAATATGGAAGTCATAGCTCTAAGTATTCAAAAGTTATGCCCAAGGTTGAAGTTTTGTGGACAAACAGACAGACAAACGGGCCAAAAACTATATGTCCCCATAATCGAAGATTGTTAAGAAAAAAAAACCCCACTAAAATGCTCGCTTGTTAAAACTTAAAAAATCTTAAAACGGGGGATTTGGGGGGTGGGGGTGGGGTGTCATTTCATTGACGTAGGGGGTCTCGATCAGTTCTTTCTCTCACAGAAAGAACACGTTTTGGCTTATGTCCTTTACAAATGGAAGTGAGACTATTTTGATGTTTGCTTAGCACTTATGGATCCTTCCTATGTCAATCTCTTTATTGTTCAAAGAGAAGAACACAATACTTGTTATGAACTCAAATGTACCTTTTCCCACTCTATAGGGGGTTGAATAGCTCAAACGTAGCCAAAAATGACCATTTGTATTTAAAAGTATTCCACAAATGGGATAGTACAATTCGTTCCTTTCCTGGTACTAGTGCACGCACACACTGAGTGATGCGTGAACAGCTGTTACAGGACCGTTAACGCTGTATTTAGGAAGTACATGTTTTGGAGACGTTAGCAATGTAGTATCTTCATCAATCAACACGTCATTACCTGATTAGTGGCTATTACAGGACGGGAATTTTTTATTATATCAAATTCTTAAAGCAATATAAGCTGTCAAAATTGTTATTTTGGGGTCCCTAAAATTTAATCGAAATTTTGTAAACATTTACCTTCTAATACTTGATTTTATCGATTAAACTTTTGACATGTTGTATTTTTTGCATTAAATATAAAAATTGTTCGACAGTTGAAATTAAGTCTTCCCATACCTAAATTTTTCCGACATTTCCGAATGCAATGACCTAAAGTTGAACTCATTCGGCAAAATCAAATGCGCAAGCGCGATATTTCCGGTAAGCACGAAAGATGTCTGACACGAAAGGTTCGAAGCGAGGGAGAAAGCCGACTTTAACTGATTCGGGACGAAAAAGATATAAAAACATATAACATCGTTAACAATGCCAAAATAATGATGGTAACTTGATTTTATCTCACCTCGCCGTCCATATTTTAATGACCCGGATACAACCCGATCCACCCCGATCAGCATCATAATCATTCGTGTCAACATCGGTTATCTTCGGGATTGTCGCCGACGATTAATCAGCTGCCGTTGTTAGGGTCAAACGGAATGTCGAGGAATATATTTTTCATCACGTAAAGGTGTGTAAACGATGCATGAGAGAGGAAATTCGATGCAGTTCTTTTTTTCAATCATATCAACGTTAATTTAACCTCTTTTAATGCCACTATAAAATATTGCAATTTTGGCAGCTTATATTGCTTTAAGAGTACTGATAAAGGGGAGACAACTCTCTAAGCGTATATAAATATACACAACATTCATCTCCCACACCGTGTCCAGAACAAATTTTAAAATGTATTTTAAATAAAGATTTGACATTCCAATGACAAATGACGTTATTCTTGACACAAAAGCGTTCATACGTTCCTGGCGCTGGACGTCTACATATTTTTTGATTACGAGATTACCAATAATGGGTTCTGTTGGAATTTCTTCTTTGTGGGAATCGCCTGGCGGGGAACGTTCTGTGGTGGAGACCGCCTCAGGCGTCACTAACAAAAAAGGTAATCATCTAATTAATTCAGAATTATCAAAAAAAAATAATTTACATTTATAAAGAATGATCAATTAATTTAGAATTAAAAAGAAAAAGGTCACCATTTATTTTTTTTATATATTAATTTTTTATTTACGGTATTATTATATTTATATATGTATAATTAGCCCTCATTAGATGCAGTGAATTCTTAAACAATATTAAGCGCTTTCTATTATTGATTTCATCTATATATGGCAATTAATTAATGATCCAGTGAGCTCCTAAATTTGTCAGATTTGTACTCTGTATTAAACTGTGCTGGAATGACAGACATGCTTCCTTCAAAAGGGCTTCCTTCTCATGACCTCAGTAGTTTTGATTTTAAAGTCTATCTTTTGTTTGTTTGGTTTTGTTGCCAGTATTCGTGACGCTTTTGACTTTTATGGATTTGATAGCATTTTATTCTGAGTTCAAGTATCTGTCACAAACTGAAGCTAGCGATGATAACGCAGTAAATTATAAAATAATGCATAATGTGTGCTATAGGCGTCGCTCATCCACCAGATTTACCGGCGAGGGTTGTTGTTAGTTGCCATGGTCCGATTTATTGGGACTCTTTTGCTTTTTATAGATTTGATAGCATTGTTATATCGAGTTCAAGTATAGCTTTGTTTTATATTTCTCGATCATAAAGCCAGTAATATGATTAATGTTGAATCATAATGTGTGATAAATCAATGCATAATGAAGGCAAATATGATTATGAATGATGTATAATGATCTCGATAATATAGGTATCAACAATGGTATCGTACGGAAGCGTATTAGTGCCACATATACACTTTACTTTTTTTTATTTTCCACACTTTAATCTGTAAAATTCACACTTTAATCTGTAAAATTTACACTTTAAAGTATAAAATTCACACATTAAAGCATAAAATTCACACTTTAATCTGTAAATTTTACACTTTAATCTGTAAAATTCACACTTTAGTCTGTAAAATTCACACTTTCATCTATAAAATTCACACTTTAAAGTATAAAATTCACACTTTAATCTGTAAAATTCAAGTATAAAATAATGCATAATGTGTGCTATAGGCATCGCTCATCCACCAGATGTACCGGCGAGGGTTGTTGTTAGTTGCCATGGTCCGATTTATTGGGACTCTTTTGCTTTTTATAGATTTGATAGCATTGCTATATCGAGTTCAAATATAGCTTTGTTTTATATTTCTCAATCATAAAGCCAGTAATAAAATTAATGTTGAATCATAATGTATGATGAATCAATGCATAATGAAGGCAAATATAATTATGAATGATGTATAATGATCTCGATGATATAGGTATCAACAATGATATAGGTATCAACAATGGACGTTCAGAAAGAACATGTAGCTTGAATTGCCATCAATTAAACAATAAATCGCGTTCTTTGTTGTTTTGTCGAGGGATAGAGGTAGCTAGCTGTGCAGAGCAAAAAAATCAATAACCCGAGTTAGAGGGACATTGTATCGTTTATAGTTTTCTGGGTTTTTTTAAAATATAAAATAGGTTTAAGTACTAAAATAATATCGTATCTGTGACCATTTCGTTACTTTAAACGGAACAGCCAATACACCCTTTGACCCTAGCAACGCTCCATATTTAGTAATGATTATGCGGATAATTGGTACTAAAATAAATGATCGGTTGCAACAAATATGTATTTATTGTCTATGACGAAAGCAATGCCAATTTCAAAAGAAATAAATAAAAAAAAGAAAGAATGTAAATATATTACAGTATCGTATAATTGATATCATAATGTATATAATGTAATATAAAATGATTTTACTGATAGGATTAGACATTTGTCTTTCGGGACGTGGTCAAGCTCGCCAATAAATAAAGTATATCCAACTTTCGATTTGCCTTTATTGTCAATAATGATCTTTAACTATAACAAGGTAATCATTTCCTCAATTAAGAGTTCTAAAATCATCATTGAATTAATTTGAAATCACAAAGGAAACGGATGCCCATTTAAATATTCAAAATAATATAAAAGGTGATAATTTAATTGATTTAGAATTGTAAATCATAAGGTAAGTATGTACTTAATTTAGAGTTACACAAAAGTATTCATATAATTAACATAGAATCATATTAGTAGTCATATTTAAATATATTACAATTAACTGATTGATGAATTACTTGGTGTTCTAGGAGATGATGTAGTACTTGGTGTTGTAGAACTTGTAGTACTTGGTGTTGTTGTAGAACTCGTATTAATTGGTGTTGTTGTAGATGTCGTAGAACTTGTTGTTGTAGAACTTCTAGTACTAGGTGTTGTTGTAGAACTCATAGTACTTGGTGTTGTTGTAGAACTCGTAGAACTTGGTGTTGTTGTAGAAGTCGTAGTACTTGGTGTTGTTGTAGAACTTGTAGTACTTGGTATTGTTGTAGAACTTGTAGTACTTGGTGTTGTAGAACTTGTAGTACTTGGTGTTGTTGTAGAACTCGTAGAACTTGGTGTTGTTGTAGAACTTGTAGTACTTGGTATTGTTGTAGAACTTGTAGTACTTGGTGTTGTAGAACTTGTAGTACTTTTCGTTGTTGTAGAACTCGTAGTGCTTGGTGTTGTAGAACTTGTTGTACTTTTCGTTGTTGTAGAAGTCGTAGAACTTGGTGTTGTTGTAGAAGTCGTAGTAATTGGTGTTGTTGTAGAACTTGTAGTACTTGGTGTTGTTGTAGAACTCGTAGTACTTGGGGTTGTTGTAGAAGTCGTAGAACTTGGTGTTGTTGTAGAAGTCGTAGTACTTGGTGTTGTTGTAGAACTCATAGGACTTGGTGTTGTTGTAGAACTCGTAGTACTTGGTGTTGTAGAACTTGTTGTACTTTTCGTTGTTGTAGAACTCGTAGTCCTTGGTGTTGTAGAACTTGTTGTACTTTTCGTTGTTGTAGAAGTCGTAGTAATTGGTGTTCTTGTAGAACTTGTAGTACTTGTCGTTGTTGTAGAACTCGTAGTACTTGGTGTTGTTGAACTTGTAGTACTAGGTGTTGTTGTAGAACTTGTAGTACTAGGTGTTGTTGTAGAACTCATAGTACTTGGTGTTGTTGAAGAACTCGTAGTACTTGGTGTTGTTGTAGAACTAGTAGTACTTGTCGTTCTTGTAGAACTCGTAGTACTTGGTGTTGTTGAACTTGTAGTACTAGGTGTTGTTGTAGAACTTGTAGTACTAGGTGTTGTTGTAGAACTTGTAGTACTTGGTGTTGTTGAACTTGTAGTACTAGGTATTGTTGTAGAACTTGTAGTACTAGGTGTTGTTGTAGAACTCATAGTTCTTGGTGTTGTTGAAGAACTCGTAGTACTTGGTGTTGTTGTAGAACTTGTAGTACTTGGTGTTGTTGTAGAACTCGTAGTGCTTGGTGTTGTAGAACTTGTAGTACTTGGTGTTGCTGTAGAACTCGTAGTACTTGGTGTTGTAGAACTTGTAGTACTTGGTGTTGTTGTAGAACTTGTAGTACTTGGTGTTGTAGAACTCGTAGTGCTTCGTGTTGTAGAACTTGTTGTACTTTTCGTTGTTGTAAAAGTCGTAGTAATTGGTGTTCTTGTAGAATTTGTAGTACTTGTCGTTGTTGTAGAACTCGTAGTACTTGGTGTTGTTGAACTTGTAGTACTTGGTGTTGTTGTAGAACTTGTAGTACTTGGTGTTGTTGAAGAACTCGTAGTACTTGGTGTTGTAGAACTTGTAGTACTTGGTGTTGTTGTAGAACTCGTAGTACTTGGTGTTGTAGAACTTGTAGTACTTGGTGTTGCTGTAGAACTTGTAGTACTAGGTGTTGTTGTAGAACTAGTAGTACTTGGTGTTGTTGTAGAACTTGTAGTACTTAGTATTGTTGTAGAACTCGTAGTACTTGGTGTTGTAGAACTTGTAGTACTTGGTGTTGTTGTAGAAGTTCTAGTACTTGGTGTTGTAGAACTTGTAGTACTTGGTGTTGTTGTAGAACTAGTAGTACTTGGTGTTGTTGTAGAACTTGTAGTACTTAGTATTGTTGTAGAACTCGTAGTACTTGGTGTTGTAGAACTTGTAGTACTTGGTGTTGTTGTAGAAGTTCTAGTACTTGGTGTTGTAGAACTTGTAGTACTAGGTGTTGTTGTAGAACTCGTAGTACTTGGTGTTGTAGAACTCGTAGTACTTGGTGTTGTTGTAGACGTCGTAGTGCTTGGTTTTGTAGAACTTGTTGTACTTTTCGTTGTTGTAGAAGTCGTAGTAATTGGTGTTGTTGTAGAACTTGTAGTACTTGGTGTTGTTGTAGAACTGATAGTAATTGGTGTTGTTGTAGAACTGATAGTACTTGGTGTTGTAGAAGTTGTAGTACTTGGTGTTGTTGTAGAAGTGGTAGTACTTGGTGTTGTAGAACTTGTAGTACTTGGTGTTGTTGTAGAAGACGTAGTGCTTGGTGTTGTTGTAGAACTCATAGTACTTGGTGTTGTTGAAGAACTCGTAGTACTTGGTGTTGTAGAACTTGTTGTACTTTTCGTTGTTGTAGAACTCGTAGTGCTTGGTGTTGTAGAACTTGTTGTCCTTTTCGTTGTTGTAGAAGTCGTAGTAATTGGTGTTCTTGTAGAACTTGTAGTACTTGTCGTTGTTGTAGAACTCGTAGTACTTGGTGTTGTTGTAGAAATCGTAGTACTTGATGTTGTTGTAGAACTAGTAGTACTTGGTGTTGTAGAACTTGTAGTACTTGGTGTTGTTGTAGAAGTTCTAGTACTTGGTGTTGTAGAACTTGTAGTACTTGGTGTTGTTGTAGAACTTGTGGTACTTGGTGTTGTTGTAGAAGTTGTAGTACTTGGCGTTGTTGTAGAACTTGTAGTACTAGGTGTTGTTGTAGAACTTGTAGTACTTGGTGTTGTTGCAGAACTCGTAGTACTTGGTGTTGTTGTAGAACTTGTAGTACTTAGTATTGTTGTAGAACTCGTAGTACTTGGTGTTGTAGAACTTGTAGTACTTGGTGTTGTTGTAGAAGTTCTAGTACTTGGTGTTGTAGAACTTGTAGTACTTGGTGTTGTTGTAGAACTCGTAGTGCTTGGTGTTGTAGAACTTGTAGTACTTTTCGTTGTTGTAGAAGTCGTAGTACTTGGTGTTGTAAAACTTGAAGTGTTTGGTGTTGTTGTAGAAGTCGTAGTAATTGGTGTTGTAGAACTCGTAGTACTTTTCGTTGTTGTAGAACTAGTAGTACTTGGTGTTGTAGAACTTGTAGTACTTGGTGTTGTTGTAGAAGTCGTAGTACTTGGTGTTGTAGAACTTGTAGTACTTGGTGTTGTTGTAGAACTTGTAGTACTAGGTGTTGTTGTAGAACTCATAGTACTTGGTGTTGTAGAACTCGTAGTACTTGGTGTTGTTGTAGACGTCGTAGTGCTTGGTGTTGTAGAACTTGTTGTACTTTTCGTTGTTGTAGAACTCGTAGTGCTTGGTGCTGTAGAACTTGTTGTACTTTTCGTTGTTGTAGAAGTCGTAGTAATTGGTGTTGTTGTAGAACTTGTAGTACTTGGTGTTGTTGTAGAACCCGTAGTGCTTGGTGTTGTTGTAGAACTCATAGTACTTGATGTTGTTGTAGAACTAGTAATACTTGGTGTTGTAGAAGTTGTAGTACTTGGTGTTGTTGTAGAAATGGTAGTACTTGGTGTTGTAGAACTTGTAGTACTTGGTGTTGTTGTAGAAGTCGTAGTGCTTGGTGTTGTAGAACTTGTTGTACTTTTCGTTGTTGTAGAACTCTTAGTGTTTGGTGTTGTAGAACTTGTTGTACTTTTCGTTGTTGTAGAACTCGTAGTGCTTGGTGTTATAAAACTTGTAGTACTTGGTGTTGTTGCAGAAGTTGTAGTAATTGGTGTTGTTGAAGAACTTGTAGTACTTGGTGTTGTAGAACTCGTAGTACTTGGTATTGTTGTAGAACTAGTAGTACTTGGTGTTGTAGAACTTGTAGTACTTGGTGTTGCTGTAGAACTTGTAGTACTAGGTGTTTTTGTAGAACTTGTAGTACTTGGTGTTGTTGTAGAACTTGTGGTACTTGGTGTTGTTGTAGAACTCGTAGTACTTGGTGTTGTTGAAGAACGCGTAGTACTTGGTGTTGTTGTAGAAGTCGTAGTACTTGGTGTTGTAGAACTTGTAGTACTTGGTGTTGCTGTAGAACTTGTAGTACTAGGTGTTGTTGTAGAACTTGTAGTACTTGGTGTTATTGTAGAACTTGTGGTACTTGGTGTTGTTGTAGAACTCGTAGTACTTGGTGTTGTTGAAGAACTCGTAGTACTTGATGTTGTTGTAGAACTAGTAGTACTTGGTGTTGTAGAACTTGTAGTACTTGATGTTGTTGTAGAACTAGTAGTACTTGGTGTTGTAGAACTTGTAGTACTTGGTGTTCTTGTAGAACTTGTAGTACTTGGTGTTCTTGTAGAAGTCGTAGTACTTGGTGTTGTAGAACTGATAGTACTAGATGTTGTTGTAGAACTTGTAGTACTTGGTGTTGTTATAGAACTCGTAGTACTTGGTGTTGTTGTAGATGTCGTAGTACTTGGTGTTGTAGAACTTGTAGTACTTTTCGTTGTTGTAGAACTCGTAGTGCTTGGTGTTGTGGAACTTGTTGTACTTTTCGTTGTTGTAGAAGTCGTAGCAATTGGTGTTGTTGTAGAACTTTTAGTGCTTGTCGTTGTTGTAGAACTCGTAGTATTTGGTGTTGTTGTAGAACTCATAGTACTTGGTGTTGTTGTAGAACTCATAGTACTTGGTGTTGTTGAAGAACTCGTAGTACTTGATGTTGTTGTAGAACTAGTAGTACTTGGTGTTGTAGAACTTGTAGTACTTGGTGTTGTTGTAGAAGTCGTAGTACTTGGTGTTGTAGAACTTGTAGTACTTGGTTTTGTTGTAGAACTTGTAGTACTAGGTGTTGTTGTAGAACTTGTAGTACTTGGTGTTGTTGTAGAACTTGTAGTTCTTTGTGTTGTTGAAGAACTCATAGTACTTGGTGTTGTTGTAGAAGTCGTAGTACTTGGTGTTGTAGAACTTGTAGTACTTGGTGTTGTTGTAGAAGTCGTAGTGCTTGGTGTTGTAGAACTTGTTGTACTTTTCGTTGTTGTAGAACTCATAGTACTTGATGTTGTTGTAGAACTAGTAATACTTGGTGTTGTAGAAGTTGTAGTACTTGGTGTTGTTGTAGAAATGGTAGTACTTGGTGTTGTAGAACTTGTAGTACTTGGTGTTGTTGTAGAAGTCGTAGTGCTTGGTGTTGTAGAACTTGTTGTACTTTTCGTTGTTGTAGAACTCGTAGTGTTTGGTGTTGTAGAACTTGTTGTACTTTTCGTTGTTGTAGAACTCGTAGTGCTTGGTGTTATAAAACTTGTAGTACTTGGTGTTGTTGCAGAAGTTGTAGTAATTGGTGTTGTTGAAGAACTTGTAGTACTTGGTGTTGTAGAACTCGTAGTACTTGGTATTGTTGTAGAACTAGTAGTACTTGGTGTTGTAGAACTTGTAGTACTTGGTGTTGCTGTAGAACTTGTAGTACTTGGTGTTGTTGTAGAACTTGTAGTACTTGGTGTTGTTGTAGAACTTGTGGTACTTGGTGTTGTTGTAGAACTCGTAGTACTTGGTGTTGTTGAAGAACGCGTAGTACTTGGTGTTGTTGTAGAAGTCGTAGTACTTGGTGTTGTAGAACTTGTAGTACTTGGTGTTGCTGTAGAACTTGTAGTACTAGGTGTTGTTGTAGAACTTGTAGTACTTGGTGTTATTGTAGAACTTGTGGTACTTGGTGTTGTTGTAGAACTCGTAGTACTTGGTGTTGTTGAAGAACTCGTAGTACTTGATGTTATTGTAGAACTAGTAGTACTTGGTGTTGTAGAACTTGTAGTACTTGATGTTGTTGTAGAACTAGTAGTACTTGGTGTTGTAGAACTTGTAGTACTTGGTGTTCTTGTAGAACTTGTAGTACTTAGTGTTCTTGTAGAAGTCGTAGTACTTGGTGTTGTAGAACTGGTAGTACTAGATGTTGTTGTAGAACTTGTAGTACTTGGTGTTGTTATAGAACTCGTAGTACTTGGTGTTGTTGTAGATGTCGTAGTACTTGGTGTTGTAGAACTTGTAGTACTTTTCGTTGTTGTAGAACTCGTAGTGCTTGGTGTTGTGGAACTTGTTGTACTTTTCGTTGTTGTAGAAGTCGTAGCAATTGGTGTTGTTGTAGAACTTTTAGTGCTTGTCGTTGTTGTAGAACTCGTAGTACTTGGTGTTGTTGTAGAACTCATAGTACTTGGTGTTGTTGTAGAACTCATAGTACTTGGTGTTGTTGAAGAACTCGTAGTACTTGATGTTGTTGTAGAACTAGTAGTACTTGGTGTTGTAGAACTTGTAGTACTTGGTGTTGTTGTAGAAGTCGTAGTACTTGGTGTTGTAGAACTTGTAGTACTTGGTTTTGTTGTAGAACTTGTAGTACTAGGTGTTGTTGTAGAACTTGTAGTACTTGGTGTTGTTGTAGAACTTGTAGTTCTTTGTGTTGTTGAAGAACTCATAGTACTTGGTGTTGTTGTAGAAGTCGTAGTACTTGGTGTTGTAGAACTTGTAGTACTTGGTGTTGTTGTAGAAGTCGTAGTGCTTGGTGTTGTAGAACTTGTTGTACTTTTCGTTGTTGTAGAACTCGTAGTGCTTGGTGTTGTAAAACTTGTAGTACTTTTCGTTGTTGTAGAACTCGTAGTGCTTGGTGTTGTAGAACTTGTAGTACTTGGTGTTGTTGCAGAAGTTGTAGTAATTGGTGTTGTAGTAGAACTCATAGTACTTGGTGTTGTAGAACTCGTAGTACTTGATATTGTTGTAGAACTAGTAGTACTTGGTGTTGTAGAACTTGTAGTACTTGGTGTTGTTGTAGAAGTCGTAGTACTTGGTGTTGTAGAACTTGTAGTACTTGGTGTTGCTGTAGAACTTGTAGTACTAGGTGTTGTTGTAGAACTCGTAGTACTTGGTGTTGTTGTAGATGTCGTAGTACTTGGTGTTGTAGAACTAGTAGTACTTTGCGTTGTTGTAGAACTCGTAGTGCTTGGTGTCGTGGAACTTGTAGTACTTTTCGTTGTTGTAGAACTCGTAGTGCTTGGTGTTGTAAAACTTGTAGTACTTTTCGTTGTTGTAGAACTAGTAGTACTTGGTGTTGTAGAACTTGTAGTACTTGGTGTTGTTGTAGAAGTCGTAGTACTTGGTGTTGTAGAACTTGTAGTACTTGGTGTTGCTGTAGAACTTGTAGTACTAGGTGTTGTTGTAGAACTTGTAGTACTTGGTGTTGTTGTAGAACTTGTGGTACTTGGTGTTGTTGTAGAACTCGTAGTACTTGGTGTTGTAGAACTCGTAGTACTTGGTGTTGTAGAACTCGTAGTACTTGATGTTGTAGAACTCGTAGTACTTGATGTTGTTGTAGAACTAGTAGTACTTGGTGTTGTAGAACTTGTAGTACTTGGTGTTCTTGTAGAACTTGTAGTACTTGGTGTTCTTGTAGAAGTCGTAGTACTTGGTGTTGTAGAACTTGTAGTACTAGATGTTGTTGTAGAACTTGTAGTACTTGGTGTTGTTGTAGAACTCGTAGTACTTGGTGTTGTTGTAGATGTCGTAGTAATTGGTGTTGTAGAACTAGTAGTACTTTGCGTTGTTGTAGAACTCGTAGTGCTTGGTGTCGTGGAACTTGTAGTACTTTTCGTTGTTGTGGAAGTCGTAGCAATTGGTGTTGTTGTAGAACTTGTAGTACTTGACGTTGTTGTAGAACTCGTATTAATTGGTGTTGTTGTAGAACTCATAGTACTTGGTGTTGTTGTAGAACTCATAGTACTTGGTGTTGTTGTAGAACTCGTAGTACTTGATGTTGTTGTAGAAGTCGTAGTACTTGGTGTTGTTGTAGAAGTCGTAGTACTTGGTGTTGTAGAACTTGTAGTACTTGGTTTTGTTGTAGAACTTGTAGTACTAGGTGTTGTTGTAGAACTTGTAGTACTTGGTGTTGTTGTAGAACTCGTAGTACTTGGTGTTGTTGAAGAACTCATAGTACTTGGTGTTGTTGTAGAAGTCGTAGTACTTGGTGTTGTAGAACTTGTAGTACTTGGTGTTGTTGTAGAAGTCGTAGTGCTTGGTGTTGTAGAACTTGTAGTACTTGGTGTTGTTGTAGAACTCGTAGAACTTGGTGTTGTTGTAGAAGTCGTAGAACTTGGTGTTGTTGTAGAAGTCGTAGTACTTGATGTTGTTGTAGAACTAGTAGTACTTGGTGTTGTAGAACTTGTAGTACTTGGTGTTGCTGTAGAACTTGTAGTATTAGGTGTTGTTGTAGAACTTGTAGTACTTGGTGTTGTTGTAGAACTTGTGGTACTTGGTGTTGTTGTAGAACTCGTAGTACTTGGTGTGGTTGTAGAAGTCGTAGTACTTGGTGTTGTAGAACTTGTAGTACTTGGTGTTGCTGTAGAACTTGTAGTACTAGGTGTTGTTGTAGAACTTGTAGTACTTGGTGTTATTGTAGAACTTGTGGTACTTAGTGTTGTTGTAGAACTCGTAGTACTTGGTGTTGTTGAAGAACTCGTAGTACTTGATGTTGTTGTAGAACTAGTAGTACTTGGTGTTGTAGAACTTGTAGTACTTGATGTTGTTGTAGAACTAGTAGTACTTGGTGTTGTAGAACTTGTAGTACTTGGTGTTCTTGTAGAACTTGTAGTACTTGGTGTTCTTGTAGAAGTCGTAGTACTTGGTGTTGTAGAACTGGTAGTACTAGATGTTGTTGTAGAACTTGTAGTACTTGGTGTTGTTATAGAACTCGTAGTACTTGGTGTTGTTGTAGATGTCGTAGTACTTGGTGTTGTAGAACTTGTAGTACTTTTCGTTGTTGTAGAAGTCGTAGCAATTGGTGTTGTTGTAGAACTTTTAGTGCTTGTCGTTGTTGTAGAACTCGTAGTACTTGGTGTTGTTGTAGAACTCATAGTACTTGGTGTTGTTGTAGAACTCATAGTACTTGGTGTTGTTGAAGAACTCGTAGTACTTGATGTTGTTGTAGAACTAGTAGTACTTGGTGTTGTAGAACTTGTAGTACTTGGTGTTGTTGTAGAAGTCGTAGTGCTTGGTGTTGTAGAACTTTTTGTACTTTTCGTTGTTGTAGAACTCGTAGTGCTTGTTGCTGTAAAACTTGTAGTACTTGGTGTTGTTGTAGAAGTCGTAGTGCTTGGTGTTGTAGAACTTGTAGTCCTTTTCGTTGTTGTAGAACTCGTAGTGCTTAGTGTTGTAGAACTTGTAGTACTTGGTGTTGTTGCAGAAGTTGTAGTAATTGGTGTTGTTGAAGAACTCATAGTACTTGGTGTTGTAGAACTCGTAGTACTTGATATTATTGTAGAACTAGTAGTACTTGGTGTTGTAGAACTTGTAGTACTTGGTGTTGTTGTAGAAGTCGTAGTACTTGGTGTTGTAGAACTTGTAGTACTTGGTGTTGCTGTAGAACTTGTAGTACTTGGTGTTGCTGTAGAACTTGTAGTACTAGGTGTTGTTGTAGAACTTGTAATACTTGGTGTTGTTGTAGAACTTGTGGTACTTGGTGTTGTTGTAGAACTTGTGGTACTTGGTGTTGTTGTAGAACTCGTAGTACTTGGTGTTGTTGAAGAACGCGTAGTACTTGGTGTTGTTGTAGAACTCATAGTACTTGATGTTGTTGTAGAACTAGTAATACTTGGTGTTGTAGAACTTGTAGTGCTTGGTGTTGTAGAACTTGTAGTACTTTTCGTTGTTGTAGAACTCGTAGTACTTGGTGTTGTAGAACGTGTAGTACTTGGTGTTGCTGTAGAACTTGTAGTACTAGGTGTTGTTGTAGAACTTGTAGTACTTGATGTTGTTGTAGAACTTGTGGTACTTGGTGTTGTTGTAGAACTCGTAGTACTTGGTGTTGTTGAAGAACGCGTAGTACTTGGTGTTGTTGTAGAAGTCGTAGCACTTGGTGTTGTAGAACTTGTAGTACTTGGTTTTGTTGTAGAACTTGTAGTACTAGGTGTTGTTGTAGAACTTGTAGTACTTGGTGTTGTTGTAGAACTTGTGGTACTTGCTGTTGTTGAAGAACTCATAATACTTGGTGTTGTTGTAGAAGTCGTAGTACTTGGTGTTGTTGTAGAACTTGTAGTACTTGGTGTTGTTGTAGAAGTCGTAGTGCTTGGTGTTGTAGAACTTGTAGTACTTGGTGTTGTTGTAGAACTCGTAGAACTTGGTGTTGTTGTAGAAGTCGTAGAACTTGGTGTTGTTGTAGAAGTCGTAGTACTTGATGTTGTTGTAGAACTAGTAGTACTTGGTGTTGTAGAACTTGTAGTACTTGGTGTTGCTGTAGAACTTGTAGTACTAGGTGTTGTTGTAGAACTTGTAGTACTTGGTGTTGTTGTAGAACTTGTGGTACTTGGTGTTGTTGTAGAACTCGTAGTACTTGGTGTTGTTGAAGAACGCGTAGTACTTGGTGTTGTAGTAGAAGTCGTAGTACTTGGTGTTGTAGAACTTGTAGTACTTGGTGTTGCTGTAGAACTTGTAGTACTAGGTGTTGTTGTAGAACTTGTAGTACTTGGTGTTATTGTAGAACTTGTGGTACTTGGTGTTGTTGTAGAACTCGTAGTACTTGGTGTTGTTGAAGAACTCGTAGTACTTGATGTTGTTGTAGAACTAGTAGTACTTGGTGTTGTAGAACTTGTAGTACTTGATGTTGTTGTAGGATTAGTAGTACTTAGTGTTGTAGAACTTGTAGTACTTGGTGTTCTTGTAGAACTTGTAGTACTTGGTGTTCTTGTAGAAGTCGTAGTACTTGGTGTTGTAGAACTGGTAGTACTAGATGTTGTTGTAGAACTTGCAGTACTTGGTGTTGTTATAGAACTCGTAGTACTTGGTGTTGTTGTAGATGTCGTAGTACTTGGTGTTGTAGAACTTGTAGTACTTTTCGTTGTTGTAGAACTCGTAGTGCTTGGTGTTGAGGAACTTGTTGTACTTTTCGTTGTTGTAGAAGTCGTAGCAATTGGTGTTGTTGTAGAACTTTTAGTGCTTGTCGTTGTTGTAGAACTCGTAGTACTTGGTGTTGTTGTAGAACTCATAGTACTTGGTGTTGTTGTAGAACTCATAGTACTTGGTGTTGTTGAAGAACTCGTAGTACTTGATGTTGTTGTAGAACTAGTAGTACTTGGTGTTGTAGAACTTGTAGTACTTGGTGTTGTTGTAGAAGTCGTAGTACTTGGTGTTGTAGAACTTGTAGTACTTGGTTTTGTTGTAGAACTTGTAGTACTACGTGTTGTTGTAGAACTTGTAGTACTTGGTGTTGTTGTAGAACTTGTAGTTCTTGGTGTTGTTGAAGAACTCATAGTACTTGGTGTTGTTGTAGAAGTCGTAGTACTTGGTGTTGTAGAACTTGTAGTACTTGGTGTTGTTGTAGAAGTCGTAGTGCTTGGTGTTGTAGAACTTGTTGTACTTTTCGTTGTTGTAGAACTCGTAGTGCTTGGTGTTGTAAAACTTGTAGTACTTTTCGTTGTTGTAGAACTCGTAGTGCTTGGTGTTGTAGAACTTGTAGTACTTGATATTGTTGTAGAACTAGTAGTACTTGGTGTTGTAGAACTTGTAGTACTTGGTGTTGCTGTAGAAGTCGTAGTACTTGGTGTTGTAGAACTTGTAGTACTTGGTGTTGCTGTAGAACTTGTAGTACTAGGTGTTGTTGTAGAACTTGTAGTACTTGGTGTTGTTGTAGAACTTGTGGTACTTGGTGTTGTTGTAGAACTCGTAGTACTTGGTGTTGTAGAACTCGTAGTACTTGGTGTTGTAGAACTCGTAGTACTTGATGTTGTTGTAGAACTAGTAGTACTTGGTGTTGTAGAACTTGTAGTCCTTGGTATTGTTGTAGAAGTCGTAGTACTTGGTGTTGCAGAATCTGTAGTACTTGGTTTTGTTGTAGAACTTGTAGTACTAGGTGTTGTTGTAGAACTCATAGTACTTGATGTTGTTGTAGAACTAGTAATACTTGGTGTTGTAGAACTTGTAGTGCTTGGTGTTGTAGAACTTGTAGTACTTTTCGTTGTTGTAGAACTCGTAGTACTTGGTGTTGTAGAACTTGTAGTACTTGGTGTTGCTGTAGAACTTGTAGTACTAGGTGTTGTTGTAGAACTTGTAGTACTTGGTGTTGTTGTAGAACTTGTGGTACTTGGTGTTGTTGTAGAACTTGTGGTACTTGGTGTTGTTGTAGAACTCGTAGTACTTGGTGTTGTAGAACTCGTAGTACTTGGTGTTGTAGAACTCGTAGTACTTGATGTTGTTGTAGAACTAGTAGTACTTGGTGTTGTAGAACTTGTAGTCCTTGGTATTGTTGTAGAAGTCGTAGTACTTGGTGTTGCAGAATTTGTAGTACTTGGTTTTGTTGTAGAACTTGTAGTACTAGGTGTTGTTGTAGAACTCATAGTACTTGATGTTGTTGTAGAACTAGTAATACTTGGTGTTGTAGAACTTGTAGTGCTTGGTGTTGTAGAACTTGTAGTACTTGGTGTTGCTGTAGAAGTCGTAGTACTTGGTGTTGTAGAACTTGTAGTACTTGGTGTTGCTGTAGAACTTGTAGTACTAGGTGTTGTTGTAGAACTTGTAGTACTTGGTGTTGTTGTAGAACTTGTGGTACTTGGTGTTGTTGTAGAACTCGTAGTACTTGGTGTTGTAGAACTCGTAGTACTTGGTGTTGTAGAACTCGTAGTACTTGATGTTGTTGTAGAACTAGTAGTACTTGGTGTTGTAGAACTTGTAGTCCTTGGTATTGTTGTAGAAGTCGTAGTACTTGGTGTTGCAGAATTTGTAGTACTTGGTTTTGTTGTAGAACTTGTAGTACTAGGTGTTGTTGTAGAACTTGTAGTACTTTTTGTTGTTGTAGAACTTGTAGTACTTTGTGTTGTTGTAGAACTCGTAGTACTTGGTGTTGTTGTAGATGTCGTAGAACTTGGTGTTGTAGAACTTGTAATACTTTTCGTTGTTGTAGAACTCGTAGTACTTGGTGTTGTGGAACTTGTTGTACTTTTCGTTGTTGTAGAAGTCGTAGCAATTGGTGTTGTTGTAGAACTTGTAGTGCTTGTCGTTGTTGTAGAAGTCGTAGTACTTGGTGTTGTTGTAGAACTCATAGTACTTGGTGTTGTTGTAGAACTCATAGTACTTGGTGTTGTTGTAGAACTAGTAGTACTTGGTGTTGTTGTAGAACTCGTAGTACTTGGTGTTGTAGAACTTGTAGTACTTGGTGTTGTTGTAGAACTCGTAGTACTTGGTGTTGTTGTAGAACTTGTGGTACTTGGTGTTGTTGTAGAACTAGTAGTACTAGGTGTTGTTACAAAACTCGTAGTACTTGGTGTTGTTGTAGAACTCGTAGTACTTGATGTTGTTGTAGAACTAGTAGTACTTGGTGTTGTAGAACTTGTAGTACTTGGTGTTGTTGTAGAAGTCGTAGTACTTGGTGTTGTAGAACTTGTAGTACTTGATTTTGTTGTAGAACTAGTAGTACTAGGTGTTGTTGTAGAACTTGTAGTACTTGGTGTTGTTGTGGAACTTGTGGTACTTGGTGTTTTTGAAGAACTCATAGTACTTGGTGTTGTTGTAGAAGTCGTAGTACTTGGTGTTGTAGAACTTGTAGTACTTGGTGTTGTTGTAGAAGTCGTAGTTCTTTGTGTTGTAGAACTTGTAGTACTTTTCGTTGTTGTAGAACTCGTAGTGCTTGGTGTTGTAGAACTTGTAGTACTTGGTGTTGTTGTAGAAGTCGTAGTAATTGGTGTTGTTGAAGAACTAGTAGTACTTGGTGTTGTAGAACTCGTAGTACTTGATGTTGTTGTAGAACTTGTAGTACTTGATGTTGTTGTAGAACTAGTAGTACTTGGTGTTGTAGAACTTGTAGTCCTTGGTGTTGTTGTAGGAGTCGTAGTACTTGGTGTTGTAGAACTTGTAGTACTTGGTTTTGTTGTAGAACTTGTAGTACTAGGTGTTGTTGTAGAACTTGTGGTACTTGGTGTTGTTGTAGAACTCGTATTACTTGGTGTTGTAGAACTCGTAGTACTTGATGATGTTGTAGAACTAGTAGTACTTGGTGTTGTAGAACTTGTAGTACTTGGTGTTCTTGTAGAAGTCGTAGTTCTTGGTGTTGTAGAACTTGTAGTTCTTGGTGTTGTTGTAGAACTTGTACTACTAGGTGTTGTTGTAGAACTTGTAGTACTTGGCGTTGTTGTAGAACTTGTAGTACTTGGTATTGTTGTAGAACTCGTAGTACTTGGTGTTGTTGTAGAACTTGTGGTACTTGGTGTTGTTGTAGATGGCGTAGTACTTGGTGTTGTAGAACTTGTAGTACTTTTCGTTGTTGTAGAACTCGTAGTGCTTGGTGTTGTAGAACTTGTTGTACTTTTCGTTGTTGTAAAACTTGTAGTACTTGGTGTTGTTGTAGAACTTGTAGTACTTGGTGTTGTTGTAGAACTTGTAGTACTTGGTGTTGAAGAAGTTGTAGTACTTGGTGTTGTAGGAGAACTTGTTGTACTTGGTGTTGTTTGGGAAGATGTAGTACTAGTTGTTGGTTTATGAGTTGCAATACTTTTTGAATTTGTCGTTGCTGAAGTACTCTGTAATTTTGTAGATGCTGTGTTACTTGATAGAAATTTTTTTGTACGTGATGTCCCTGTTGATGTTAGAGTAATTTTGGCATACAGCTGGCCACTGAATGCTGTCAATGTTGTATACCTCGCGGTATGACTATTTGACGTTGGATTTGTCGAAGTAGTGAACGTACTTTGAGTGTTTCTAGCACTTAATTTGCCAATTAATTGTTTTGATCCGTGTAACTGAATTTTACTTAAAGCCGCTGAAGTTACTGGTTCGATCGTTGTCATGGTCGCTATGCTTCTATCCGTTAATTGTTTTGATGCAGTTGATGTCATTGAAGATGTCATCATTGTGAGAACTTGAGATGTCATCAATGTGAGAACTCCAAGTGGAACTGAAAATGTAAAATATATACATTATTATCATTACAGTTAGTACAATTCATAACATAGATACATTAAGCTACACCGTACATATTTTTCTCACCTCGCTTTGATTACCTATTGTTTGTCACTATAATTCAATAT